>CM057009.1:18085842-18685842 GCA_029891345.1 Dryococelus australis
GAACTCAGGGCAGTTAAGTATTTTTGTATTCATTTTTGACAATATTAATATGGTAGAAAACTTACTGTTGAAACTGAGCATGCACCCTTTAAGTAGTTAACATCAATGGCTGAACACAATTACCACATTCAAAAATTGGCAATAGCACTCAATTTTTCATTTGAAAAAAAACTTGTTAAAGGCGAACATTATGTTATAGCAGATTACCTATCATATGTACTGAACATGGAAACTCAAAATATATAACAAAAACATATAAATAAGAAAACATATACATACATTATTTAATATTCCCTCACACCCATGCAATATATTTCAGGCAATCACAATAGTAATTTTCTTTAACACAGGAAAAATGGAAGAGATTAAAAATACAATAATTAAGCATATAATACAAAATTGGGAAGATTATAGAATAATTTTCAACTTTAAGGAAAATGAAACATAAAATAAAATTAAAGTTAAGCCTCCATGTGAACCACATAAACTTCCAGTTACCACCTGAACCACATAAACTTCCAGTTACCACCTTTCTATAAACAGTGTGAACATATTATCAGACTAAAATAAATATAATATCAGATGAAAAAGCAAAAATTACATGCTCTCAATGTTACAAGCTCATTGAAAATATCTCCCTGTATGTAACTACCAAAAATTATAAATTAATTTTCACACCAATAATCACAAATTAAATTGAAAATACCACTGAACTGAAAACAGAACTATTTATCTTTCCATTACAACACCTCCCTTCAACAACTTCACAGTTTCAGGGACAGTATAACAGGGACCCATTAATTTCAAAAATAAAACAAGCCCTCACACAACCAGACGGTGTACCGCCAACTACATGTAATTTATCTAATAGGTATGGGAAGAAAGCAAATGGGGAAGTTTATTATAAAATGCATGCGCCAACAGGTGAGTATCATTTAACAGTGGTATGTCCCAGAGATCATTATGGCCCATCATGAAGCATTATTAGGTGGCAGACATTTTAGAGTACTCAAAACCATTGACAAAATTATCAAACATATTACTAGGAAACAATAAACAAATACACAAAAGAATATATCAAAACATGTTAGCGTACCCAACGAGCATACCACAAACTAGAATATGAACTACAAAAATACCTCCTCCTATATTTACCATGTGGTCCATAGATGCCAAAGGTCCTCTCCCACTCACAAAATCAGGGAATAAATGTGTACTTGTAATTACAGAGCTTGCCACACCATATGCAATGGCTAAAGCTGTGCCGTTTATTGACTCTAAGACTGGTAGTCATTTTATAGAAACAGTTATTCTTAGATTTGGATGTCCAAAATGTTTACTATCGGACAGGGCTAAATCTTTTAAAAATGAGGTAATTTCACAATTTCCTAATTAAAGGTGAAGAAACTGGTCACGATGGCCTATAATCCGCAGACAAATGGGCTTACAGAATTGGTTAACAAAGTTATAGGACTATGTATGCAAAATCCAATCTGCAAAACTGGGATAAGTAGATAGAATTCATAATATTTAATTATAAGATAACTGTTAACACTACTACTAGTTTTACACTACTTTATCTCATACACGGAATAAACGCAACACAGCCTTCCCATGTGCTGCTTTATAAACTAGATATCCCCACAACCGATTGGCTGCAATTAATATACAGTAAACTCCTGATTAAACGTGTTAATCGGGCCGGAGAAAACACGAATAAGCAAATTTGTATTAAAAAACACAGATAATCGAATTGGCTCCAAAAATCATGATTAAACAAAGCATCTATTATATATTTCAAAGCAAACACAAATAACTCACTGTATGTGCATGATTTAAAGAACACAATACTTTAACTGATATTTATGTTGCACCGAGTATAGTTAATTAACGGTGCATCGAGTATACACAGCCTGCACCGGTACCAGTGCCAGCCGCGGGCACGTTGGACAGGCAACATAGATAAGCAGTTGTGTGTTGATTTCTCAACGTGCATCACTCAGAGCTGTCCTTTACATGGCAGAGTTAGTTGAAAGTTTAGAACGCAATGCAGTAAAGACTATAACAGCACTTTAAATGTGGCAACCTGGCATTTAAACAATACAGTACAGTTTATATTAATAGGAGCTTATTTAAATTTTACCAACTTACACAAGTTTACAACTTAGGAAACATTAAGTTTTTTGCAAACATTTAAACACTTGATATGAAAAAAAGTATGAAAATTTAAACCGTGCCTTTATTGAAAAAGTCTTCAGTTTTTGTTCTTGGAACCAGGACTGTATTTGTTGATTAACATGCTATGCTGAAAATTTTTTTTGACTTATCCGCGATAGTTTAAAATTGCCCTTTTACGCTTCGTTAATGTTGAGAAAACAATACTACAAAGTGAACAATGACCTGGGTCGGCGGTCGATAAACTGGTAAGATATTGTGTAGGAATTTGGTGCACGAGGAGGGGGGGGGGGGGGGGGAAGGCCGAGGCCATGTCCGAAAAATGACAAACTCATTATTTCGTAAGTTTCACTTCAGACGTTGTCGACAGTCACTTGTTTAGCACTCGTGGCAACACTTTCTTGGTTTTCAAAACATGCCTAGTGTATTTAATGAACAATAATCATTTTTTTTTAAACATTTTATTTACACATTTGCGCATGTGTTTTGAAGGTAAAAAAAAAACATGGCGCTTTCTCATTTTGTATTTTTTGCAAACATCCGCAAGATAAAAAATATAAAATTTTACCAAATTAAAGAATATGCCACCATTTTTGTATACAAAATTGGGTTACATGATCATTTTATCAACAAAATCTGCCATTTTGGACACGGCCTCCAGGTGCTCATATAAGCGCTTCACAACAGGCGGAAACAGATGACTCATGCCAGGCCTCTGTAACAGGCTGACAGTTTAAAGAGATAAAGATCAGCTCATGCGGCAGAGCAATTCAATAGACATAATGGTACCACTGCTTGTTAAATGACGCATGTTACAGCATCGCCCTGCCACAGAAGTTATTATAGTAGACTATGAGAAAAGTCAAAAAGGTAAACGGAGAAGCCAAAAACCGGTTAAGCGAAGCACGAATAAGTGGGAATGTACTGTAAAAGGCAAGAAAAATTGCAGCTGAAAAAGTACAGGCTGGACAGAAAAAACATGCCAATTATTTTAATAAGAAACACAGACTTATTAGATATAAACAAAACCAATAGGTATGGCTCAAGCACAGATTCAGACACAAAGGATTGGCATTTAAATTTATTGGCCTGTATAGAATCTTGGAAGTGCTCTCTAAAACACAGTGTAATGTCACGTGGGAAAAAAAAAATCAAGATACTGTAAATATTATACATTAAAAATATGCATATTTATGTAACACACCAAAGACTGCCCATGCATTACCAACTACACAAGTTAGGCAACCTCAATTGACACCCAATGTACATCCCAAACCTCCACCCTCTCCCCATGTAATGGCTAAACAAACAATGCCCACTGCCGTTGTCACAGACACGACTTCCAAATGCCACTCTCGCAACACATTAACTCATGTACAGTCCATTCCCGACTGGAAGAGACTCAATGAAACGAACCTTTGAAAAACCACCCTAGGCGTAACATGTCAACCTGTTGTTTCAATAACTTGTATTCCACAAATCAATAACATTGTGATTAACTATAAAGTAATGTACGTTTCCATAAATGAAACTTTTCTTAATATTTTCTATAACTTGTAATATATATTTAGTATTAAATATGAATAAAAACCAGCGAGAGCAGCTGTGTATTGACAACTGCTAATAAGAAATAGTTTTCAGTTCAAATATTGTTTCAACATAGTTTTCTGGTATGCTGTTAGTAAATTAAATATTGCTATTGAAATATTTCAATATTTAGGTAGCCCTGATCGAAACATATTTCATTGTTACAGTTAAAAACAACAGTGCAAAATAACGTGCATAGGTGGTAATGATGCGGTGTTTGTTTTTTCGACAGACGAAACTGTCAACTGGGCGGAGTTTATCGCTCTCTCCCCCCCTACCTCTCCGACACTCTCTCTCGGGAAATTTTCCATCACTAATAAGCAAAAAAATTATGCAGGTTAAAAATTTTAGCATATTTCATATTTATTACAGCAAAATAATGATTTTTCAATCTGGAATTTAATACTGAAAAGAGATTTTATTGTTTGAACACTTAATTTAATACATTTAGCATTTACAAGTGATGGCAGGTGGCTTGCAAATCTTAAGGTTGACAGACATAGAGCGGCTACATGATGAGGCGTTTCGTTGCTGTGTGTTCAACGAAGTATTGATTTCACTTCCTCCAAAAAATACTTCACACTACCACATCATGTTTGCAGACGTTGTGTTTTTTAAACCTACGTAGGCAAGTTACGATGTGATAAATCTGTGTTTCCACGGCAGTAATAAATATAGTAATATACTGTTACGTGTTTTGCATGTGAAATCGCATGGCATTGTCGTTACGCTGGCCCTGTGAGTGTACGTGATTTCAAATATTTGATGTGCACTATTTATACGTTTTAACTGTGAACTGTTTTTATGATGAAGTTAATTATTTACACCCACGTCTGTTTATTTATCACACCGTTGTATCTTTGCCCTACGTGTTTGAAACACATGTCGTGTAATGTGATTGGCAACAGTCCTAACAAAATACTAAGCCCTGCCCGATAAATTTCAATAAACCTAATAAACAGTAAGTAGCAATACATAGAAATATGAGCAGAATAAAAGTTACTGTAGGCTTATTTGTGTGCATGTTCCCGCTATATTTTAAGTTTGTATGACAAAAAATAAGCAAAATGAGTTGCATGCTTGAATTTAATGTTCCTATTTCGTTTGATTGGTTGTTCCTTCGTTTAATATTTATTCCAATTGAGGCCTAAAGAAATAACCCAACACATATCAATAACACAAGGATAAATATTACACTTCTTTACCTCGCAGTTGTAACAGTGTTAAACACAGTCGCGGCAAAATATTAACGTGCATTACATGTAATGTGCTAGTTCATGGAAAACAAATATGTTACTCTAAAATAACCATAAGAACTGTCATCAATTCAAGCATTTTTAAAATGTCATAAAGCTGACCTAAATAATGTTAGAGGCCTAAACTGTGAATATTCATACGGAATGGTTTTTGGAATATGACAGAATTATTTGAAAAGTTTTAAACAGTAAACAACACATTTCACAGGTATAAAAGTAGAAGTCACATTTCAATGTTTATGTTTAGGTGTAGTGAAAGTATACGAACTCATGTACACACATACAATGGAACGTAAACATTGGTTTTGACAGATGCTACATGGAAGTCACATGGCAATGTTTGTTTACATTTGGCGGAAGGATATGAAATGAGCCTGCAAGTAGATATTTAGCAGGGCTTCGAGAAAAATTCTTCCAGTGGGGAATGCACTATACATAGGTTACAATTAATGAAAAGTAAATTATAATGGTAAAGCAATATAGTGTTATGGAAAATAAACATGAGTACTCACTTCATAATGTTTTCAGATGAGCAACATGAAAATTATGGCAATGCTACATATAACTTTTCTTCTATGTATCCATAATACCATTTCCATGACTTTGACATTATATCCTCAACATTCCGAATTCACAGTGGTATTTATTGGCAGGAAGTAAAACAAGCCTCGGTTTATGAAGAAACAATGCCATTGATTTATCATATTCCATTTGAACATAAGTTACTTATGCACCAATGCAAAAACTATTTCAAAAACCATTAACAATTTACAAAATAATCTCATCACAGGATTTCAGGCCGAAACAGATATATAAACATGCACAAGCCGAGGTATCAAATTTATAGGCAACTTGTTTATCTGGTGTTGTAATACGCTGTCAAATAAAGATTTTGATCAGTTGATTGCAAACGATAACATCCTCATGTCGAACCTTAATAATCTCAGACACTCTGTACACACGAACAAGGCTACCAAAGAAGTTGTAGAAAACTCGCAAATCATGACTTATCAAATTGACGATATATTAAATTTTATAGCAGCCACTATTATAAATATCACACTGTCATTATGGTAAAACATTAGTTACAACAGAATTACTAGCGCTCACGCGGCAACTATCCTTTTCTAATTATTACAAATATCGAACATACTGTTACAAGAACCAGAAATATTAATTCATATTAGACAGTGTAAAACCAATCACTTTCCCATCAAACTCATTCAGGAAGATACATTTTTGAATGATCTGAATGACCTATACACCAAATTACAAACACCTGAATTAGAATTGGCAAATTCATGCACGCTACATGATAAATACTATCAACTTCCACTAACAGAATACAGTGTCAGCTCTTTACAATTCCTCATTAAAATTCAAATACAGATATTACAGAAAAGGTCAGACTGGCACATTTACAAAATAATAACAACACAATTTCAATCAGAAAATAGATCATGCTATTTAAACATAACTGAGAGGAGAATAGCACTTAACTTTCAATCACAACAACTTGTTGAATTTGCATCAACAGCTGAACAGGCAAACAAAATTTGTTACATTCCAGGGGCGATCACAACATCAAACACACTCGCTTGCTTTAAAGAACTGTTCTCAAAACAATCACCAATCAAATTGAATGCCCATTTCAATATCACAACAACACATTCACTAAAATAAATTAAGTGTTACCACAACAGTTCCTCATAAGTAATGTACGGTCACCATTATTTATAGACTGTTTAAATGGCACTATTCAAAAACTACACCACGAGTCCAATGGAACAATATAATTACATCTTCCGTGTAACTGCAAGTTACACTCTGCGCAAAAGACACTGATTATATAACACCCACATTTGCAATACAAGAACACAAAACACTATCAAAGTTCACATTGGCAGTCAAATTCACTGGTTAAGCAACACTTACTGCCAGCTGGAACAGCTTCAATTAGCCACTGGCATTCATGTTTCCAATATCACACAATTATTACACACAGACTGGCATATTCACTCAAACCTGTCACACGTAGTTATAGAATTAAAAGAACAAACAATTGGATTACCATATAATCAAGACTACATATTTTTGCCTATGATAACTCTTCCATACTATTCATATTTTATAATAACAACCATTGTGCTACTGACAGGTGTCTGCATTTTTCTACACTTTCAAATCTGTCAGATGGCACAAATTTTATGCCAAATGCAGCTATCCTGAACCATAAATAATAATGCATAAATAACTACAAGTGAATACTGCTCCCATCTCTCCGACATCTCAATAACAAACCAACCAAACTGTATCTTTTTCTTCAATTAGCAATGCATGAGACAGCATCTACTTGTCACGGGGTGCACACCAAAGATGCCGAACAAGGAACAAATGAGCAACCACCAGTCAACTGTAAATTTCACAAACAACAAAATTATTCATATCATTATGTGTGAACATCTCCCACAAAGCCCACAGCGCGCAAGTATACTGAGCTCAACTGACTCGATATGCGATGTGTATACAATTTAGGAGCAGCATGACGTGATACACAGAACTTTTTAACATCAGCGACAGTAGCTGGCGTGATATGCAGAACTGCCAACCTCAGGCAGCACACCGTCGCCTCACAATAGCAATCAAAGCTCTTTGTACCTTCCCAGAAAGGACTTCCTTATAATTCAGAAATAAAATCTAGCATACGTATGTTCTAATGTTGCAGTGTTTAGTAAAATTTATATATTCGGGAAATATTTAATTTTTCTATATTTCTGTAAAGGATAGTAACTCGTTTAGTATTTAGTATATTGTAGCAATAATAATGTATTTGTTTTTTTATATATTTTAGTTTTCCCAAATTTATTATTTTATTTGAGTCATTCAACTGTAGCAGCAGACCTCATTTGGCTGATGTGACCCGCCACGTGAATATAATTTGACATTTCCAAAGCCACGTCCACATTTGTGTACTATTTTTAGACATAATCACACCACGCAATGCCACAATTGGGCTACGCTCAGAAGATGAAACTTTTGATTGATATTTAGAGGTGGTACGATCCTTGTTGGGCAACAGTAACAGCAAAGTAACAAACAGTAACAGAAGCGGAGAAGCGCTTGTGTAGAGAGGAACAGTAAGCGATCATCATAACTCACACTGGCAGCACCTGTGCTTTTAACCTTCTTTTACATTTAGGATATTTTTTCATCTATTAAATTTATTTCTAACAGTGTGAGGAGTTGTTAGGGCATCAGGAGAGAAAGTAAAGATTCTCTCCCATCTTCTTAGTTTAATTATCCTCGCAGTGAGAAGTTTTTCAATAACAGGCTACGATTCGGTCTTTTTCTTGTTTTTAACTGTCGTAAGTGATAAGTATTTTTGTATGATGGTACTGTAGGAGAAACTGCAATAAACCTTCAGTGAACAGTTTAACGCTTCATTATTTACTTATTTACTTTGGTGCTCTTTTTATCAACAAACTTCTTTCCAATTCAGAGCATCTTGTTTTCAAACTGAGCTAGTTCGAGTAGTATATAGCGAACTCCATGAGAGTCTTAGTGCAAGAAACATTACAAATGGTGCCTGCACGCGGGGCACAAATTTTGAGATACCCTGTGCCATTGTGAAGCTTGCCTGCATGCAGCTCATCTATTATTCACATGCCCGAATGTCAACCCAGCGGTAACCCGCGTGCCAGAGTTAATGACTCGTGTCTGCTGTCAGCGTGAGCCGAGTGTTTCCTTCGTCAACAACAAGCATCCAAAGGCAGTTACATTTCCAGGCAATGAGAACATCAGAATCCAGTTACCACACAGCCTGTTCCAGTCAACTAACACAAAGGTAAAAATATTGCAAGTGCGAGCAATGTTGTAAATTTGTTGTTATGTCGTTCTTTATTTTCCCCTTTTCTCCTATAAAATAATTTTGTTGCATTTCCCTCTATTGACCAATGCACTTGTAAATTAAGGAAAACATTTAAATGTATTGTTTATATGTAGGATGATTGTGCTCTAGTGCATTGATACAGGTAAGGTATTTGTCAATTTTGGCATTATGGCTAGTAATCAGGAAGAAACACGTTTAAGTGAAGTGGAAAAATTCTTGGGTTTTGTTACCAATACGTCAGATCAGGAAACAGAATTCGACTTATCTAATGTCAGAATTGAAGATGGACCTAAATGTCAAATTGACAGAGGTTAGGCAGGAACGTACAACCAAGGGGAAACAACAAACGGGTAACTCTGAGAAAACAGAAGTTGGAAATGAGTGATCGAATAAGCCTGCTTGTAAGGCTACTGACGGAACAAAAAAACAAACTTCAACAGTTAGCAGGAAAATTCACAGATCTTGGGGAAAATTTTACAAACATTTAATTGAATTTAACAATTTGAAATTGACCATAAACTATGTGCAGCGTACATTAGATAATGATAAGATTTTTTCAGAATTGAAGATGGACCTTAATGTCAATTTGACAGAGGTTAGGGAGGAATGTACAACCAAGGTAAATCAGTGCGGAAAAGGTTGTAGAGTTTTCGAATGTTTCTATGAGCGAGTGAAATTCCAAAATGACAGAGCAGAGTAGAAACTGCTACACAAAATTGCCAAGGTTTGGAAACTAATGTAAACAAAATTCAGACAGCACAGCAAAAGGTTTGGGGGGTTAAACCACAAAAGACTCTAGAAGAATTAAAGCTGCGACTAGGATCAGCTGTTGTGTTGCAACAGTAAAGGTTAGCTGCCAATATTTATATTTATTGTAATACTGCTGAAGGCACTGTAAGTCATGTACACAGTTATTATGATAGTAGAGGGTTCCCCAAATGTCTTGTGTGTACAGAATAGGGACAATGTAAAACTGAATGTGAAGTATATTAGTAAGGTGGCAAATTTGTGCAATTTTCACAAATTGTTGACGAGAAAAGCTGTAATGCGAAAGGAAAAGAAATACGGGGCTACGAAAATAGTAAAGAAAAGTAAAAGAAAAAATGTAGATTCATAAGGGAAAAGAATAGGCAGGGAGTAAGATATATTGTGAGAAAGTTTGTTAGGAAAAAGAAAAATAAGTATAAAGTAAGCATTAAAAGAAAGAGGAAGAAGAAGAAATACAGAATAGTCTGTGATTTGTTTAAATTGATTTGAGTAGTGTTAATTAATATTATGTAAATTTCAAACATACAATTTAAGTTGAGAAAGTTATGTTGAATTCTTTATAAGGTAATTTTGTAAGCACAAATCAATCAATATGCTCTAGTAAATTTGTTGCCATATAGTTCTGTTAGGGCTGAATCTATTATGGTAAATGAAAAGACATTGGAACTAAGTTTTTTTGGAATGCAATGTATTAACACTGTACATGGAATATTAAAAATTGAGTGAATTAATATTGTTGGTTGGTAATAATAATAAACAATATAAGAAAGTATTAAGATTGTGTTTTTCTACTATGAGGAAGAGTGCAAATGAACTTAATGTACATAATATTAATCAGACTGAAACCAGGGTAATTAAAAAACATAACATTTTTTTCATGAAATTGTTAATGGGCCAATGAGTCATAAATGTTCATACTTGGAATTAACAAAAAAAAAATTTATTGTAAAAAGTGTAATATTTAAATTAGTTAATTTTAAAACTAATTAACTTTTAAATCTTAATTGTTAAAATATCTGGTTAGCGATTAAAACGAAGGTTAGTTAACTATGCAATTGCTTAGAGGTCAAAGATGACAACGAAATATATGCAAATGCCATTAATATCTTGTCAAACTTCTTAAAAATACACAACATATTTGACGGGCAATGAGTTGCACACCACAATATACAGATTGATACACTGACATTATGTAGTGAATCGAAGATCATCATTAGTAACACACAATGCGATTGTGAGATAGGCAAAATGCCATTGTTGCGATATATTGATATAATCTTTCACTACGCAAAAGTCACAGTTGCACAGTTGATGGTTGTCGTGCAGCATGCCGCACATTACAATTGTTTTTGTAGTCACTACACTGGTCTGGTTTCATGCTAAGTTGAGCTATAAAAGTTTACAGTAGAAATTTTATTTCAAATGATTTTGTAGAATATTGTTAATTTATCATTTTATAAGTAGGCCTAATTGATTCAGCAGCCAGGAACCAAGTTGTGGAACTGTTTTCTGGGACTGTAAATTGTGATTTTTTTATGTTTTGAATAAACATAGACGAAAAGCTTTTTTGAAAATTTATTTTAAATGTAAATTTTTTTGTTGTTCTTCACCTTTTAACTTTAATCCGTTAGTTGTGTTTTAATTTTAACTTTAATCAGTTAATTTGCATGGAATTTAACTTCTAACTTTAATGAGTTAAATTTTTCTTACTCTAACTTTAACTTTAATCGGTTAGATTATTTGGTTAACTTTCCCAAGTAAATGTTTCAGAAATAATTGTGCATGTGCATTAAACATATTGCAAATTTTTGTAAATGATAAAATTGATTGAATGATACTGTGTTTTATAATATTGTTAGGATTGAACGTGATGGTGTATGGTAATTTGTATATGTGTCATAATTGAAGCACATTATGCTTTGTATGAATTGAATTTAAATGTTCAAAGGGCCACATTGTAATTGTATTCTGCATCCAGTCTTGTATAACAATGAGAAGAAAAGTTTATGTATTAATGTATGTACAATTGTAATTCTTCTAATGCGACAGATTTAGTCTGTTTCCAAACTCTCAAGAAATGCATACTTGTGTGTACCTGTCCCCGGAAGTGACATCACCATGTATATACTAGCACCGCCTGAATTACCAATAAAGTACACACAGGCTCTATATTTTGCAAGTATTCGAAACTGCATACTTGCTGGGCATACTTGCATACTTACAGCAGTCACCATATTTATTTCAGTTATGTAAAGGAACGTGTACGTTTTGTGGTTATAAAGTTCACAAGTTTTAGAAGTTAATAAGTATTTACAAAATGTTGTTCTGGTGTATGTGTAAATAATTATCAGTTTAATAAATGTGCTTTCAATTATTAATAAAATTCTGAGCATTTTATAGATGTCTGCAGAATATTTCCCAGGTGTATGCTTACAAATAATATTACAATTACAATATTCATTTCTAAGTTATAACAAACCCCATTGAATTGTATTTTTCTTTCTTTTGTTATCAATGTGTATATTTCAAACATGGTAAGGTATGTATAGAGGGATGAGGAAAGAATGCCAATTTCCGTGTAATGCGCCTTTACATACAATAAATAATTGTAACAAATCCCATAACGACTGCCCTAAATTGTTCACAATTTTCCACGGACGTGATAAAGCAATATTCCTAGGCTATTGGTGTGGTATGAATACTTGTGAAATCAAGATAAGCTGAACAGATAAACATAATCTCATAATACCGATGTGCAAAATTGTCTATATTCCTGCTTTTTTCTGCTGTACAATTTGTACTCAAAGTGTACAACGTACAAAGAAAGAAATTATGTTGGCATATATTTGTGTATTAGTTTTTGTCCAAAACAACATACGCCTGTTGTCTTGCTGCTCTGCCAAGCAACCAGTTTACAACAATAATTCTGCATTGCCTTTAATTTCCCTCCTGTAAATAATACACACCCACCAATGCTCCTATTAATTCCTCATTCCCGGCTAAAGCCATGTTTCAGCGCTTTAACTCGTATGATGTCAAAGTTCAAAACCATGACACAATAATAAATAACAAATGTTTATATTATAGTTTTTTTAATGCACAACCATAGAAGTTGTTGTAATGTATATATAACACCATGCACCACATTTTCCTGTTGTCACATAGTTCCTGATATTTCCGCCAGAATGTGTTACCAGTCTAACATGAGTTCCGACAAGTACACATCATTGCTAGTATGCAAATGTACGTACTTACACGTATATACTGACCATTCGGAAACTGCCTTAGATTATTTCCATATGTTTAATAGATAACATAGAGGTATTCACTTTGTTGGGACAGGTCTGAGAGTGAGTTTTAGCACTGACCTAAAGTGAAAGGAAGCAGCTTTTTTGTATTATGGCCAGACCTTGGGTCCCCTTTTCATATGTTGAGTGCTGATCCCAGTAAGGAACCAGATTGAGCTGGTTACTTACACAGAGTTCGTACTCCAAGGATAAAAAAAAAAAAAAAAAAAAAAAAAAAAAAAAAAAAAAAATTGAAGCACTTTTCAAGGGTGTCCCTAAAATTTTTCAGGAAGCGTGTACCATTGTAGGTTACTTAAATTTTAATAGTTTTTTATATTAATTTTTCATCTGACTTTAAGTTAAATTTTCCTGCTTATTTTGTCAGTGAGTGTAATATTCTAAATTTTTCTTTCGTGACACGTGAAAAATTAAGGGCTTATCAATTTTAATTTTAATGTGGGGCTCTATTACAAGCTGTTATCGGTAGTGCATTGGCGTTTTTGAGTTCCAGGAGTCGGAGCGGGGTTGTATCAGTTTTGAGATTACTTTTTTTCCAGACTTCTTTCGTAGTTCCCCCTGCCATCAGTAGTATTTGTTTTGAAACCCTCGCAGTGATGTAGATTTTAGCCAAAAGGAGGACACGATCCCCGGCCGAGGCCTATTTTTAGATTTTTGGTTAGGAGTGGTGATAGTGCATAAGCCCTGGGCTTCCGCAAATGACCAAGAATCTATGAAGAGGTAACGTCGAGTCAGAACGACTTAACCCACACCTGCGGACATTAACTTCTTTTTTATAATAACATTTAACATCAAGTACTTTCGACAACAAACTCACTACTGCTAATTTCTTTCTGCGGGTGTGCTAGGGTGTCAAGGGGGAAGATGTTTTTCTCCCCTTGCCTTTGTAATGCGATGCAAGTTTCTTAGCGGAACATTAATTTATAACAACTGTGACGCTGTTGATATTTAAAGTTCGTCAATTGAGTGAACCTATTCCTATTCGTGTCCATGTTCATTTTGGAAACTAAATAAACCTGAGAAATAGTCCAAACTGAATTACATTCTTTTTACTTTGTTAAACATGGCGCCAGACTTTTATGTATCGACCGACTGAGTTAGTGTGGAATGTGTTTGTAGTGGGGCTATTAACTAGCCATGTCACATTTATGGCACCCTACGCACTGCACGAATAACAACACGCCTGAGAAATTTAACAATTATTAACATGACTGAAGATGCAGTGTTTGTAAATGGAGATACAGAATTTTAAGTACGTGTCCACTGCAGAAGTGCATTTAGAAATTCCACAGTCCAGCATTTTTATTGTTCCTGAGATGTCCATTCCAGTGTTCGAGTCGAGCTTCCAGAGTGCTACGAAGAATTAAAATATTTAACAACAGTCTATAATCTTCAACAACCTGTGCAAAGGTATTTATTCACCGAGCATCATTTCACTTCAGGGAATTCATCACGGAAGAAAACAAGCAACTCCATCCTTTTTTTTTAAATTTAAATTGTGAGGTATAGCTTAGAGTGATAATAAGGTTATAAATTGATTATGTTTTCTTTTGTGTGTTTCTCGTGGGACAGTTTGTGTAGATGTAAATTTGTTTTTAAGTAATTCAGGTTAAATATTTATAATTCACAATGGCTGATAACGGGGAAGAGTTAGTCGGTGAAAGTGAGGGAAAATAATTCTTAGGGTTTAATGCATCCAATCAGGAAACTGACCTAAATTTGGTTAGTAGGGAAGAGAGCCGTTTAGGTTCAGAGGTTAGAAATGTAAATGGCGAAAAACGGGATTAAATAGACCTAAGACCTAAGCATGCACTTACAGCCCAAAATAGAAAAAAATTGATGAACAGAAAAATGAGCTAGCAGAAAAAAATGGATGAACAATAAACCGAGCTAATAGCAGAATTTCCACAGCTAGCAGGAAAATGTGATAAACAGAAAAATTCATTTCTACAATTAGCAGGAAAGTTTGATGGGTTCAAAATGAATTTTGAGGAAAAAATTGATGAACCAACATGTCTTGTAAATACAGTGCATACCATGTATCATGTTAGTTTTAAGAGGGCATGCATCTCACAATCATGCAGATCAACTTGATCCTGGTGCGGGCACTTAGCGCGGTGGCCATAATGGGAACTTTAACTAGCCACACAGAAAAGACAGCAGCATGGGAGGTTCACTCTTATGACCACCCTAGGTATGCAGCATTTAAGCCTTAACTTATTCAATCTCTATGGTAAATATATTGTTATGACGCAAATTTTTGGGGTAAATTTTTTTTTGTGATTTTGAGTTAAATTAAGCTTTTTTGCTAAGCGTGATGTTTGGAGTTGTATTTTTGGCTTGCTCTCTCTTTTTTTTTGTTCAGATGCCATAGATTTTATGCCAACAGGAATTTTCCTATCACTTTGTATTTTTGTTAAGATCCAAGCCTACCCCTAAATGATTTGGCTTTCAGTAATTTCATATGGCGTTTTCTTCCATGGAGGTTAGGTTAGGAAATTTGGCAGTTTTGGGGTGGGTTAAACCCTCCTTATTATTTGTACCTTTTTGTTTGATAAGAAACACATGCTTCCTTTTTTAAATATACATATGAGTAAGGTGGTGGTAAAGAATTTCATGGTTATTTAGTTCAAAATGCATTTTTGGGGAAGTTAATTTCAAAAGCAGTGGCCTTAAGCTAGATGTCGAGGTTTTGGTTGGAAAGTTAACTGATAGTGTCTCGTTTAGAATTCATTCCTTTAAATGTAAATAGTTTTTCTTGTTTGAACAGATATTCTTAATTTGCTGACTTTGTTTCATTTTTATTATTCTAAGGTTAGATCATTTAAGTCATTGTGGAATTGAATTAGGAAACAGTTACTGTACCTTATTTTTTCATTTAGAATAAAGGCTGTTTACTTCTTTTTGACTGCAGAGGTTGTAGCATTGCAGCTAGATATATATATAAAATTGGTATATTCGGGAAGTATTTCAACTGTCTATATTTCAGTCAAGGATAGTAATTCATGTAATATTTGAAAGGTTGTGGCAATGAGAACTTGTTTGTATTATATATTTTCATTTTTCCAAATTTGTAATTTTTCTTTCCTCATTTCATCAGTAGTAACAGATGTCAACAACAGACGTCAAACGCATATTTTCCTTTTCACTGGATTAGTAAACTAAAAACATCTGCCACCGCAAGACAACATGGTGAAACAAGGAAAATAACAGAGGTCACCTTTGGCTGACATGACCAACTGCTCGAGAACAATATGTTTTCAATGAGGAAACTTTCTACCAATATATAAGGAAGTGCGACCTTTCTCGGGTATCACAATAGTTCGTCGCAGCACAATCGTTTGTCAGCTGTCAGTCGGACAGCCTGCAACATGTGATGATGTGACTCGCACCGAGCAGCGCCTGCGACTTTGACCTTCTTTTGTATTTCAGACATTGCAATTCAAATATCTATTAAATTTATTTTCCTTTGGTGCGAGGAGTCAATAGGGCGCCAGGAGAGAAAAGTAACGATTCTCTCTAGTCTTCGTAACTCTCGAAGTGAGAAAGTTTTGTTTTGATAACGGTTCAGCGCTTCTCGCTCTCTGGCTCCGTTCTCTGTAGGCGACCTTGTGCCCTGTGAAGAATTACAACCTGGCCTATCTTGCAAAAGACATTAGAAGCAAGTTCGTGCCAAAGTTCAAAGGCCGATTTAAGATCGGCAAGTTCCTGGGCCCAAATACAGTTAAGCTAATCTTCCCAACTACATGTAGGTTATTCAAAAAGGTGCACGTCTGCCAACTAAAAAAATTTATTTTTAGAGTAAAGTATTTTACAGCAGTTTCCATGTTTATGTTTAATTTCATTTGTAAATTGTTTGTGTGACTTGTGCACCCATTTTTACCCTTTACCCATATCCTACCCCATTATTTGGTGTATTTTATTTCCCTTTTCTCTAATTTCTGATTATTTTGTTGTGAACCGTGTTACCCCGAGCTGCTTTGAAGAAATGGCGTCCAGTGACATCTTAAAGAAGTTCTATGGGGCCTTGGGAGTCTTGCTACCTGGAGACAGTACCTCCCTGCCATGCCCTTTCAGCTCGAGAAGAGACCCTGCTTATCGCTGAGGTTTTGCCTGGATTGTCCACCGTGACTTTTCTGGGGAAGGATCTGTTTTCTTTCAAGAGTCAAGAAGATGATGATGTTCAATGTACTTGTTGTGATGAAGAATTGTACTGTCTGTCTGGTTTGGGAGACTGTTCCCACGCTTGTTTCTACCTAGGACTTTCTACCTTCATGTCTTTCTATGTGTAATCTTTTTTAAAATGTTTTATAGAACTGTGTGTGTGTGAAGCATGGTTTACCAGAGCATTGTGAGAACTGACTGCTACTTTTTCCGTGATTAAGGGTTATTCAGGACGTGGGTGGGTAGGGGGTGGGGGCTGCCACGGTGCTGCGCCGCCCCACCTTAGTTCAACTAATTAACACTGGTTGTGGCACTAAGAGTGTTTCCCTCTAGCTGCTCAGTCTCCTACTCCTTTCATTTCCCCACACCTACTTCCCCTCCTAGTGCATGACATTTTTTAAATTATGGAGTGGGTTATTCAATCAGCTGGTGTGTAGTGCTGTGACCCTCCTTTCATTTTACTTTAGCGCTTGGAATTGTCAACTTCTACTTCTACAGCTGAGGGATCTTCAACATGGCTATCAACGTCATTTGAAAATTTTAATAACACAGAGCACGTAAAATTATATTTCTTGTTCATTATGGTAACTTAAAATCAGGTTTTGTGACAGTTATGAAGTTGGGAAGATTCAGTGGGTGTAGACTGATTAATTAATTTTGGGCTTGTAGATTGTATTTATTCTTGGTAGTTGATTAGCAGTGATAGTGTAGTGGGTGAGCGAGTTCTGTAGTTTACCCTCTTCCATGTTATTTCGAACGTACGTATTTGTTTGTATTATTATGGATGTTGATCACTGCCGTATGTGTTCTGCCTTTGCAAAATGCGTTGTAGTTTTCTGTACTTGTTGCGCCATTTGGCTGGCCCAGCCTGCTTGGTATTGATATAAGACACGTCAGTCTACACTTTGCTGCGGCTTAGGTAGAAATTTTAGCTTGTATTGTCATTATTATTACATGCCGCCTTGTTCGGCCCCCATAGTTTTCAGGGTGCTGGCATGTACGGTTATTATTTTAATAGTAAATGTTATTATAACTTTTAATGTTATTTTATTGCAAAGCCCCTTGATGGACCAGGTTCTGGCTGCGGCCTTGCAAATTCATGGTTTAATTGTGTAAATCTTAAAGGTTTAGCATGTCGCTGTTAGCCGACTATTGTTATTATTAAAAAGAATTTTGTACACCACATAATTCTGCTCCATTAGGAAAGAACTTTTCATACTTATTTAGAATGTTTTTTGAGCTGCATACCAATGGTATTAATTATTTTTAAATTTGGTTTTAAATGCAGCATTTTGTACCTGATAATGAAATTTTTAGGAAGTGTGTTCAACTTGGTATATGAGACCTAAAGTTTCTTTCAGCAGAACAGCCAACAGCCCCACAGACGTGTCTAGTTCGGCATTGCTAATTGCAGTCATGTTTTGAATGGCTATTTTAATGAGGCATTATGCCAGCCTATGTAGGCCTATTGTATAATTATTTAATAAGTGAGTGTTTTGTTATATGCTACGTTCTGGTATAAGTCTCGCCCAGAGCCAAAGTAAAGAGGCATTCGAGTTACGAGATTAATGTTAATGAGCACCCGATATGGACTTATTTCATTTATTGAATATTACCTTTGTACATCTAGTGACATTGCTAGTTTTTTTCTTCTTGTTAGTATAAAGAAAGTAATTTTGACATGGTGCTACATTTTTAATGTTTGCTATTAGAGTGATGTTTTCTCAAGGTGCCAGTTGTATGCTTTAGGGCACATCCTTTTAAGTGCATAAAAAACTTTTATAATTCATATTATAACATGTAAACTTGTAACCTGGCTATTTATTGAAGAATTATAACTACTTTCTCCACAGAAAATTTAAAGCAATTTTCTTAACAGTGTATCATTACTGCTTTTTATGTGAGAGCATTCATGAACAATGTGTGGTCTTATTATAATAAATTGTTTAATAGTGAGCTTTTATAATGTCATTTGTAAAATTGTGCTAGAAATTTCACTACACAGCTGAAGAAAAGATTGTGTGTTTTGTTCTCAATTGTGTATAATAAATATTTTGATAATCTAATGAAACATTTTCAAGAATTTTTATACTGTTATAATATTTATGTGTGGTGTTACTTATTGTAAAGAATACCCTTAAAACACCAAATTATATCTTTGGTGGGGGATAAGGAGGGCAAATAAGTCATATGTGATTATAATATGAATTTTGACCATTCTACGACCTGTTAGAAGAAAGATTACTCCTATCATCCCCTTCCTTAAATCAAGCAATACACATATCAGCATGTTCAAATTAATGATAAATAGTGCCTTATACTCTGTTGAAACATTTATTTGCCAAGGTTCATTACAAAATTATATCAGTATAAGAATGCAAAGTTCACCTACACAGTGTAATGGTTAACGGCAGTTGACTGTCACCCAGAAGACTCAGGTTTGATTCTCGACACCTTCTTTGAGTTTTTTCAAAGGGAGAAATTTCTGGTTCGGGACTGCTCCAGCTTCTGCCTGAAAGAGAAGAGGTAGTGGTCTTGGTCCAGAGACTGGGTTTACCAGCTGAGGTGTGTCATGCTGACAATTTATTCCCATTGTACTATGTCAGCTATAGAGCTGTACAAAAGTCACCTGGTATGCAATGATCAACTAGGTCTAGTACACAACAAGATTACTATTTGTTATTATATAAAAATGTAAAAATACACAATAATAAGAGAAACAGTCCAAAATAACATTCACTGATGAATAAGCAAAATTATCCATTTTCAAACAGATATCAAAGACTAATAAATAGCTTGTCATGAGTGACCCCAACACCAGAAATAAGCAAGAAATATATAATAAAAAAAATACATAAAATTAGACATTAATGACACTGTACAACATTTTAGTTATATATATTACTATCATTTAAAAAAAATTAGCAACAGAATATCAGATGAAGAAACCAAAACATAGTTTACCTGAGGGCAAGACCAATCTGCAGTACTATTAAACATCATAAAAGACTTGTTTGTTTTTTCTTACAGTTTGCTGTGCCCTTTGAATGTGAAATTATATTCTTGCCTTAAATTTGTTTTACATAATTCATTGTCTTGTTATTACATCTGTTGGACAAGATCTTTATTACAGGGACAGATTAAGGCCCATGTTAGCCAAGCAGCTGCATGGGGCACTGAACTGTAAGGGTGCTGCATCAGCAGTGTCTAGTTACATTATCTTGCAACATACAAGGAAAATTATAGTACTCAAATTTTTAAGTTTGAAATAAGTAAATCTCACCATTAGATAGCTATAGGATGATCATAAAAAATGGTTTTTATCTTACTAAGAAAGCTGAGTTAAAAATTTCTTCACTGTTACATTTCATCCCAATATTTTATTAATCTTTATGGCAGATTCTAACTTTCGACTTATGCATACCTACAGTTTGATTCAACATAAAGAAGGTATTTATATTAAATAAAAAAAATAATTAAAAAATGAAGTGTAGTTTGTTCTTACATTTGTACAATACCTACATTTAAATCTCTCCCGAATAAAAAAAAAAGTAAAATAATTAATTATCTATTTCAACAAAAATTTCTACCAGAAAATCATTGTTGAAGTGAGATAGTTGGGAAGAGGATGATTTGTGATTAGTAGTAGTTAGAAGGTGGGGACGTGAAAACATTTTTTGCATATTACAAAAAAATGTTTTCAACTGTTCCTGCTTTCTAAAAAAATTATTATTTTGATTGTGATATGTTTTTAGTGCATTATTGCACTACGGTAAATTTTTCAATTAAATTGGGGCTGGGTTAAACCTTTCGGTCTTTATTTCCATTTGTATTATTTCAGATTCATTAATATTTGTTTTAAAGATATATTATCATTATGTTATAATTTTTTTTGGCTATTTTCTACTGGTTGTTTTGTCTTTATGAAGTTTATTACGTTTGTTGTTTTTTCTGTGGTTGTCATCATCTTACCATTTGGTAATTTAGCCTATAGAAATTATTTACTTAAACTATGAGTGTAATTCAATTCATACCACTGTTATCAAACATCAAAATGTCTGAGCAGCAAAATGCCTGGCATGTGGGAAACACTCATTCCACTCAACATTATCTGGTATAATATAATTGAAGCACATGTAACATGCACCAAAACTGAAATATGTAGACAACAAAATAAATTACATATAGAGTTAGTTATACAGACATGTAGGTTTCGTTCATAAATTAAAAACTTGTACAATATAGCACTAACTAAAGTGAATACATACAAAATCTGTGGAAATATACCCCAATCATTTACATATGCATTACTTCACTGCATGTATAATGTTTGAACATTCACATCAGTCAATGAAAAACCTGTGTGGCTGGCACGTAGCTGGAGAGAACACCCCCCAAAATATTTTCTAAGGATCCCCCCACCCCCCTCATCAAAACTTCCAAAATAAATAATTTTATAAAATTTCAAAACACAGTTACAAAGAAACTACTATATGCTGAAAATGGTTTGAGACGAATTATAATTAAATAGCATAGCTTATGTCAGCAGTGAATAGGTTGGAGGGAACTCAAAAACAACATGAACATTATTTATTATTTATATGCACTTTATGTCACTTATCCCTGTTAGCACACTATCAAAAAAAGGTTGCAGCAACCTTGATACAACATATGGCAAAAAGCAAGTACTGTTAACAATGAAGTTATTTTAGGAAAATATTTCATTATCATGAACCAGCAAAAGGAAATTATAATTTTTCTTATAAAACATAGAAGTGATTTACTATTATTAACTATTAACTACATGGTTTTAAATACCCTGTTGTAAACATGCAAACATTATTTTTGACAATATGCAATTATAGACTTTACCTATAATGTAAATGTTCAATATAATATATTATGTAGCCCTTTTGTAATATATATCCTTATGCCAAGCCTATTTCTTATTTCTATTATGCATTTCTCTCCCCCCCCCCTTTAAAGTTAACTATCATGGACACCAACTCCATGAAACCTACATCAACACTTCAATTTTCAGTCCAGATACATGCTTCTTCACGGCAGCATATTAATTGAACCCAGTATCATTGCATCCATCCCTATGATTTGATTCAATGCATATCTAATAATTTTTGTTTGAATATTTTCTCCATGTGTTTTTTCAACAAAGTTTACTGCAATACAAAGATATATTTTTTGTTAACTTTGACACACTGATAGATTCTCATTTCTAAACGAATAATTTTTTAACATAAGGAAATTCAATGCAATGTCAAGGTGGCAACATCAATTATTACCAAAAAAGAAATTTGTTAGCATCTACGTTTCGTCGCGGACACAAACATTCACACTGTTCAAATACCAACGTTCCATTTGCAATAAACTTTAGTTTCAACTTCACTTTCAAGGGCATAACCATCAAAAATTTCTGAGCACTAAGTCAGTATTCGAGTGGTTTGGACCCCACCATAAACATGACCACATAACATGCTGAGTTTGCAGCACTGTTTTTCAGTTACATTCTATGTATTTCATTAGAGATTTAAGCTTTGGGTGAAAACAAAAGGAAGCTAAACAGAGGACTAATAGGTATGTGTTTTATGCTGAGTGGAGACGTAAACTTGAAATATAAGTATGTACTAAGACAAGCGTTACGAACATTAGAGAAGAGAAAGTAAGTTGCAGGTCATCTTAATGAAGTTTGCATATGAAAATGAAGAAAATAAAAGTGCACTGCACTGAAGAAATTGTGCCTGCATATTGATTATAAAATAAAAAGTGGTAATTGTTGACACCTGATGAGATTAGTAATTAATAGAAAAAACTGAATAAAATGAGGATGTCAACAAAAAATAATACTTTGGGAAAAGTTTGTAAACATACAATAAAGAGTACAGAGCAAAAAATTTGAATTTTAAAAATAGTGGTGAAAGACTGCTGGAAGGAGAAAATAAATTGAAAGACTTAGTTTATAATTTGAATCATTAAAAATGACTTTAAATATCATAGGAGGATGAAGAGGAGGCTAAAGCAAAGGACCTGTAATAAAAAGCAGACAAGAAAGCTTTTAGTATTACGTGAACTGCACGCCATTTATAAATATAAAAAGAATGTAGAGCTCTTGTATATATACTTTAATATTTAACTACAGCTGTTGTTTTGGGTGTTGAGGTTTCAAATATTTCAGGCTATCGAATGTACATAAAAAAATTTAAATAGCTTATTAGTTTCAATAAAGCAGAAAATGTATTCAAATATCATTTAAGTTTTCCTCCCTAATCCATCTTTCAAAATGTTTAGCAACCTTCATAACTAATAAAGTTTGTTGTACATAATGTATATATTTTTCCATTTCACCTAATTACCTGAAGAGAATGTAGCAATGGTTGCACATTCAGTTGATAAGATGATTATAGATGATATGTGATATAAAAAAAAGCACAAAACCAATTACAAACTAATAGGCCACTGCTAAAAACTGAGATTTCTACTGTGAGCTTGATATTATATATATATTAAATTAGGGAACATTTACAAAAGGAGTATTTTATAGCATTCCTCCTTCCTTTTGTTTCAACACACTGAATAAAAGGGTGCAAAAATGGATGTTATGGAATTCACTAACCACGTATATAAAAAAAAAAAAAAAAGTCACAAAAATATGCCTGCATATCATCAGACAAACTGACATGGGCTCCCAGAGGTGAATTTGTCCCATTTAAACTAATAAGACAACATTTTAATTTCCTGAACTTTTCAAATAAAGATGCAATGTTTCCATTCTTAAGTTGTACAAAGATAATTTTATCAACGATTTCCATAACCATTTATAAGCTTTTTATGTTCTCTTGTTGGCAGCCATTATTAATGCAACAGCCAATTGATACGCACCCAATTTTTGTACCAAAACTTTTATCTGAGGAGGAAAGTGATTAATTGAAAACTCCATGTATTATTGTTTTGTTGTATTTATATACATGAGTAGTAAACATGGTTACATTAATAAAAAAAAAACTTTCACTGGTAATTTACTTTAAGTATTTTAGAATTTATGTCAAAACTGTCTTTATAGCGTGACAAAAGCCCTGGTCAATATCATTCAAAATTTTGAGATTATGTTTGTAATTTAAAAATGAAACAATCCCTATTAGTTGTAACTAGCAAGTAATATGAATTTCTTAAATTATTTTTGGGGCTGCCATGGTGGCATAGTGGTCCGACTACTTGCCTCCCACCCATGCGAACCGGGTTCGATTCCCAGCAGGGTTGCTTACAGATTTTCATATGCGGGAATTGTGTCAGACAATACTGCTGGTTGACGGGTTTCCTTGAGTATTTCCCTTTCCCCGACCCTTCCATTCCAGCGCTGCTTCATACTCGCTTCACTTCATCCTCATCAGCTCTCTATACATCCATGTTACGAGCCACTCAAAATCTCTTCATGTCACATTATTTTTACCACAAAATATTATTTTGATAAGTGCATCACAACTGCCATGCTGAGAACATATAAAAGATGACTAGGAAGTCAGAACATCAAACTCTGGATACATGCCTTGATGCAATAAGAAGTTGAGTCTGCAATGGCACCAATTAGACAACCTATTATTATGCCTGAATAATAATAATGTATTTTTTATATAGCCAAAATTTGTACCTTTACAGTTCAGATTTCTGGATATGAGATTCAGAATTGGTGGCTGCGAATTCAGTGAATTGTTCATAAATGATCTCCCTCAAAAGTAAAGGGATTGCGTTGCAAAAAATGGCAAAGAATGTAAGATGAAACTGAAAACCCCTTCACAGCCTAGTATTTGTGTGGTGATTTCATTGCAGAAGAAACTCACAGCAAGATTACAAAGAAAATAAGATTAACTGGTAGATTAGAAAAGAATCTGAACTATGTATCAGAAGGGACAACCTTATATTGATACCACAAATAAAAGGGGTTGACACAACAAGACCTCAAAGGCACCATTACATGATTACTGTTCAAAATATGGAAAAACTATAGATGCAAAACAACTTTTAATCTGGTTCATTAAAATATATTTATCTGTTAAAAGCTGAGGTAGAACTACCATCCTCAGCAGAACTAAAACAGCTTCTCTAACAAAATATATAATCAATTATGACAGTGTGGTACATGGTCAATTTGTGATAGCTGTATACACTAATTGGGACTATTTGTGAACAGTAATAAACTAAACTTACAAAGTGGAAGTAAATTGTAAGGTTAAAAGAAATAAGGCATCAAATTGACATAAAAAATTGGACAAATTCAAATATGAGCAGAATGATCTAAAAAGGAGATTGACATCTCTGGACTCTAGTTTAAACACAAAGCTTTAAGCCCTGTAAGATATATTCTCTGTAAAGTATATAGAGTAGATACTGAACCACTGCAGATTTTTTTTAATGGAAAGGGAAAAAAAGACATTTAAATTGTTATATATATTTTTTCAGTAATTTTCGTTTTAGAAAAAAAACAAATGCTAACATAAAAATATTTAAAGTTTATATATTTGCTTGATTTACAAAGGAATATATAAGATGGGACAAGTCACCCTCCTATGGAATAAGTATGGCCATAACATTATGTTTAAAATTTAAGCAATTTTTGACATTTACTATTTGATAACATAAAAAAAAAAAAAAAACACTTCAAGATAAATAACAAAACCTAACATAAGTGATGCACATTTGAAAGCACAATAAGCATACAGTAAACTCCCGATTAACTGTGTTAATCGGGGCCGGGGAAAACACAAATAGGCGAATTTGTATTAAAAAACCCAGATAATCGAATGTACACATTTTTACTATTAATTTAACAGTGATATTGGCTCCGAAAATCATGATAAAACAAAGTACCTATTATACATTTCAAATTAAACACAAATCACATAGTGTATATGCAGGATTTAAAGAACATGAAACTTTAACTGATATTTATGTTGCACCGAGTATATGTAATTCACGGCTCATCGAGTATACACAGCCTGTGTTGGTGCCAGGCACGGGCGCGTTGGGCGGGCAACATAGTTAAGTGGTGCGTGGTTTGTGTGTGTCGCTTTCTCAACGTGCATCACTTAGACCTGTCCGGTCCTTTAGATGGCAGAGTTAGTTGAAAGTTTAGAATGCAACACAATGAAGACTATAACGGGACTTTAAATAAATGAGGCAACTTTGCATTTAAACAATACAGTACAATCTCTATTATAAAGAGCTTATTAAAATGTTACCAATTTTTACACACATGTGCACCTGACACCACTGACATAGCCTCAACAAAATGTGGATAAAACTGACATGTCTCAATAAATGGTGCACTCACAATTTGGCTGATGTCAGTCACGTAGACAGGGCACTGGATGACAAGGGGTGTTTTAGAGTTTAGTAATTGTGTGTGGTTGGCAGGCACAGATATAATGGCATATAATGCTTTGTGCACAATACAACAATCCTCATTTGGTGTGGTCTATCTAGGTTGACTGGAACATTAATGACATGTGGGCGCCTTCATTTA
Source organism: Dryococelus australis (assembly GCA_029891345.1). NCBI lineage: Eukaryota > Metazoa > Arthropoda > Insecta > Phasmatodea > Phasmatidae > Dryococelus > Dryococelus australis. Next base: position 18,112,519 of record CM057009.1, read on the forward strand.
CCCACTAGTTCTAACATTTGGCCATTATGATGACAGAATGCCTCCACATGCCTTGCAATTGTACAGTATGACAACCTGGCAACAGGCAGACCAACAATGTATCCTCTATTAAACTCTGACAAGTGCTACTGATGTGATCTACTGTAACTACAAGGTAACCTTATATATATATATATATATATATATATAATGTCCAATTTGGATCATTTCTGCTGGTTGCTTCATTTTTTATATGGCCAGTGTCATTTACTACCAAACTAAGCACAGAACCACTAAAAAAAAAAGTACAAAACTAAGTTAATGAGGTAAAAATTGTTTAAAAGCACTCTAAAATTTGCTTTGTATAAAAGCTGATAAATGTTACACACTGGTAAAAATTACATGTAGAATTTTATAATTTTACTTAAAGGTTGATAATTATGACATACAATGATAGAACTTAGAATAACATAGCGAATTAAAAAAAAAAAAATTCCAATTCAACTAACTGATTTGTTTATGAGGGCTGTTCTAGAAGTTGATGGATTGGTAACACTGCACCAATTCTATTAAAGTGATTTTGAGAGTCACCCATGACATGCTTCGTTTATATGAGTAAAGCCAGTGTGCTGTTGTAATTTTTTTGCTTATACAGGTTGAACTGCACTGTGCATTGCAATGGTGTACGAGGATATACAGTTAACAAATAAATGAAAGGATTGTTATTGAATTGTATTTAAAGTTGTACAAAATTGACCACGAAATGTTCCAGATGATAAAACAACGGCCTGGTGAAGATGTATTGGGTAGATTCGGTGTATTTAAGACGTGGAAGCATTTTAAGGAAGGCAAAAGCAATGTGCAGGATTTGTTATTATCTTTCAGTATGTTCGTCAATCATATGTTTGAGTTGCTAGTACTTTGCTGGAAATGATGTATAGAAAGTGAAAGTTGCTACTTTGAAAGAGAAACCAACACAGAACACCCTACTGACACAGACTCTGAATAGAGATCTCAGTCCACAATATTCTGGAAAAGTCTTCTTACAAGGATGCTTCTGCTTTCACAGTGTTGTCGTTCACAGATGTTTCAAGGCTCCCACTTCTCAGCTGATCCTCCATAATGCTTTTGCTTTCCTTAATTCTTCCAACACTTGAATATGGCTGATCTGCCTGCTTCTTCACTCTATGCCTGTTTGAACATCTTAAATGTTTCCTAGCTCTTTTATGGTAGACAAAATTCAGTATCAATCCTTCATCTGGTTATTAAAATTAGGCTTATAGCCTTCTAATCTGCCATTGTAATATCCCAGTGTAGTTCAACTTTTATAGTGAGCAAATCACTACAACTGTGTGTTGGCTTTACATAGCACACCACAGGCTATGTTCATGTGTGATTATCACAGTGTTACCAGTCCACAAAATTTTAGAATATGTAATATATGAAATAAGCACAATTATTCTTTGAAATATATGGTGTTCATACTTCTTACTCACAAGAAATAGAATATATTTTTATTCTATATTGACCTTATTATTCAGTCAATAAAAGTTTTCTGTCAGTAATAATTTGGTAAAAAAGTATGTTGTTCAGCTTTTATACTTACCACTATTATAAATAGAGTTTGTTAAAATGCCCTGCCTCTTCTGTAAGGTTGGCAGCTATGTAATACACCCAAGCCAGTTAATATGGCCGACAGTAAAAACACTCAAGTTCACAGTGTATGGTAGTTGTACTCACGTAAATAAATGTGGCGTTGTAAACGTATTGTTGTGTTGTGATTTATGAACTATGTCAGACCTAGACTACAACATGGTGTTAGAAGTCGCAGCGAATTTTATGCTGCCAGTGATGTATTTTTAAGTGCCAAATCTGGGGAAGCTCTGGGCATCCTTCAAGCAACGCTTAAATTTTTACCTACAGAGTAAGAAATTGGGCTCAGCCGTGGATGCTCAAAAATTGGTATTTTGATGACTAGTGTAGGGGGAAAAATGGATTGACGTATCTAATATGCTGTCGTTAACTAACAAGTCGACGTATGATGTGATAGAGGCTTTTGACCAGTAATGTCAGCTTAAGAAGAACATGTTTTCGGAACGGTATTTGTTTAACAAAATAGAGCAGTCGGAAGGGAGAACTTTTGATTCATTCTTGATTGAAAAGAAAACACAGGCTTCCTTTTGTCAGTTTAGCAAGGAGAAAGACAATTTAATTTATGACAGGATTGTACTTGGTGTTAATGACCCCAAATTGATAGAATTAATGCTGCAAGATTCAACGTTGACATTGACGAAGGCAGAAGATTTATGTAGGATATATGGAGCTTCGAAGTGCCAAACGGATGATATTCATGGAAGTGGAAAGCCAGGACTGTCATTAGCGGTTGATGCAATTTTCACATGGTTGGTGCAATAAGGGCAGTCCAGGTGCAGCTATGTTACAAAAAGCGGGAACAAGCGACAGCAGTGGTCAAGGTTCTCAAATATTGTTTGTAAACAATGGCAGAAAACCATCAACATTACAGAAGTGTAAGTTTTGTGGATTTTTGCATGAATATGAATGCTGTCCAGCCTATGACGAATGGTGTATGAAATGTAAGGGCATAAATCATTTTGAAGCTATGTGCAGGAAGTCTGCGGCTGGTGTCAATGCTGTTTCAAACGTGGGTGGCATGGGAGAGGGAGGCTATGACGATCAGTGTTCATGGTATGTACCCTTGTTTATTCGAAAAAAATCCGTGACTGATAAAATTGATTCCGGTGCACAAAAAAATGTCTTAAGCTTGAAAGTGTGGAATCATTAAGCCCTACCCTTAAAATTTTCCCATCACAAACGTTGCTGGTAACTTATGGTAATACACAAATGTTGAAGCCTGTAGGATAAGTTATAGTTGAAACACAGTGTAACAATAACAGTTTAATGGTTAGTTTTTAAGTAGTTGCTGGTGATGTTGAATGCATCGTAGGACTAAAATTGTCTGTGAAGCTGAAATTTATTAAAGATATGTTTTCTTTTGACAAAGATAGTTTGATACAGAAGCATAGGGATAACTTTAGGGGGCTTGGCAAAATTCCGGGTAAGGGAAAGATTTATCTGGATTCATCTGTCTCACCAGTAATAGAGCCCCAATGGTGTGTTCTCCTCAAGTTGTGACACAAATTGAGAGATAATTTGCAGGACTAAGAAAAAGCACCACACAGTTTGGGTCAAAAACATATTAATCGTAGGAAAACCAAATGGAGATCTGCGGCTATGTTTAGATCCAACACACTTGAACCAAGCGATCAAGAGGCCTAGGTTGAGTATTCCCACGTTAGAGGACATCACCATGGAATTGGCCAATAGTACAGTTTTCATAGTTTTGGACATAAAACAGGGTTACTGGCACATGAAGCTAGACAAACAATCGTTACATTTGACCACTTTTCACATGCCATTCGGTAGGTTCACATGAAAGCACCTTTGTTTCTGATCGCCACCAGTTTAGACAGTCTGTGGTTTCATCCCGGTGTTTGATACTCTTGCCCTGTACGCACTTCTCTCTCATATCGCATACAAGCATGCTTCTCTCGTGAACTGTTCCACGCTTCGGCGGGTGACTTGGTGTAAATACGGCCTAATGTCTGGTGTTGGTAGTGTTACAATGATCTTCAATACTCTGTTGGTGGCTTGCCCTGGGTTCAACCTCTTGTACAACCCCACTTTACACTTGATGAACTCCTATATCCCTTCACGTTCCTGTTGCTGCTCATCGTACAGCCGGACATGGGCCTGTATCGCATAACCCTCTGTATCGAACCAGCCTAACAGTATCTCACAAAATTCTTTTCACGTGACTCTGTATTTGCGGACTAGATTCCACCATGCTGCAGCAACGCCTCTGTAGTGCTTGGCGGTTACCTCTGTCCACTCTTTGTGAAACACCCTATGTCTGTGTAATTTCTCTTCACATACTGCCAGAAATACATCAGGGTTTTCAGAGTCAAGACCCGCAAAAGTTGGTAGCAAAAAAATTTTGTCTGGCCCGGTCAAATTTTGTGGGGTATACGTCACTACCACAGGTGTTGATGTGTTTTTGTGCAGTGGTGTTGCTGGCAGTATGCCCCTAAAACTGTCATTGGTTTGGCACTCTGTACAGTTATAAACTCCAGCGTTGTAGGTCTCGTCTTCTTCAGGCCCTATACATCGCAAATGTACATTTTGTCGGCACCGTTGGCATGCTGCCCACAGATTACCTGCCCCGTCACATTCAATGCGCGTGCACATGCTTTGTTCTGACGGTGATAGCATGATGTCGGGTGTGCACTGACATAACGCGTGTTCCCAGAGATTGTAGTCCACCATGTTTACCTGTTTCAGTTTTCTGCAGTGCACACATCAGTCGATCGGCACGTACCAACATCTCGCGTTCACGTTCACGGGTATCATGGGTGCTGGCGTGGTTGGCTTGATGTCTTCTCGCGGTTGCTCTAGTGTGGTCGCCACTTTAACTAGGTTGCGCAGTTGTCTCGACGCAGATAAACACACTGGCCCCACTTGGGAACGCCAATTGACGCCGTCCACTGAGACGATTCTGATACACCTTTTATCTGGTTGATGGGCATCAGTGGTGGTTCCTACACACCACACTTTGAGACTCAGGGCTCTCAAGAATGCTGTGGGTTCTGTGTGCTTGTCTCACCCGTGCATATGTACAAAATAACTTTTATACAAACACTTTGGCGAGTTCGGTAACTGATGCTACAAAAGACTTTAAACTTTTACACTGAGGTGGTTTATTTTTACCAAGTTACAAGGTGCCAGAAATGAGTTATGTATTATGTCTCGAGCGTGACTAGCCAGTTCCGGTGGGCGATTCCCCAGACACGTTACTTAATTCACGCACTCCAACTGGATGACGCTCCGCGGTGTTTGATGACACAGCCTCCACAAGGCAAGGGGCCTACAACCACTAGGATGGACTGCAGGTTTGCCCAGAGAAAGGACACAGTACGAAATGAACACGTGCAAATTTCTATGCAACTAACGCTAATTTGTTGGGACTCGTCCCCAAACCAGGTGGTGTGTGGTGATGGTCATACATGTAGCGGGTTAGTGCATAAATAAGAGCACCGTACAAAATACATACAAATAACACTTGACGAACATAGAGCACAATATGAATACGCAAAACACACACAGATGTGTGAAGTTAGCTTTAGATGGCCCGGATGCTGTTGGATGAAGTTCGCAGCGAACCACGTGGCAGGCGCAAAAACGCAGTATTTCTCTGGAAGTTTGGTCAATAATCATCTGCCAATATTTGTATTCGTATTAAAGAAATGCTCTCTGTAATAAATGAGAATACAAAGCTCTTAGGATGGCGGGAAATCACAGCTACATGAGTTGACCACGTGGTCAGGAACAAAATGCATTAAACATGAAAAATACAGGAACCCTTATTGAATATATTACATAAAACCCGGAGACAAATTATGGCGCACAAGCTGGAACAAGAATTAGCACTCATAATGCTGTGATAGTGCAGATACAGACTTGGTGGTAGCTAACCACGTGGCCATGGACAATGTGGCCGCAATACATACTAACATGACAAAACCCTCAAATAATGACACAAATATGTTACACTTTATATTTCACGTCACAATTTGGCAGAAATGATATGCAAAAGGCCTAGACATGGGCGGATGGCATCTGATACACAAAATAGCGGGGCCGCATGGCCTCTCCAATACAACACTTTCCTCCTCATTTAAATTCTAAAGAGCCTCAGAGGCTGCAAATAATTGTGTTAAGCGGACTAGCATTATACTGGGGATGTCTGGCAAAAAGTATGCAAGGCAAAGATTAACTGGTAAACTAAGTGTGCTATTGAATCCTACATCAGTGCAAAAAGATGAAGTGCATACGTGACGTCTTACCTCGCCAGCTCTCCTAGAACGACTGCCCAGAGGCAGGGGTTGCGCGGACCTACCATGGCTGCCTACGGGGTTCACACAAGCAGAAGTGCCATGCACGCTGAGTGAAATATTAATATGGCAAATTGCAAAGGCACCAAATATATTTTAAGACAATTTTACAGATAGAATTTTAATCATGAATTTCTGTTGGTATTTAAATGTCTTTGGAAGGCATCTTCGCCTGCATATTATTATCCTCTTTCTTTGGCGCTGCGTGCACTATAAATTTTATATAGTAATATTACACAAGACCCTCATAAACACATGTTACACTTTACAAACAGTTTAACCCTGGAAAATAAAGACACAACACACTGAAACAATTTATCCAGTTGTGGGATAGTCCGTGACTTGTAGCGGTACGTGCACATGTGCTTACCCATGTGTACCACTAGCGGCGAGTGCTGTCATGGGCTTGCTGTGGCTGGCTCTTAGCCGGCGTCACCGTAAATATATATGCCAGGCAGGAGCAGTGACAGTTTTCTAAGGTTGAGTTCAAAAGTGCTCACTTTATCGTGAACAGCATTTACCAAAGTGGAGTGTGGTCATCCCTTCTTCCTTCTCAACATAATGGTGGGGGTAGGTTGCCTCAAGAGTGCTCACTAGTGGTAAAGCATGAAACTAAAATATGAAATTTCTCTACCTTCTTGAGTAAAAATCTCAAGCTTATCAAGTGGGTCTATTTAAAATCCTTTCTTTAAATTAATTTCTGGATATAAAGATAGGCTTAAATGAATTAATATTACAGGGTTCGTACTCCAAGAATGAAAAAAAATTCAACCACTTTTCAAGGATGTCCATAACATTTTTCAGGAAGCATAACAACAATTTTAAATTGCAGGCCCAAATATACATATGTAAACCAAATCAACTATAAAAATATGCTTATAATCAAGTAAGATAAAATCATGATATAGTTTGACAATTTGAGGAGTTAAATACTTCAATTAAATACTGTAAAAGCAACATATACCTAGTAATCGCTTGTGGAGGATTTCTTACAGCAGAGTAAGATTCAAATTTTTCAATCTCTGCAACTCTCAATCACTGATATCAATTGGGACACAAAATACTTTTCAAATTATACAAGACCAAAATGTAAACATATATACAAACAACTTAAATATTAAGAAATATATATTATTTGATATTTTAGGGGCATTCCAAAGAGACTATTGACTTTTTTTATGTTGTCCAACTGGGCAGTTTTTTTCTTTTGCTATCTGGCGAAGAGCATTTAATGAGGCTATTAATGTCATATCCCCTTGTCCTCCGCCTTCTGTGCCAATTCGTCAACTGATTGGGTTTGTGAGGCAATATTTTTTTTTCAATCTGCTTAAGCTACTTCTTCAAATCCTCTATTTCTTCCCCATCCTAATAATTTCCTCTCTTTACTGCAGTTTTTGCAGCCAGTTTTTATTCTTCTAAGTAAGACATGTACATATGACGTGCATTTGCAGCATAACTTCCCAACATCTCACTTATCTTTAAATTATGAAATACTTTTACACCACCTATGTCACCTAAGTCACAAATCAGTCTCTGTACAATATAGGATGTTTCCTTAAAGTTTTCGACTACCACTTGATTGTTAATGCTGAAGCCTCGTTCAACAGTAGCTTACCAATGACTTAAAATTAAAAGAAGTTCAACAACTTTGAACAGATTTTGATACTGTTTACAGTCACTCATGATTTCAAGAAAAAAAGACATCAATTCGTGAACTATGAGGATCAAAATCTGCAAACACTGACTGATTTTGAGTGACAACTTCATATAAAAATCTTGAATACTGGACTACACTTCTATATCTGATTAACAAATCTGCCTCAATTCAACCAAACAGTTCATGATAGTTTTCATTATGGTTATACATTTCTGTTTATCTTTGCAAGTTGTGATTTCATGAGGATCAAGATATGACAAACTTGTCACTGTTATGTATGTGATAGGAGAGTTCTGAAGCAACTTCTCTGCAAGAGAAACAAGCAGCCTTCTTCAGGAGACCCTTAAAGCGTGTTGGTCCTATCCTTTTGGGTGTTATGGAGTTACTATGAGAATTAAGACCGTATCTCCTTCTACCTCCCTGGCGGCTCAGGAAATATCATTAATGGGAGTATGCACCTGAGGTGTGTGGGTTGGTGCCTGGCTAGGGTGAGGTTCTCCATGTTGGGAAGAATGCTGGGATTTCTAAATCCTACACCAAAGGGAAAGTGGGGATAAACCCTAAAGTGAATTGGACCAGGTATCCTTCCGAGCAGAAAGTTCTGATTCTACGCACTCTCAGATATAAAAAAAATTGTGACCAGTTTTGCAGGGTGCATTAGGGGAGATTTCCTAACTAACTATCAATCCAGGTTTTTAGTCCCGCTTCGGGAACTGGCTGTTATATAGTACTGGTCGCTTGGGCAGTCTCACCGAGACAAAATTCTCAACCACACTAGCAAGGTGATGTTTCTCTTTGATGGCTGGCTCATGCAGTGCGTGAGCTCTGGGACAGTGTCTGACATTGGTTGCAGTGGTGCAGGGCAGCGGACCTAGTTGATAGGGGTAAGAGGGCTAGTATGAAATCGGGGGCGATAAATTCCTAGGAGGGCGTCCCCTTCCTGCAGTATAAAAGCTACAGCCAGATGGGTTCTACCGGGTAAATTTATTAATGGGCCAAATTTAGGGACCGGTAATTGGGGTAGATTAGTGGTCTGAGAATTACTACTCTTGGTTTCTGATGAAATTAAATTATTTAATTCCCTGATGACTTTTCTGAGAGCTTTCCTGTGTTTACTTATACTTCCATGCTTCACATAAGGCATTTAGACTGTTCTGAAAATCTTTGAGAAGGAAGCAAGCAAGAACAACAGACCTAAGGTGTACCTCCAGAATACAGTACCGTCACTCCTAGTACCCACCGATCAATTGAAAGAGATTACGAAGTGACTGGATCCTGGGTGTGGCACCCACACGAAGTTGGGTCAGTGACAAAGGTGTTCAATTTTCCTTCTAGCCTATGCAGACTGGGAAGGAGAAATAGAATACCTGGTCTGACAAACTTCAGTGTAGACTAGAATTCCTAGTGTGCGGCACAGCTGATGAATTACCCATTGGCCGGCCTAGGTCGGCTGTTCTAAAAGGTATTGTAGTAGTTGCTTTAGTGGTATAGATGCGCTTTACTTGCTCTTCCTCTGTCTGATTAATAGAGTCAGAAACTGAATTTTTATAGAATCCAGGGTTCAAACTATGACAAAATAAATAATACTCTCCAATTGAATTTGCAATACAATCTATAATGACGTACTTCTAGAAATGCAGTGTGAGTGCACATTAGGTACTATAATAAAATATTTATGTAATAATAATTTGTATTTTGAATTGATTTAATTTATTGAACAAAGCTTAAAATGTCGACCAACAGTACAAAACCTATGATAGGTGGATGAACATACAACATAAAAAGATAATACATTACACTATACAGGACAAGTACAAACAAACAAGACAGACAAGACAAACACATAGGACAAACAAAGAAACTGATTATACATGGAGAACAGAAAGAAACTAGTGATTAAACAATTTATATTATTATATGCATATAGATATTTAATATTAAATTACTAAATTTATCTTGTATAATGTTTATAAAGATCCTTAAAAGTAATTTTTCTCGCCAAAAATGGATCGAAACCAGAGAAAAATATGTTGTAAATATTAGTACATCTATTGACTAAGTCCTTTTTATGTGTTACAGAAGAGAACATGGGAAAGGTTCTATAAGTATATACAGGTATTTTTAAACCTACTTTATACTGTACAGCTTGGCAAATTGTAAAATCTAAAAAGGAATTAATTAAAAAAAGAGCATCATTAATATTATGACGTTCGTATAAAGTGAGAGTATTAAATATGGTAAGTACAAGTTTGTAGTTAAATTCAGGTTGCAGGGGAAATCTACTATGAATTAGTTTAAATATATTTTTTTGGATGTTCTCTAAATCTATTTGAGTCTGCAAGAGTAATATAGTTCCAGATGACGGAAGAATATTCTAATGTGGATCTAACTAAATAAAAATATAGAACTAACAGAGAATCAGGGGAATTAGCAGACAAAGTTATACATTTAATCAAACCTAACGTATGACTAATGCTATTAATTAAACTACCTACATGAATATGAAAATATAGTTTGGAGTCAAGAAAGATTCCAAGGTCTCCAACAAAATCCTCTCTTTTAATTATAGCAGTGTGTAAATGGTAAGTATACAGCACAGGGTTGGTCTTCCTCGTAATTAAATAGAAAGTATTTTTTATAGTCCTCTTGTAGCAACGAGCAATCCGAGACATCTTCAAAACTTCTATAAATCTTAAGATTGTCAGCATAAAGAAGTGCATTTGAATGCTCTATTATACTGACGATATCGTTCATAAAAATACTGAAGAGTAACGGTGCTAAAGTGTTTCCTTGAGGAACACCAGAGACGATAGGACACGAACTACAAAAGGAATTATCTAATTTAACAACAAAAGTTCTGTTTAAAAAGTAATTGCAAAACCACTTCACATAAGAGTGATCTAGTCCTAAAATTTTCAATTATTGTAGAATAATTTCATGTTGGCAAGAATCAAAGGCTTTCTGAAAATTAAAAAATATAAGATCAAGTTGCTTTCTAGCAGTTACATGAAAATATAGATCGTCTACAAAATTATATAAATTATATAAATCGTTCTACCTATCTGGAAGCCATGCTGACATTCTGAAATTAAATTTTTAGTAAAGAAAGAAAGACGTTTAAATATTACTATTTCAAAAACTTTTACATGCTACATAGCAAAGAAATAGGTCTATAATCATTAACATCCAGTTTATTTTCTTTTTTAAAAATTGGAACAACAACTGCGTGCTTCCGAATTTTGGGATATATACCACTAGTGATATTGAAGTTAAATATTTATGTTAATATAAGGGTGGGAATGTCAGCACAACCTTTAATTATAAAATTCAGTATATCATCACAGCCTGTAGCCTTACTACTTTTTAACTATTTAATAGCCCATAATACAGATTGTTTGGCAAAAATATTTACGAGGAGACCAGAAACTTGGAAAATATTATTGTAGACAGATAATTTAAAGGCTTCTTTGTAACATTTTTTAAATTAGCTTAACATAGTTCCAAAAATTTTTTTGGGTTCACTTTTCAATTTGTTATTTATTTTTGCTTGCCAATTAGATTTAGCAGAATTGATTTTTCCTTTAACTATTTTCCTTAGTTCTGAAAAAATGAGAGTAATTAACTTCTGATTTCTTTTTTTATACGATCGATGAAAATGTTACTTCTTTTTTAGTAATTTGATTATATTTGAAGTGAACCAGACAGGATATTTATTATTAATACATATATATTTTGGAATATAAGAATTGATTAATAGTTGTAAATTACTAGTTACAAAGTCAACCATTAAGTTAATGTCTGCCATCTGATATATGGGGGACCAATCAAAATCATTAACAGCATAATATAAAGCCAAATAGTCACCGTTAGATTATTCCTGAAATAGGTATGTCTATCCTTGTTTGGCTTCTCAAAATCAACAGATAATTGACCACATAATGCTGGATGATATTTATCTTCCAACACCAATGGATCGCTTGATTTTTCTATTTTTGTGAAAAAATTAGCGAAAACTAAATTTAGTAATTCGGAATCAGGTTTTGAAAAATTAAATTGATCAAGGTTCAATGAACTTATTGTTTGTAAAAGAAATTGACCTTTAATTTTATTATAGTAATAAAAAATGTTTTGAGTGTGAAGCATTTTCCAGTCAATACCAGAATATTAAAATCTACTACAATAACTATTTGGTGATGATAGTTAATTAATTTTGATTCCAAAAAAGAAAAATAATTATTGAATTCTTCAACTGTTAATTGGGGGGAAGATAAATATTACCAATTAGGAATTTGCTAACATTACTAATAATGATTTCAATCCAAACAGATTCACTTTTTTCCTGAGTTATATCAAATTTTTCTTCAACATGCGAAAAATAAACTTGACTACCCGCAGTCAAAATACCACCTCCTCTAGTGAGGTTTGTTAAATTTGCATCATGATCATTTCGAAATATAAAATAACGATCAGGAAAATAATGGGATAATATAGTAGAGTTATTAAACCACGTTTCTGTGAGACAAATAACTGAATAGTTAGTACTATTTATATTGAGAGAAAAAGTGAGAGATTTTGTTCTGAGACCCCTTACATTTTGATAGTATAAATCAAGTTCCCTCCAGGGCATAAAGGTTATAAGTAGGCACCTCTGGTTGCCAATACATAATTAAGAAGTTTCATCTGCGGCTCCCCGACCTCTTCATTATTATTTTTTACGGGAGAAGACTCAGTAGCATTTACAAAAAGTTGTTCATTTTGCAGTCAGCCATAGACGGGGCTGATAAGACAGCCTGCCGGCCAGAACACGGTATTGAAAATCCGTTCGAAATCGGACTCAACCACGGCAACATAAAAAGAAGACTAGGTATCATATTTAGTTTTTAATTTCACAACTTTTAAGTTTGTCACTTTTATTTCCTGGTCGATATAGGAAACAATATCATTCTCTTGTACTTCCGGAGTGAAACGCGAGACAAAGATTGCCTTCATGCGGGGTTTTGTCGTTTTCGGGACAGTCTTGATGTTCACGTTATTACGGACTCCAAGTTGAATAGTTTTCTTTGTTGACAGAGGCCTAGTCGCAGTCAAGATGCTATCTGTCAATGTTTTTGTGCCGTGTCTGCTGACTAGCACAAATCCGTCGCCATCAGCAGCCGGGTGTTTTGGTGATTCGGTCTGCTGTGCATTCTTCATAGCTTGTGTTGCCAACTGCGGTTTGCCATAATAGGCTTGGCTATTACTGCTAATGGAAGAGAACTCAACATTTTTCTAGCCATTTCACTATGTGATTTTTTTGCTGGTTATTTGAAAAAGGGTGCGACGCCTCTGATACTTGGCTAGGAAGACTACATGATGCGCACTGTTTATCTTTTTGACTTCTTTTGCTAAGTCATCTATTTTTCTACAGAATACCTCAAACATTGATTGGATGCTGTAGTCCATACTTGCAGCTACGTTGGCACATTTTCCGTGTTGAATATTACCGTCATTCTACGATAACGTAAACACGATGTCCTTTAGATTAATTGATGATTGTTTTTCAGCACTCGTAGTTTTTCTTTTAGGAGAAGAATCAAACACATTTAAAGCCGCCTCGCATGTTCCACAGTGGTATTCTTACTCTGTAGTTAATCCAGTACAATGAAGATGGAAGTGCTTGCCACACGAACCAATGCACCTGAGAAACTTCTGCTTACCAAAAAATGGTTCACCGCATAGAGAACACTGATCTGAATTCGGGGGCATACAAACCCCCCTAAAATCTAGATGCACAGGTGTATCCGACACTGTGACTCACGAAAGTGAGTAGATAAACAAAGGTCACTCTGGAGCAGGCACTACACACATCCTTTGTACCTAACTTAACACAAAGTGTTCTGAAGGAACACTGTTGCGACCTGCTACCAAATGGGACACTGGAGGAACACCAGAGGGTGGGTTGTAGGAGCGGGTCACGTCTTCTGTAGCTTCTGGAAGGCAGAGTTGTACAACGGCGGCAGAGTTATCTTCTTGTGACATATTCTTAATCGCACACACAAAGCGTGGTTTAGTGGTCAGTTTTGACCTTCAAATAAGTCTTCAGGCTTTTCAGAATGGAAGAGAGGATCGGCTGCCACTTAACATTGGCCAAGTGGTCGTCACATCCTTTAGAAAGTTGTCTTTGCAAACTGGAAGAGAGGGCAGGCGACCACTTACCTCTGTGCTGTTGCCCTCGGCCTTGTTTCGATTGGACAGACAATAACTGCCCTGAGCCACGGATCGGTCTTAGTTATACTAAATTTTCCAATTTGTTTGCTTCTAGAGGGTGGGGGGGGGGGGGGGGGGGGGCTAGTCTCTCTCCGCAGAGGTTGTTTATTCGTGCTTGGTGGCAGTGCCACCCTTTTCTTATCTCCTATGTTGGAGGCATTACACATCTTATCACCTCAGTGCGAGGCACTAGAGGCTGGGATGCTCCAGTGGAATGAGTACTGCCCTCTTGCAGTAAACTGTGGAATTCACTTATATTCAGGAAGGGTGTTGATAGCTTGTGGAACAGTAAAATCCAGCGATGGGCTTTGGGTGACAGCATGCTAGCTTTGGAGTAGACAGTACAATTTATCCAACCACGTGTCTGTAGTTATTCATGACCTGCAGTTTACCAACCCTGTAGGCACATGATTTATTGTACTATTGCGAGTATGACTTTCCCAAATGAGCGCCGATGCTCGATGATGGGGCGAATTCGCAAGTATAGCGCATATGCCCAATGCGTGGAAATGTGTCACGCGTCATCCTAACCTCCAAAATATCACCCTGTGATACATTTGATGCAATTAAAGTTTTAACTTCCTTTTAGGCTACATAACCCTAATCCACATCCAAAATAGTGCACTGGTTTTTGACGTCTTTGAAATCAAAATGTACATGTTTCTAAACTGAAGAGTTGGCCAACTTTAATGCATCTGCTTCGCTGGACAACACAAACTAAATTTTTTCTCAGGTCTTCACTCAGAAAAAAGCATGGGTTTGTCTGTTTAGTAAGCATTGAGAAAAGGTTGCAGCAGTTTTGCTACAGATATGAATATTTTCAGTTTCAGAGGAGTGATCTCATGTAAGGTATGTTTTCTCACTACAGAAAATTATTTGCAAGTAGGCTTTGTTATTTTACCTTTATCAACATTTTTAATGAAACACTTCAATTTTGGTATCATCCACAAGGCCTTCTCTGCAACTGAAACATTTTCCAGCCATCTATGGATAACAAATTTTAAGGGAAAATCAGTGCTGACTGTTGTGGACTGATAATCTTCTCTCCTAGCAGGGGCATCCTTGAAAAGTGTGTACAGGTAACCTAGAAACTCATGAATATCACAGCCATTAGCACTGCAGCCTGTTTTGAAGGCATTATGTACAACATGCAAACCATAGTTACAAATGTTTAACACATTTTTGTTATGTTTTCATAGTACATGATCCTGTAACAACCTATAACCTTTCCAATTTACATTAGGACCATACATTGACAACTGCAAGGAAAGACAGAGCTTCAGCTGGGCAACAGCATCCAAAAGTCCATTAAGGATATCTTCGGCAGTGCTATGTCCTAAAAAAATGGATGTAAAATTTTTGTCTTAACCTCTTTTTCATACCAACTCTTAATATGAATGTCAAGTTGCTTTTTATGTCTCATTTTGTTCAGGTTTTCTTCAAAAAGTAGTACATATATTTTTTTTCAAGACACAGAGTTGTTCTACTATCTCATTTTGCAAGTAAGGAGCAATTCCGAAAATAGCCAAGTATGCCGATTTCTTACCCCATATGAGAATTTTGATGCAATAGCACTGTCATTTAACATTTTTTGAACTATTTTCATTTAATTTTACGAGGCATGTACACCTACAGTTCTAAATATCCACAAAATTTCTGTATCACAGACATCATTGTTCAAATTGTGAGGAACCATGCTTGATACTGGTATTTGATTTATCAGCAGAAGTACTTGGAACTATGTCAAATTCCCTGATTATTTGTGAATCGGGCTTATTCAGGTTTGTGCTGTCAGAGGGCAGCAGCATACTTATCACTGATAGTAATTTTGACAGCTTTGTTAAGCCTTGATGCTTGTTACTCTTCATGTGTCTTTTCAGAGCACTTTCATCCATTGAAGATACATTGAACACTTTACTACAAAAACCACATTTGGCAGCATATTTATCTTTCAAAGTGCATAACCAGTCTTTATAAACATCTCTACACAACTACGCGTTACTAAAAACAAACTTCTCACACATTTTGAAAACATACAACTTACTGGTACTACAGAGGGAACATTGCCACGGCTTTTAAAAGACCTGGAACACTGCAGCTTTCATATTAAATACCACCACAAAGAAGCTAACAACAGTTCTGCCAATGGAAACAGAATTATAACATTAAGAAGAAAGATTAACGGAAAATGAAAAAGATAAAAAAATGTAGCAACTATATGTAATTTTATTGATGGCCTTCTATTACAAAATAATTTCTTATAAACACTTTGATTTCCTTTTCATTTCGTTTCGCTTTTTAAAAGAAATTGGCAAAATAACATCAACATACCCTCAAGTCACATGCATGGCTTCCACCCATTCAACAGTCACAATATTAAACTATAACACATTTAAAAACATTACATAATACCACAGAGTTTTAGGCTTTCATTTAAGTTTTTTCTTTTTTTTTTTGTTATTACTAACCCGAGCTGACAACGGCAGTTACTGTAACACGTAACATGAAGTATTTAATTCTCGTAGGAAAATGAAAGATAACCATGTTACGACCACAGACTAAATATATATTAAAATATGTACATTAAAGTGTCCAATGACTGTTGTGTAAACATTGCCACTAAAAGAACATACATTTTTCAAGACTTTAAATGCCACTTTGTAAACATAGAAAACTTTGGCGTGCAACAGCGCAACTGGCAACACAGCCAGCATCTTGTCATATACCGATATTTGTGTAGATATCTCCACTGTAGATGGATTTCGATTAGATATACATTGCTAATATTGATAGTTATCGATACAGTGTAACAGCTAATATGCAAACACATCATGAGCAAACCATTTGTAAGGGCTGACAAAATTAATGTTTACTTGCAAAAAATATATAAATAAATATATGAACCCCCTGAATACAATTAGAGCCAAGAAGATTTTGCACAGCTAGCAATAATTAAAGAGAGTAGTATTTATTCTATCTTTCTGAGCTCAAAATAAATTCAAAGACTAAAATGAAATTTAAGCACTTTCAAGGCCTTGAAAATTAAAGATTTATTTTTCAAGGACTTTTCAAGGATTTTCAAAAGCATACAAACCCTGTATTAACACATAAGTATAACAGTATAACGTTAATCACCATTTATTAATATCTACAGGTAATGTTTATAGCCTTAATATTCAGAAACTTAGATCCAAAATGAAATGTAATAAACAAAATAGTAACCAATATTATTATTAATAATAATAATGATTATTATTTCAATTATGAGTTTATCTACAATTACCCTATTAATATGATTATGTTAAAGATTTACATTAATGTAAGAAACTAATAAAATTCAATTAAGTATGAAATACACATTTAAATTTGCAATTTAAAATCATAAAATGAATACATTCCATATCAGCAAAGAGGTATACACCTGAAAATTACCTTATAGTTAATATTAAACTATTTATATTATTACCCTTTTATATATAACGTAAAATACTAAATTGTTATATGATGTATTTGAAAAAGTATGAAATTCAGCATTTATTTTAAATTTCTAAAATGTTTTTATAGGGTAAATTCTCTATAGGGAAGTTTTTAGTTTTATCATGTTGTTTCATCTGTTTATTAAAATACAGGCAATTTGTATATTTTTCACATATGTAAATCCACTGTGTAATGTTGAAACTTCAACAGTTATTTATTCATTTAAAGAGTATGTAAAATTTTCTTCACCAAATAACTTTGATTGTTCTAGTAATGTCGTACATTTTCTGTTGGCTTTGTTTGCTATTTTCCAAAGAAAACTCAGCATAAGCAGATTTCCAGAATTCACTCACGTGTTAGTATTTTAATATGTTCAGAGTCATGAAATCATACCCAACAATTTTTGCTGCTGAATATATAAAATGTTTGGAAAAGGTTAAAATATAACTGAACAAGCAGCAGTGAAATAATATTTTTAAGCATGGTAATGTGAAGTAGTCACATGTAACACTGACCCTTCTTCAAGTTTGTCCATCCCCAACAGACTCAGTAAAAATCAGGACCATCATGGAGTACCAGTCGGTGTATGTGAACAATCATAGTCAATGCCCGAGAGCATCAATGACAAATCCGAAATACCACATAATTTATATGCGTAAAAATTCTATAGTGGCCTTACAAACATTTCTGTAGCATTGGACAGTACCCTTTTCACATCTATGGGTCATACAGCCCCCCACCCCCAAAAAATTGCCCTCATTGAAATATTTTGCCTGAGATTCACATTTCCTCCGGTCATTATTTATTCTGAGACGCTGTGGAACAATGTCACTGGTGCCAACTAGTCTATGCCACAATTCACTGCCATACTCTGAGACACTAGCTTTCCCGTCTATTGGCCGTCCAAATAGCAGGTGACTGGATGGGCATAGCTCTCTCCCAAACAGCATCCTTTATGTTGTTATCCTTATAAGTTAAGGGACTACTGGAATGGTAAGCAAGGAGAAACAATGGCATATTTGAGTCTCCGTCTTTCTGGTTTTCTGCCATGAAGCTCAACAGATATTGCTCAAAAGTACTGTTAAGCCTCCCTACCATTGCACTGAATTGGGAGTTTAATACTGTAATACTAGTCTTCATCTCCAGAATCTTCGTTACATCCTGGAATCGAGCAGCTTCAAAATTTTGTCCCTGATCCGAATTAAGATCTAATGGCACACCCAATAATATGAATAAGCCAGGAATTCATGTAAATTCAGCTGAAAGTTGCACGAATGAAGTAAAGAGTAAAGAAAGTAAAAGTAAGTTATGGCATAGAAGTTTAGGTCGCTTAAGCTATTCTGAAATGAAAAAAATTTGCCAGTCAAAATATAGTTGAAGGTATAGGCAGGAAATTAAAACGTACCAAGTTTAATTCTATGAGGAATGTGTAAAACCTTGCAGCTGTACTGAGGGAACGTACACAGAACATACTACAATCCCTGCCAGAAAGACCTCAACTGGAGTGCTCCACACTGGTGTCAGCCGTGGAGCTGTGTTTCAGTGACCGATACCCATGACACACATTCACCAAGCACTACTATGAAGCTGCACTTAGCGACAAGGGGAATTACTGCAGAAGCTGTGGCAAGACATTAAACAGGTATCTGAACTGTCTCTGAGGGGTGCCCTGAAGTGTTTCATTATGTCATTGCAGTTTGCTTCTTCATCAACGTTATTGCCAAGAGTGAGTGAGTGAGAGAGGCAGTGAGTGAGAGTGTGTGTGAGAGTGAGTGTGTGAGTGAGTGAGTGAGTGAAGAGATTTGGGCGGCTCTTAACATTGGGGTCTTGAGAGCCAATACCAATACAGAGGTGCTGCAAGCTGTATGTCTAGCTACACCTCACACCATACAAGATGCCCTAGCCCAAGTACTGGAGGTGGAGTCAGCAAAAGGGCACTGGTGCTCTGATGTCCAGTGCTGAGCAAAGACAAGGCCAACAACATCAAGAAGACACTGAAGGAGTTGCAGATGACCATGATGCTCCCCAGGCCCGTGTGCTAAAGCCTTGCTGTCCCACACCCCAAAAGTCCAGGGTGTTGGTCGTGTGGACAACCAAGGCACCTGAGAGCCAACTGCCCTCGACAGCAGTAGCAACTGGAAAGCAGACAGCAAGGGACACGTAAGTGTGTAACATCTTAAAGGAACTTGTAAACACTGATCTTTAGTGGGAAATGTCAGTGAATGCTGAACAAAAGGGCACAATATTCCTGCAGGCCCATTCAGTGAAATAGGATTGGGATGCCATATTCGTACAGGGAGAGCCTTAATTATGTTTCATACCAGATGGTCGTTGACACAGGGGCAACTGTAACTGTGATAAGACAAAATATCCTCTGGCTTTTCCCCCAGTAATTACCCAATGACAATGGGAACAGTGCTATTTGACTATAGTAACAGGCGAGATCACACCAGTTAGAGGAATGATAAGTGTAAAACTGAAGCAACTTGGTACCACAGTATAGAGCACAATAGAAGGTGAAAGAATGCCTTTTGGGACTTAATGTGTTACAAAAGTGGGGGTGCTGTATCAACATTCGATTGGGGGTACTATGGGCAGACAATGCCAAGTTTAGGTGTCAACATAATGAGATCTATCTTTTCCCATCAACTGCCCAGTAGTGTGTAGTCTGTCCAATGTGCTCCCTCCTTCTAGTGAAATTATACCAGGGAGATGTCAGGGAAAAATTGTTAGACATTTAGGCATAATCAAACCCATAAAGGTGACATTCTACCAGATGGTGTGATTGTACAAATTACTCCGGTCTCTTCAAACTTGGATAGTTTGCCCACAAAGATGATTAATTTATCTGAAGCTGCTTGTCTTCAGAGTAATCGTGGGGGGGAGGGGGGGGAGGCAACAATAGGGGTTTGCAAGCAGGTCTTGCAGTTGTCCGTAATGCCCTGATTAAAAAAAATTCTGAATATCCACTACCAGATGCCCTGGGTGAACTGCTAACAAGCACAAGAGAAAACCTCAACTGGTGACAAGAGAAGGCTGTCTAAGAACTATTACAGAGGAACAGAGATGCTTTCTGGATACTGACACTAATGATGTAGGCATCAGCGCTGTTATCTCAGATTCAGGATGGAAAGGAGAGAGCACTGGAATACTTCAGTAAGGTATTGCACAAGTTTGAGGGAAAATATTGTGTGACATGCAGGGAGCTTCTTGCTGAGGTTGAGGCAATTGCACACTTTTATTCCAACCTTTCTGGCAGACACTTTATCCTGAGAACTGATATTGGTTCATTATGCTGGCTACTAAACATCAAGAACCCTGAATGTCAAATAGATTGGAAGATATGACTTTGAAATATATCACAGGCCCGGATGCCTTTATAGCGTGGCAGATACACTTTCCAGACGACCATGTGAACTGTTCTGTTGTCGCTGTGAACACCAGGAGGAAATGGGTGATATATCATTGAAGGCCAAGGGGACAAGTATTCAAGGTTCTGCATCTTGCAATGGGTCACTTGCATGGGATGATGAGAGCATTCAGATAGATCAGCAAGTGACCCCACCTTGCATCCAATATTAGAGAGGAAAGAAGCTGGATGTTGACCAAGGTGGGAGGAAATACTGAGTCTGAGCCCAACAGTGTAGGCATACTGGGCACACAGGAATTACCTGGTACTGAAGAATGGCGTGCATTACAGAAACTGGGAAAGCAATGATGGGAAACATATACACTTACAATTGGTCCTACCAGAGTGCAGAATCCTAGATGTGCTAAAAGCAGCAGAAAGTGGACCATTTGGTGTAGATAAAACCCTCAACAGAGGTCAATTGATATTCTACTGCCACGAGGATGTTGAGAAGTGATGCTGTCTGTGTGATGTCTGTACTGCATAGAAAGGTTAGAGGATTAAGGGATAATGTTCACTTCAGAATTACAATATAGGGGCCACATTTGAGAGGATGTCAGTGGACACTCTCAGACAATTACCACTCAATGAAAGGAGGAATTGATACCTTGTGGTTGTGAAAGACTATTTCACCAAGTGGCCTGAAGCCATACCAGTTCCAAACCAAGACACAGTTACTGTAGTTGATGCACTTGTAAGCATATTCTTCAGGTTTGAAGTGACACTCCAGTTTCATTCAGATAAAGAAAAAAAATTTGAATCCACTCCTTTCCACGAGGTAACAAGGATTTTAGGAATGAATAAAACTTGTACCACTGAATTACACCATCAGTCAGACGGAATGGTCGAGAGGCTAAATCGTACCCTAGAACACTATCCGTCAATCTTCGTGGAAAACTACCAGAATGATATGGACTCCAAGGTACCCTTATTACTCCTGGAAGATCGTTCAGCAATGCATCAGTTGACAAGGGTAACACCTTCAAGAATGCTGTTTAAGAAAGAGCTCCACCTCCCTGGTGACTTTGTTTGGACTTTTAGTGGAAGAAGCAGCCACCCCAGAATATATGCAAGTTAATTACATCAGAGACTAATAGACAACCATGACTTTGCCTGGTGGCACCTAAAAGTCAACAGTTTCTGAATGAAAACACTATATGACTAGAGGATGCCTGAAGAGGTTTTCCAAGATGGATAACTGGCATGGCTGTACAACCCCCAAAAATGTAATGATACTGCTCAAAGCTACGGAAATGTTGGGAAGGCCTGTAGAGCATCGTGAATCAGATCAATAATGTCGTCTACCAGTTTTTGTCGACAGGGCTCTTGGGCGATGCATAAAGTTATCCATATCAACTGATTGGTGCTCTATGAAGGTCTGGAAGTTGGAGAGTCTGTCTGGGAACAGACAGATTCAAGGAGGGGGCAGTGTTGCGTGCCTGTGTAAGGGGGGTTGGGTCACCATGCTTGACCTGCCCTCCCTGGCCCTTTTCCTTGGCAGACCCGGTACATCGCCAAAGGGGTAGTGCCGACACCCTTCCCCCCTGCTGAAACGATTGGCGACCATGACACTTTGCACAATCTTTCTGGTAATCTCCTCCTCTGCGTGGGCCAAAGTGTGAAGATTGTTCCCAAAGGAGCACCAACCCCTATAAATAGTGGTACACCTGGGGGGTGGGGGCAGTCTGTGATAGCAACCTGGCGAAGTGTGGTGAGGGGTGAACAAAGAGAGAACTAACTGTGGATGAGAGAGATACTGCAGCGGACGTGTGTGTGTGTTCAATGGCAATGAACAAAGTGGTTGCCCAATGAGTGAAGTGCATATGTGTACAGGAGTGCTTGGGGTACTCTATAACATTCCAGGATAGGAAAGACTGGTGATTCTGGAATTAAATAAGGTGGGGCTTGAATGGACGAATGATACTGACTTGAATGTAAATATTGGAACTGACAGATGTCAAATATATAATTTAGTAGTGGTTTAGTAGGTTTTAGAAAACTGTTTATAAAGATTGGTTTTAATTGTTTGAGTGTGTTAATTTCTGTGATGCAAGAGACAATTATGTAAATATTAGCTGTAAATAGCAAGTAATAGCGATTGTTGTCATGATAAGTTTGGAGTATTTTTTATTACTTATAAATAAAATTAGAAAATTATTATTAGCTCTTTTATTTAATTAACAAATTTACTCCCGTGTCCGACTCATGTCAAACAGATTTCATTTGGTTCAAAATCCTCTACATATATGACCAAGGTAGGATAATGACACAGCAACTTTCAGAGCGCGTATTTAGTTCATATTTCACTTCCTAGATGGTATAATGCATCAGTATTTCAAAATGTTTGATCTTATGTGTTGGCATGCGCTTGTGGTACTTCGGCACAAGTATTTTCCAGTTAGTGAGAATGATGAGATGGGGAAGTAGTAGAATTTGCGCCATGAGTGAACATAAACCATAATGGAGTTCAGGTGAAGATGAATCTGCTGAAATATGTGTTAATGAAGATTCAGATGCTGATTATATACCTCCGGACAGTGATACAAGTGACACGAAAGAGGAAAGTGATTCTGAAACTTACACCCCTAAAAATTCACCACCTCATATGCCTCATCATGTACTGATTTGTGATTTATGTCCATTCTATTGTCCACCCATGCCACCATTCACAGCAAAACAAGTTCAGGGTGGTGGTAGTGTTATGGTATTTGTGGACATATTTTTAACTGAGGAATTTTTCCAACATGTAGCTGATCAGATGAATCTTTACATAGCATAAGTTATCAATATAGCCCTATACCCATTTACCAAGTATTCTTTGTATCAAAATTATGTTACTGTGACTATATAAGACACAAAAATTTTTTTTAGGCCTAACATTTACTAGAGAGATAATAAAGAAACAGACCTAGAAAATGTATTGGGCCGATGATCCAGTTTTTGGAACATAATTTTTTTTTTTTCCCATAATAATGTTTAGCAATCGCTTTGAAGCAATTGTGGTATTTTTACATTTTAGTGACAGTAGTTTGCTTAAAGATAATGCCAGTGCTCGCTACAAGATACAACCTATCATAGAAATGCTTTGTGACAAATATTCCATGGTTTACACTCCATCACAGCAGCTGGCTTTGGACGAGGGAATGTTGGCATGGAGAGGTCAATTACAATGAGGGGTTTATAACCCAGAAAAAATAGTTAAATATGGTATAATGGTAAGAATGGTATGTGAATAATCATGAGGCTGTATATACAAATTATTGATTTATGATGGCAGTGGAATGAAACTGGAAGAAACAGTTATACAAGTTACTACAGCCTTGCTTACACCAAGGGTATCAAGTCTACATGGACAACTTTTTAAAACAGCACCAAATAATTGAAGGATCTTCAAGCAAAGCAAACCTCAACAAATTATACAATCAGAAAAAATAAGAGGGATACCCAAATAATTCAATCAACAGTCATCTTCCCTTCAAAGAGGGGAAATTACATTCGTGAGAGGACCTACATTTCTGACAGTGTGGTGTGATAAGAGGGTAATAAATATGATCCCTGCAATACATCCTGCAGATATGAAGGAGGGTGTAAAAAAATTCAAAAGAAAAAATGAAGCCAGAGTGTATTGTTAACTATAATAAATACATACATTGTGTGGACAATACTGATCATATCCTTTCACCATAAAACTATGAAGTGGCCTAAATATTCTTCTCCACATTATGCAATGTTCACTTTCCAATTCATTTGTGCTGTGTTGCAAGTCAAATAAATCTAAAATGACTTTCCTTCAGTACATGCAGTCCGTATACAGATACCTTATTCAGCAAGATGATATTCCTATAGTTCCTCAATAACCTGCTTCAACATCAGTCTTTCAAGTTCTTTCGGGTTGGCAACACCTACTAGACGAGCTCGAGCAAAGGACCCGCCATACAGACTTGATGGAAAAAGGAAAGAACATGTTTTGCTACATTTCCCTGCAACTAAAAATGATAATACACCTATAAGAAGATAGGGATTGTGCTTGAAAAACTGTAAAGTTAGTGAAACAAGATGGTTTTGCAAAAAGTGTAGCATTCCACTATACCCAGGCTTGTGTGATACAAGGTATCGCACACTAAATCAGTACTAGAGTTAGTGTTTAGTAAGCTGTACACTTTTCACGATCCTAACTCTCTTAGTTAATATAAAATAAAATTTTTAGTTTTGTGTTATAAAATATAGCCGACATTCTTTAAACTGCTGGGTCAGCAATACACAGGGCTGACCAGGTACTGAGATTGAACGAGTTAAGACCTCCATCTTTTAAAGAAACTGGCTAATCCAACTGACTTTGAAAACTTATATCAATATGTAAGATAGAGTAAAATATATAAAAATATTTACTATGAAACTTTAATAAATGAGCCATAGTTTGTGTAAAATGTCAAAATTATTTTTCACAAACTTAAATATGGAAGGAAAAATATGCAATTACATACAAATCCAGACACTACTGATAACTATAACATTACTTACAGTTTCTTAACAACTAAGTATTATAGTTTGACATGTGATAATCTATAACTGAAAATGGCTGGGGTATAAATTTACTATTAGCAGAAAAATACATGCAAAACTAAGTTACAGGTTACTTACACTGTTCATGAATATCAAGAAGAGAATTACTCAATGCTGATCTTTTAAGTACGGTTTCTGTGGAGTGATGTTCAGTCTCTAAATCTTGGTAACTATCTGTTCCATGTCCATAGTTTGACTGAATGCAAGGACAAACTTCTACATCAGCCACACCACTGTCACGATTTTCTGTACTTCCCCGACAACCTCTACTACTTTTTTGACGTTCCAATTCTGCATCGATTCGCAAATTTTCCATTTCATCCATCTCACTCGTCGATTCCCGTAAGTCCTCTGCAAATTTGCAACGGTCATGTTCATTTCTGGCATTAAATGTAATAAGAACTTTACCATCCACTCGCTGTGAAAGACGGATCCCATATGGACAAACTAAAATAAAAAAATAAAAAGACATATTAAAACTTTACCACTTGGCACATCTGTTGAGCCTGTAAACAGAAACACAATAACAATATTAAATTTAATACAACGTGATGCAGGAATATTACTACACTATATGAAGAGCGTTTATATATAATCAGTATTAAAAAACTTAGTAGTTATAAATAATAGACCGATTAAAATTTCAAATGGAAAAGGAACAGAAGGGAAGCAAGAACAAGAATGAAAATAGTAAAGGTAAGTACATTTTCTTTCAGACTAAGGCAATAGGCCTACTTTCAGACTAAGGCAATAGGCCTACTTTATAATTCAAGTAATCTGAATTAAAACTCTTAAGAGATAAGCCCATCAAAAATTTGTTATCTCTTAGGAGTGAAGAGAGAGTGGAGAGGTTTGGATGGTTCTTAACCTCGAGGTCTTGAGAGCCGATGAGGTTGAAGAAAGACGAGTATGGGACAACACCAGAATTAAAGGTTGGGGGAAACGGGAGATCCCTGAGAAAATCCACCCTCCAGTAACATCGTTCAGCATCATTCCCATGTGCAAAAATTGGGGGGGGGGGGGGGGGAACCCTGCTGGAAATAAAACCCAGTTCACCTAAGTGGAAGGCAAGTAGTCTAACCACTAACCACCACGGCACTTAAGATGAGTACTAAGCAGTGCTGGAATCTGGAATGCAAGGGTGGGGGAAATGGGAGGCCCCTGAGAAAACCCAGTGACCAGCATCATCGTCTGGCATGTTTCCCACGTGTGAAAATCAGAGAGCAACCCCACCGGGAATCAAACCCAGTTCACCTTGGTATAGGCTTTTCACATTAAAATGAGTACTTCTGAAAACCCTGCTTAAAATATACTTGTATCCACGTTCTGTATTCTTCCGCCTCATGTAAAATTAACATTGCCATGGGACTCATCTCTTTATTCATGCATTGGTCAGGTGAAACTATGGAATTATTATGAAAGTAAATATTTTACAAATATGGTGATTTTTATACTTTGATGAATTAAAAAAAATATTAAGCGATAAAAATAATTAAATTTACCACTAATGGTTACCTAACACTTTTTATTCAACAATAATACATGGAACTACTTTCCATCCATCGTTACCAGTTTTACTGGGCACATGTCACTCAGTGCGCCCGTTAAAATATATGCAGGTAGGAGCATGCCTTTTTTTTTTTTAAAGGTTGATTTCAAGAGTGCTCACCTTATCATGAACAGCCTTTAAGAGGCAAATAGTCTGACCATTACACCACTGTTGCCTGTATTACCTCTTAGGAATTCAACAAAGTTCAAATGGTGATTTCCTAACACTCATAATCAAAGAACATCTACAACCCATGACTTTAGATGAAAACTTTGACATAATATATAAACGAAGTGAGGTAGCAATGCAAAATTTGCATCCAGGAGGATTCAGGTTCAATTCCCAGTCTAGCCATTCTGATTTTGGTTTTCAATAATTTCTAAAGGTGAATGCCAGAATAATTCCTTGATGAAGGCCAAGGCCGATTCCCTCCCCACTTCACGAATGTCCAAGATACTGGTTCAGTCTCTTTTGGTCCTGCTGCCAACGGAATTCAACACATACAAAAAATGTACATGAAATGTCTAATAAACATAAGCTTTATTTACAAGTATAAAAGAAGTCTTTCAAAATTACTCTTAATTAAAAGAAACTCCTAACTGAAAAGGAATTAAATAATTCTTATACTTCTTAATATTTTTACAACTTTCAAAAGTTCATGTGGTTTATCCACCAATGTTTATATGTTAACTCTGAATACATGATAAGAATTCAATTAGCAACTAAAGACAATGTTTGTCCTACCATGTATGAAATAAATCTGACTCATTTTCGTATGTCATGTTCTCTTACAACATGGAAGAGGATAGGCAGACACTTCTTAAAAGATATTCAGGAATTTGAAGCTGGAAACTGTTAACTCTGCAAATGTCTAATTGAACAGCATACATAATGAAAGTTTATAGTAACAAAGTCGTTACATGTAAAATACAGCTTAAGATGAAACATACAGCAAGTAATTATTAGCACAGTAAACAATGCACATTAAAATCTTTGTGTTGAGGGTATACTCCTTGGGCATATAATTGACAGCCCATGAAAGCCATAGCCTTATCTCCCTTTTCTATCTCCTGAGCGCTGTACAGTCTAAACTACTGATCATTTCACACTTCCCTGCAGGGAAATGAAGTTTGTTTTCCATTCTTACCACTTTCCCGCTTATAATCAAACATAGTGAAATGGATGAAAGTTGTTGAATTTATTTTCCTGAAGTGCTTCTTTCTACTATTTATTACTTTTTATTTTTATAAACATACATAAATATTGTACAAATGAGATACACGATAATTATACCCAAACAAATAGAAACTTTTATCTACAGAGGGTCAATAAAATAAAAACCTTGAAATCTGTAAGTAATGCTGGTATGATTATATAATAAATTACCATCAACTCTAAAATATATTAAGCAGTACTCTAAATTTAAACTTGAACTATTTAGATTCCTCATAGACAAGTCCTTTAATAAGATTGAAGATATTGTACAATCATGATTTGTGTATATTGTCCAGGTATCTTAATGATTTATTTCTAACATGTCTGTTTTGCTTCTGATTAACATTTTTAGTGTTTCATATTATTTGTTTTTTTATTTATCCAATTATTATTTTGTAATATCTTTCTAGTTCTATATATATTATATATGAAAGAATAGTGTATTTCAAACTTTATTAGGCCTATATTGCTGCTTGTTTGTATTTAAAGTACTGTACCTTGTGTATGATTTCTATTAATATTAGTAATGTCTAAATAATTTGCACTTCTGTAACAAAAAAAACACTTGTGTGTATTGTTTTACATTATTTATTTTCACTGACAGCTGCTTTTATAATAAGGCACTATGGAAATTTTTCTGTAATTTTTCACCATTTTCATAGTTTTGCAACATTTATTTACTTGTTTAGCTTGTCTAAGTTATATATATGTATGTGTGTATGTGTATATATATGTGTGTGTGAACGCGCGTGCACGCGCGCACACACACACATATATATATCAACCTCCTCCTCATAAAAGCAACTGATGGGTAAGAAATATATGGTGCAACCAAAAGGAATTAAAGGCAATCACCTGACCACCCCTGCTTTAAGCATCCAACAGGCTCTGAAAAACAAAAACGTAATCCTCAGAGAGGCCATGGTAGTGTAATAGCGAGAGAACTCTAACAAAAGCAATCTGGGCTTGCTTTCCAGGGGCTTCCGCTGGATTTTAAATTTTGCGAAACATGGTGTACATTACAGCTTTTCTCAGGGCACCCTCATTTCCCCCATGCTTGCATTCCACTACAGCTCCATTTTCAGCTCATTACACCCTCACCAGCATTTGAGACCTTGATGTTAAGTGCCGACCAACACCTCTCAACTCCAGTAATCCTCAGGTGGGAATGGTGAAGGGTGGATTGGGGCGGGGGGGGGGGGGGCAAATATATCAAACTCTCCCAACCCTTACTTAGAGTATTATTAGTAAAAGAGTTGGTTAACAATGGCTGGAAGCCCCTCCCCCCTCCTCTCCAAGCCAACCACCATAAAAAGTAAAAATAACATAAAACAGTACTTCACAATACTATATACATATTTCTAAATACAGGATATTACAATTTCATTTTTGAAAATATAATTTACTTTTGAGAAATGGAAATGTTACCATCAATAAATAAAACCTCCCGTATCAAAAGGAAAACTTTGCTATGACTATATAAATTTATATTTATATATGCATGCATATTACAATATAAAAATAACAGAAACTAAAATATAAAATATATTCAAACTAGAAACTTACGTGGCACTTCAAACAGCGTTACAACCATACCACAAAGGGGAAAACTTTGTCGAAACGTGTAGGTGACTGAACTTTTCTTTTTGCTTAATATTTTGGTAATGACTAGAAGATCGTTGAAAAGGAAAACTTCACGTTGATGAACACCTGGGCGCTCTTTCTTATAGATGTCTGGGATTTCATACAGACGACAATAACACACTAGTCTGCGATGAGGGAGGGCCATATTCTACAAAAAAGAAAGAAGAAATATGTATGTATATCATAGTTCAACATTTTAAAAAACAATAAGCAAGAACATAATATGCTGTTACTATAACACACAGCTGAATGGCAAATTAAGTTTTTTGAAATTAATGTCCCAGAATATTATCTAGAAAGTTTAAAATACGTGCACAAAGTGTCCCTACATATTTCACTGTTTCTGATCACTGCCTCCCTCAGTTGTTCAGAGTAAGCCAAAACAACCTATAACTAAATTATTGCTACAGACTTCAATGAAATAGTATTTATAAACAATGTTGCACAAAAGCATTGAACAACAGTTTAACTAAGTGACAAACACTTTGTCTACAAAATTAATAATACTTTCATAAAGAGAAATCAATAATTAAAATATAGCTATGATTACGTATCGCATATTACTTGCCATTAAAATTGCAACATCAAGATACCCACTGTTGTACCCTTGAGCAGCTATGGGCACAATTAAATGATTTTAACTGACTTGAATAAATCTCAAACAAGGATTTTAAGAGCACAACTATATATGATGCTACGGCACAAATAGCTACAACGTTACTTCCTTTCACAAGCTGACCTGAACGCAAGAGCTAGAATTATTAATGAAAATGGTTTCATTTTTAAATTGTAGAGGGTATGGTGCCCGGCAGCAGGTCGTTGGTCATGCCACGAGACGCTGAAGTCATCTAGAAGAAGTCCCTTCAGACGCAGAAGCAGAAGTATCGCTCACAGGCTGTGCAAGGGATAATATAGGATCTTGCCAATTGGTGGGGGGAATCTCTCCCTCCAGTCTACAGAGGGTCGCCAGGGTGTTGGCTATCCGCCATCTTATAAGGACAGCCAGAAGTCGTGCAGTGAATAGCTGGAGTGCATGGCCTTGTGATTGTGAAAATGTTGGTCATGAAGGAAAAAGTTATCATGGCAAGATAAAATAACATGGAATAACAGGACGCATGTGCAGATGAAACAACAGGAAGGGCATCCCATGAAATCATGCTCTATCACGGCACTACCATCACAAGTGTGCTGCAGGCTGACCACGTGACACTTAGATAGCGTCAAAATACTAGTAGAATGTCGCTGGTCCAGAGATGAGAGCCGTGAAGTTGTACCAGGACATCACATCATACCCTTTTGAAAAAATATCTGATAAATATAAAAAGATCTTCCAAAGTAAATTCAAAACATATTATTTTTTACTGATTCACTTCTTGGTAAAGTACCAAGATTATCTAGTGAAACTAAATTAAATAGGTCTGTTACTTTTGGTCAAGTTTAAACTTTTTCTTGTAATGCATTCATGACACATGGTAATAAACTCTTCAACTTCTTTACATAATGTCAACCACAGTACATTCATTTTTACAATCTTTGTGTACGTTTCACTCTTTGGTGTGCCAAAAGTGGAGTGATGTGGTGGTGACTAATTACATCTTTCACTAATGATTGTGGGACTACTATCAAACTAATTATCATCCTCTTGTTCACACAGAATGCTTCTTATATCAATGAAAATCTTGCTTTGAGACTTGGCTGCACATAATTTCTGACATGTCTAATCATCATTTTGCTAATTTTTAGTTACGTCCGTCAAAATGACCTTCTTTATTATGGCATTAACCATTCGAGGGAAACAATGAGCATTTGTATGTCTCTTTCCAGGCTTATGTACTAGGTTATGATCAAACTCGGTCAACTTAATCGCCCACCTGGTCAGTCTTGAACTTGGGTCTTTCAGATTCAAGAGCCACCTGAGTGCAGCATGATAGGTTATAAATGTGAACTTTCGACCACACAAATAGACTCTGAAATATTGTACCGCAAACATTGGCGCACAAACTTCACGTTCTAAAATACTGTAATTTTGCTCAGTGGTATTTAACTGTCTACTAGCGTACACGATCTGTCTTTCTTGTCCATTCCTCATTTGAGACAGAACTGCCTCTATAGCATAATAACTAGCATCTGTGCTAACTATAAACAGTTGTGAAAAGTCCGGATATGAAAGGATTGGATATTAAATTAATTATTCTTCCAATTCTTAAAAATCCTTTTCCTGATAATCTCCTCATTGGAAAGGTTCATCTTCCTTGGTTAATTTTGTTAGCGGTCGTGCGACTTTTGCAAAGTTAGACACAAACTTTCTGTAATATGAGCATAACCCTACTACAGAGCAAACTTAAGTGACATTTTTTGGTAGGGAAGTTCCTTAATTGCCTTTATGTTTTTTGGGTCTGATTCTACCCCTTTAGAACTTACCACATGACCCAAATACTCTACAATGCCCAGTACAAAATAACACTTAATGGGTTGTATCTTCAAGTTAGCATCCTATAACCTTTTCAATACATCTGTTAACTGTTTAGCATTCTCTTACACTGTGCTACTGAATATAATAATATCATAAAGATATACAAGACACTGAGAACCTAGCAGTCTGACCAAGACATTATTTTCCATCAACCTCTCAGATGTGGCAGGAGCATTACACAGACCAAAAGGAAGTCTGCTGAACGCAAACTTTCCCATAATAGTTGCAAAAATAGTATTCTCCCTATCATTCTCTTCTAGCTCTATTTGGAAATAACCACTCGCTAAATCAAGCATGGAAAAGAATTTAGAGCCAAGCAATGAGTCAATTATATCAGTGATATTAGTAGCGGATAAAGATCGTAAGGTGTAACGGAGTTGAGTTGGCAATTATCAATACAAAATCTCATTTTGAATGAGTTATCCTCATTCCTTTGCTTCACAATGACCAGAGGAAATTGCCATGTTGACAATTCCTGATATTATGACCTTCTTGAGCATATAATTTATTTGTTTCTCTATAACAGCTTCTAAAGCATGAGGTACCTTATATGAATTCTGTTTAATTGATCTGGCCTCTCCCATATCTCTTATGCTTAAATTTGTACATCCAACATTAGAACTATTATCCAACTGAAAAACAATTGCAAATCTCGTTAACAGCATGAACATGGTACTAAAATCTTCCTTTTTTAAATGTTTCAATCTCTCTCGCACAATTTCTCTTATTTCTCTTGACACCGGCTAACAGCCAGCGGCATTAGAGCCCATGACGGCGCTCACGTGTCACGTGTACCGCACGTGCGCAAAGAGGCCGACAATTTCGAACTTTCCTATAAATGTTAATTTCATGGTAAAATGTGTTATATTGTCTTTACAGTGTTTAATATGTCTTAAAATGTTTTAAAGTGGTTAAACTAATTTTAATTGTTTGGTTATGAATATTCAAAGTGCCTGTGGCGCAAAGATTAAGAACACTTAATATTCTGGCATGAACGCCACCACAAAGAGATATAAAAATAATATTGAAATTCGTAACAAAATTATAGAAATGTAAAACAATATCTAATTCAATTCGTGCCATTTTATTTTCACTATAAAATATTTCATTCAGCGTGTATAGCAATTCCGCTTATGTGAATCCTGTAGGCGGCCATGATAGATCTGCGCGACACTTGTATCTGGACAGTCTGTTGAGGAGAGCTGGCGAGGTAAGACACTGTTACGTGCGCACTACAACTTTTGTTCACTGATGTAGGTTTCCATAGTCCATGTAGTTTACTGGTTAATCTTTGCTTGCATACGTTTTTGCCAGACATTTTCCCCAGCATTATGCTACCGCTTTACTAATTTCTTACGCCCTTGTGGCATTTTAACTTAATCGAGGAGAAGGAGGAGAAAGATGTAGGAGAGGTCACGCAACACGCGCATTTGAATCAAACGTCATCTGCCTATGTTTATGGAATTTCATTGTAACTTCTGCATAATTGCTACACGCAATTTTAAGAGCTTTATTTTTCTGTATGTATTTAAGGGTAATTTTCTTGTTTGAATATTTTACGGCAATATCACGTATAACCACATGGCCGACTGAAGCCAAGTCTTTGTATACAGCATCATTGCGTTTTAAGAGCTTATTTATATAACATTGTATGTGCAATCATTTATTTCAGGGTTCTATGTATTTTTCAATCATGGTTTAATGTATTTTTCACGGAAATTGATGCTTTTTGTGCTTGACCACGCGGTCACAGCAATGTTTGATTTTACCGCCATGAGGCATGTTACAAGCCTGTAACAACGCTAATCGTAAAGAGAACCATTTGCCAAACACAAATAATATTTTATCTGATTTAGTTTGCCATTTCCACATAGAAATATTGCAATTTCACCTGCACCGCGTAGTCTGCTACGAACTTCATCCAGCAGCATCTGTGTCACCTAAGCTTGTTTTCACACATGTGTGTGTTTATTGTGAATATTCATCTCGTGTCCCATCTTATTTCATGTATCATTCAAGGGTCTATGTAATTGTGTAATTAGTGTACGGTGCAATTATTCCCGCCCTAGCCGGCTCTGTGCATAGGCCATCATCACACTAACCACGTGCTGGAGGGCAAGCCCAGACGAGTTTGCGTTAGTGATGCCGAGTAATCACTCGTGTTAATGTGTATTAAGGGTATTCATTTGTAACTCACCGTGTCCTGTCTTCAGGGAAAAACTGTCAGTCCACCCTAGCGGCTGTCGGCAGCCTTCCATTGTGAAGGCTGTACTTTCACGCGCCTCGGTGAGATCATCCATTTAGGTCTGCACTAGATGAATTACAGGCTGGGGAGCACCCAAGCGGAATTGGCTAGTCATGACTGAGATAACCATTTCATTGGCACGTTGATGTGTATAAACAATATCAATAAACAAGTCTACAGTGAACTCAATTTTTTATTCAGTAGTGACAGTGTCCTAGCCACGTATGTTTTATCTATTGTTTATTTCAGTGATTTTGTTAAAAGTTTAGTATTGCCAAAGTGTTTGTAAGTACGCATGGGTGAGATGGACACACAGAACCCACAACATCCCTGAGAACCCTGAGTCTCAATAGTGCGGTGACTGGGAAGCACCGCTGGTGCCCAAATTACCAGGAAGTATTTGTGTCATCGTTCGTCTCGTGTCTCACCTGATGATGTCACTCTTACCTTGTTTTTTGTGAGCAATCTTATTCCTTGACCCTTTATCACTAACTGCTTGCTCCCCAATATCTTTAACTGAAAAAATTTTGCTTTTTTTTACATAACATAGTTGCAATGCTGACATGCAGCCTGAACGGATTCATTATAACCGGCAATATATATATGAGCTTCTCTTATTTCTCTTACAGGATTCTGGAGTTTTCTCTGTCTGTTTAGGAATCACTTCCTTTATACACATGACTTGGTTGTTATGGTAGACACAGCTACAACTATGGCCCTGTTCTGGGACCTCACATAAAAATTTGTTCACTCATTTAGCCTTACGCTCAGAGGAAATTATTATTACTCCGGAGAGTAAACGTGGACAAACATGATCAGTTTTAAGGACACCTGCGAGGATTTTCTCCCATGGTTTTACTTGTGGCGCAAATAGCGCCCATCCCCCCAAAAAAAATACTGACCTTTATTGAATCTACAGGGAATGCTATAACCTATACTTAGTTTTCCAGCAATTTCCTCTACAGGTGTGGCATATCCTACCAACTACCAATGTGCCCTTATGCACTACCAGTGTCTCATCTGTCATATTCACAAGTTTCGTTACAGTTTGTACTGAGATGTCACGACCTTTCTGTGGCCCAACCATACCCCTGGTTACTGGACTGACCCTGTCAACAGTCCCTTCGACATGCCCACCTACACACATCCACCTTTCCTCAATCACGGCGTGCTCTCTACTACGACACCACATCCTCTTGCCTCCTTTGCTGTGACCATAGTGAGTACAAATACACTGAGGCGCATCCCTATGACCCGTAACTTGGTAACTTGGGGAACATTAACTAACTGGTCGTCCACCCTCCTGGACAGCCCTCTCTTTATAACTGCATAGGTACCATGGTCGTTCACACCATCTACTAGGTTCGTCTCGCTGAACTTTTGACTACACATTTCCATCCCTATATTATTGTACTAAAAATTCCTGCTCCATTAACTCGCCTCATTTTTGTTGAGGGTCTTACTGATAAGCATGTTAAAAACAGCTCTTGCCATGCGGATGTCCAGAACATTTGTCAATGCTGGTTCTATCAGAAGCATTTTCAAGTAAGCATCCTTATTCGCCACATGCAAGGCAACCTCTGCATTCATCTCTGATCTCAGTGGCAGAATCACTTTATTTCCCAATCAGGCATCTTCACAGAATTTATCCCAATATGGCTGACTGGATCCGAGTTCAGAGTTGGTGAAGCTCTCAGCTAGTTTCCTGCTGATTTCTGAACAATGCATACTGCATGAATTACAAGAACCACAAGTAACTGTGTCTGTTAGATAAAGTATAGAATCTTTCAAATAAATTCTGGCATTGTAAAATCGGAGGAAGTCAGTTCCAAACATGCCATAAAAAGGTAATTTTGAAGAACATACAAGAAACTGGTATGGGTAACAACATCCATTCACCCACATATCTATCAATTGGGTACCTATGATCTGGAGCGCATCTCTAGTAATGCCTTTTGCTCCTAATTGAGACTTGTCTATCTCAGACTTACTGACATAAAGCCCCACAAGTGAGACATCAGACCCAGTATCAATTAGAAACATGTGAGACCGACCTTCGAAAAAAACAGGTACTATCATGTCGTTCCCTTCAATGACCGTTACTGATGCAATGTGGTGCCCGGGGTCAACACCTGGCGCCTCCTGTTTGGGCGACTGCCATTGACACTGTTTTGGGGTGTGTGACATCCCTAGGGAAACTGGACCCATTAGTCGGTGGGACCTTTGATCTTTTACACATCCTTGTTATATGGCCAAATCTTCCACAATTAAAACATCTTATATTATTATAATGCTGTTCGTTGTTGGAACTCATGCTTTTGGGAGAATACCCTACTCCAGATCTGCTTTTATATACTTCAATTGAACCATGGTAGCATGAGTTATTCACCCTCCCATAGCCTTGGCTCATGGAAGTGTTTGTGCCATGATACGAGTTTCCCCGCGCCACACCTGTTTGCTTGGAGACTATGCTATGATACTTTCTTTCTCCTAAATGGTTTGTCATTCCTCATTTTTCTCTCCTGATGAGCTCCTGTAGTCTTTAGTGTGATCATTATTTGTTCCACCTCATCCATACTCTGTGGTAACTTATTTTAATTGCTGACCTATGGTGCCTAGTAAATGCTGCTAACAGTCTTTTTCTGCCTCCTGATTTTTTGTTTGTCTGGTTCATCTACTCTTTGTATGGTCTTTTTGCAAAGTTTTTGGTAACAATCTGCAAAAACTTGTACATTTTCTCTATTTATTTGTTTAGCATTGTGCAACATAACATATAAAAACGTAAAGGGTTAACGTTCCTGAAACCTCTCTGTCAACTCATCTTTCTAAATCTTAAATGTAATATCTCATTTATGGGGAGGTAAAGTGGCTACAAACCTGGATGCTAAGCCTTTCGACTTAATTTTAAACATTAACACATTATCTGCATCTGACCATATACCTAATGCTGCAATGCTCTCTACACTCTCAACAAATTCATGAATAGGCTGACTCACTTTATCTCGTGACCATTTTCCTATTAACAAAACGACTAACAAATCCTTTCCGTGGATTGTTTCTGGCTGTATCCTGATGAAATTTCTGTCCTTGAAATGTGTACGGCACACTCACAGTTGTGGATGTTCCACCTGCAGTCATTGCCATAATGATGTTTGCACTCTCACTATTTTCTTTCTACAGCCCAATCCATTAATTTAGAAAGTGTCACCCACCTCTTTCTATCATGAGACCGCTTTCACGGCACGTTGTAGTGTGATTTACCCTGCTCTGAAACTTCTCGTATTGCAGTCAATTTCTCCTTAACTGTTACAACTGGTTCATCTATTCATGAAGTGGAGGCTACAGGCTCACTTTTCCTTTTGGGAAGTCCACGGGCTGTATTTCTGGTGACTCTAGTCCCAAAATAGCATCTAATATCTCAACTTCAAATTCCTAATAAACTCGGTTTCATGGAATGAAACGTTTAACTATTCTAACTTCTACTTCCAATAACTCGGCCTGATAAGTCCTCATACTCATATACACAATAAGCGGGGGTCGGAAAATTTCTTTTAGCATTCTCTTCAAAGGCTATCTCAATCCAACCCTGAGCCAGTTGTCAGAGTGTTGAGTTTCTCATGGAATGGTCCTACTTGTGATGTATGTTTCTTAAAGAATTTATTAATCTAATTATATGAATTTTCTTCCAATTCTTCCAGAACTTCTATACTATTTGTCAGAACTACAAAAATTGATAGCACTGTAAAATCAACCACCTTCCCTTCATATCTAGAAAAGAACTGGTTCAAATTACCACTTTAATGTTCTTGCAAAATACATCAGAGAAGAGGTGCTGAATCTAGGTAGTTTCTACAATACTCAATTTATAGGACCATGCACATATTCAATACCAAACCTATTTACATGTCCATAACAACAATGCTCATTATAGTCCTGAAGGTGTCCAGGTTCGCTAAAGATTTTATTTGAATCGTTAATTGTTATATGAACTATCTTAAACGACTTGGGGCATGTCGGGTAATCAAATACAACATCAGAATTTAAGTCAACGACAATCTCACGATTTGCATTCATCACAAGACTAAGTTTGTTGGTGTGAGTTTGTTGTGATTATAGTCATCTAGAATAATCTAAACCTCTGCCACCAATGTTTGTCCCCGAGCAGCTATGAACCCAATTAAATGATTTTAACAGACTTGAATAAATCTCAAAGAAGGATTTTAAAAGTACAACTATACTTGATGTTTTGCCAAAAGTAGTTACAACGTTGCTTACTTTCACAAGCTGACCTGGTTGCAGGAGTCAGAATTATTAATGAAAGGTTTCATTTTGAAGTTGTGGAAGGTACAGTCCCCGGTCGCAGGTTGTTGGTTGTCCAGGAACAGCTGAAGTCCTCTAGAAGAACTCCCTTCAGACACACAGAATGTCGTTCATAGGCTTTGCAAGGGATAATATAGGTTCTTGCCAAGTGGTGGGGGAATCTCTCCCTTTAGTCTACCACGTGCCGCCAGGGCAGTGGCCAAGGCGTCGGCCAGGGTGTTGGCCATCATGATTGTCTGGAGTACGTCGCTTCGTGATTAGGAAAATGTTGTTCGTGTAGGAAAAAGTCACTGCGAGAGAAAATAACATGGAATAACAGGACACATGTGCAGATGAAACAGCAGGAAGGGCATCCTGTGAAATCATGCTCTATCATGGCACTACTGCTGCAGATGTGCCTCAGGGTGACCTCAAGACACTAAGATAGCATCAAAATACTGGTAGAGTGCCGCTGGTTCAGAGGCGAGAGCCGTGAAGCTGTACCACGGTATCACACCACATTGGGGGGATGTGTAGAACAAAGTAGAATAATTGCACGATTAATTGTTCAACAAAGTGGTGCAGCATGTGTACCAATGGCAACAATGATAAGCAGTACATAAGTGGAGGTTGGGGAGCTACTGGGAAGTAGTGGTATTGAGTTTCCCCACTATTTGTGTGCACAGACAGAGTATGCCACATCAAAAACACAATTACCATCTAAACAGGTTTCTGCATTTGACAGCAATAGAATTATCGCCTACAGGGTTGTGAATTATCCTATCGCAAAATTGGTTCTTGTATTGTAAGAAGTGCAACCACAAGGGAGCAGATGCGGTTACAGTGGGTTGAGGAGGATAGGGCTTAGTGATGTGCAGGAAGCCAATGGCCCCATCACACCAATGAGTGCGAGGACAGTCATCTGGTGCAGACAAAGATGCTGGAAGTATTGAAAAGTTGGGGTAGCAACATCAAACTCAAAAAAGGTCAGTTGTAATAATGTAAGTGTATGTGTTTTGATATTCTCTGTACCAAATTTGGACAGGATAAAATAAACATTTTCTTAGTTATGTTTCCTTCCTAACTGTGTATCTGTTTGTATGAATGCAGCTGCATCCTCACCAAATGCTTCTAAACCAGTCTGCAAATTTAGCCAAGCTTGTGCATTTACAATAATGACAGCCAAGTTTAAGAGTTTTTGACCAAGCTGGGTCTTTATTTTTACATTCTGGGTGTTACGTAACATGTCAGAACCTATTACATTGATACAAATCACATATCTTATACTAATTGTTTATCACATAAACATTGAATTGACTGTGGTATATCTACCATTGCTGATGACAGCACAACTCTAAAACATGTATAAAGCATTCACGCCATATCTCAAAATCTGCTCAAAATATTTATGCCAATTTTGGTATAAAAGTATGACTATTATTATAGGAACTGTGAACATATATGATTTCAATGTACTAAACACTTATTTTAAAAAGGTGGCCTTATAAATATTTTGTTTCGTATGCAGTGACTATAAAACAGCGACATATTTGTATGATTTTACATGATACTGTATTTTCAATCACAAAGGGGTGTAACTCGATTTTTATATTTTTTTCAGGAAAACCTTTTGAAGTTTTAAGTAATTGCTTTCGCCCTTCCTAATAAACTATTTATCTATTTGCTTCAAGTTTTCTTTTGAAGTATGACCAATGTAAAATATTGCTTCATTGTATATTTATTTCAGCTTTCATAAAGCCCTGAGATGAGCTTGTTTCTGCTCGTATATTAATTTTTATATTTTGGCTTGTTTAGAAAGGCCCATACAGACCCTAAAGTTACAAATTAGTTGTACGTTTCCTTAGCTAGTGTTTGTCATTTAAATGAGACGAGAATGAAATTAATGGCTGAGAGTTGTTGAACTTGTAAATGATGCAAATACTATAAATCTCTATGTTCTACTAAAGAAATGGATTAAGTGAATAAAACATCAATTTTATTCATAATTAAGTGTGCTGAACTCTGGAGAAATATGACTAATTACAGCTTCAAAAATATTGTGTGATTCTGTGACTTTAGTACTAAGTCTATAAAAATAAAAACATGATAAAAAAGGTGCCAATTAAAATACTAATATTATAAATAATATAACTTCTTCTTGTTTAAATCAGGGGTGAAACCTTTTTTCCATTGGAAAATTTCCTTATATTTCCCAAATTTCCAGACAAAAATTATCTTTTTTCCCCTGACATTTTTCTAACAATTTTTTTTTCTGTAAGGATTGGCACTTTTGCATTATAACACACTTTTACACCGCAATACTTATCTGATCTTACAAAATGCTCACCACATAGATAGCAAAGAAGCATTTAGTCCACAATCATTAAAACAATTTTATATGTTTCTGGGACTGGTGCATGATTGACAGAACTGCCAAATATAGCATGCATATCACAGAATTCCCTGACATTTTCCTGTTTTCCAGACCTGTCGGAAACCATGTAGATATATAGAGAGCTCTATCTAGATTTGACACACTTAGAAAATATAAGGAAAAATTAACTAATAATAATAATAATAATAATAATAATAATAATAATAATAATAATAAATTGCTTCTTGAGGAATTAAAACATATTTAAAAGCAATTGAATCAATATGTTCTAAATGCTAAAAAAATCTTACATTCATAAAGATTTAAGATCTGCCTCAAATAAAAGAAGAATTATGTGAAATGTAATAAATAGAGACATAAAACACACTGATAAACAAGAAAACACATCTGTAATTGCTGACAGTAATAGAATAATGGTTAGTTTTCAAGTTGCTAATACTAATACTGGACATCATT
Source organism: Dryococelus australis (assembly GCA_029891345.1). Lineage (NCBI taxonomy): Eukaryota > Metazoa > Arthropoda > Insecta > Phasmatodea > Phasmatidae > Dryococelus > Dryococelus australis. Next base: position 18,154,095 of record CM057009.1, read on the forward strand.
ATGACATGAGTAACAATATATCATTTAACACAAGTTCCATGTATCTTGCTGCTACAAGTGAGTATGAAATAGTTAAATTAGTAAGTGACATAAAAAATAAGAAATCTCTTGGGTTGGATGTCGTCCGTATCTTTTTATCAAAGTATGTATAAACACTGTCAAAAAAAACCCTATTGTATGTATTTAATAATATTTATTTTTTCTAAAACACTCAAAAAATTTTTATTAAGAAGATTGTTAACAATTCTGAATTCTCATAATATTATCTCTGGGAACCAGTACGGATTCTGCAAAAGGTAAATCAAGAGAACAAGTTTAAAATACGGTATTCTTGAATAAATGATACTTAAATTTAATATCTTCTATAACTTGTAATATTTATTTTGTATTAAAAACCAATTGAAAACAGTGAGAGCAGTGATATGTTGGCAACAGCTAGTAAGAAATAGTAGTTCACAGTTAAAATATTGTTTTAACCAATTATTTGGTATGCAATTTGCAAATTAAATATTGCCTATTGATATATTTGAATTTTTAGGTAGCACTGAAGGAAATATATTTAATTGTTGCAGTTAAAAATATGAGTGCAAATTACAGTGCGTCGGTCCCAGTGACATGGTGTTTGTTTTCATCCGAGAAAGAAAATTCAATAGGCGGAGCACAGCTTGTCACTCTTTCTCTCTCCTGGGAAGTTTCGCACCGCCTGCAGTAGCAGAAAATGATACATGTTTTCAATTTTAGCAGATTTCATACTTATTACAGGAAAAATAATGATTTTTGAATTATTAATTTACAACTGAACCAATATTTTATTGTTTGAATACTTATTATAATATATTCAGAGATGATGGCAGGACGGTTACAAACATGAAGTTGGCAGAAGTGGCGACTCGTGACACTGACATTACATGGCGTGTTTCTGAACGAAGCATCAATTACATACTCATTGCGTTTTTCAAACCTACCTAGGCAAGTTACAATGCCGTGATAAATCTATTTTTTGGACATATGAAATTTATACATTTCAACCATGAATTTGTTATTAATACAAAATTAATTGTTTGAAAGTCATATCTGTTTATCACAATGTTGTTACCTTGCCCTAGGTGTTTGAAACACAATTGTGTAACGTACTTACGTTTCTGTGATTTGAATGTTTGTCACTACCCCAACAAAATACCAAACCCAGAGAGGTAAATTTAAATAAATATTTAAATAAACCTAAAAAACAGTAGGTACCGCAGAATAAAAGTTATGGTAGGCCTATTTGAGTGCATGTTCACGACTATCTTTTATGTTTGTCATTACTATGTATAAAAATAAGCAACACAAGTTACATGCTTGAATTTAATGTGTCTTTTTGTTGGACTGGCTGTTTCTTCATTTCAATTTTTATTCCAACTCATGCCATCCTTTTAATGAAATAACGCAACAAAATAAAAATACGTTAAATACAACAGTTCTTTCACCACAGTATTAACATGGTTTTACATAGTCGTGGAAAAATATTAACGTATATTATGTGTATTATGCTATGTCGTCTATAACAAATATGTTAACACTGTAAAATAATAACCGTAAGAACTATCGTCAACATTAACATTGTTAAAAAGTCATAAAACTTACCTAAATATGGTTATAGGCATAAATTGTGAACATTGGAACAAAATGGTTTTTGAAATATGACTAAATTCTTTGAATAGCTAAAAACAGTAAACAAGCATTTGACAGTTAAAAACGTAGTCATATGGCAGTGTTTATGTTTACATGTGGCTGAAGGATATGCAATCAGTAACCAAAATTAGAACTTAAGCAGGGATTGAGAAAATTGTGAACTAACCATGAATGAACTATACCCCTATTGTTGTAACCAGTGAAAATCAGCAGAAACTTGTGAAATATGTTTCCTGTACATTGGATGAGATACAAGCTTGGTTTGCCAGCAACAAACTGTCTTAAATATTCAAAAGTTTTTAATCAATATTTTTCCTTTAAACAGAGAAGTCATCCAGAAAGGATGGTTTCTTTATGCAGCAACGTTCTTCAATAAGAAGAAGAAGAAGGGGATAAAAAGGATAAATTACTTGGCTTGAACTTTGATGCAAATTTTAATTCGAATGAACATACTACAGTTCTCTGTTGCAAACTTAGCTCTCTCTGCTTTGCAATTAACCATATCAAAGTTGTTTATTCACATGAAACTCTAATGGCAATGTACTATGCTATTATATATTTAATGTTGAAATGTAGTGTTATCTTTGGGGAATTTCCTCTAATTAACCAAAAGTCTTCAAATTTCAAAAAAGAATTGTTAGAATTATATTTAACTTGAACAAGTCTGATTCTGCAGACCTGTATTCCATAGTCATAAGTTGTAACCTTGCCTGGTATTTATATTTACTCTACCATACTATTTGCCATTACAAATATTCAGTATAAAAGCAGTGAGATTCATGACCATTTTACCAGATCTAATAATAATAATAAAAAAAAAATTCCTCCCTATTCAACAAAGAAATATAAATTGAATTCTTATTATATGGGCCTTAAGTTATTAAACGCCTTACACTTAGCACTGCCAGAATAAGCTTGCAAAGAAATGAAATTCAATATAAACTTTTGGTTTCAAGTGTTGCAATCATGAAAAGGTATGAACTATCCGATACTTATACAGACTATGAGCTTGCTTAATCATCAGAACCACTGAACTATATACTTGGGTGTTCAATGAAAACAGCACGATAAATTTTCAAACCAGAGCTGCAACCAAAGTCCACAAACTACATGGGCAACAAGGTATAAACTAACATCACTAAGTAATAAGTCTTGTCATTTACAGTGCCTGTCATTATCACATATTTGCGCAATATGGACAAAATTGGGTACTCTGAGTATGAATAAGTTAAGTCTTTACAGACCTCATCAAAATTATTTGCATGTGTATAAAGGAAACTAGGCCAAACAATAAGATCACTTCTTATTTCATAACAAAAATTAAATGTGCTGAGAATACATTCCTTGAAAAACTTTGTAAACATGAATTTTTATCAAACTCAGAGCAATACAACTTATTTCAAGTAAATAGATACCCAGAAAAGGTAAATTTAGGACAACTGTAATAATTTACAGTGTACTTACTGTTTTCAGTTAGTACACTGCACTCAAAATATCTGAGAGCTTGGTGACTGCTGAAACTGTTCTTGAACAAGTGTAGTATTCAGCAGTACGAAACTAGTGAGCTGGAATATACATGTCTTGTAACTACTGTAGATAACTCCTAGTCTCCTTCGACCCCCATCGTAGCCCTTGTCACGTGACTCAAGATTTCAGATATCCTACACGCAGTGTAACTGTTCATTGCTCAACATTTTTACTTTCCTAAAAAATACATATATAAAATAGTAAGGACCTAGGACTTAGCACTCTTCATGATGAAAATTCCACTATGTATATGCAGACTCCATTGAACACACGCATGCTACATCACATTAGTAAACATTTTAACGCAGAAGATTAATTTCATTTTCATTATCAATACCACTCAATGCTTTGATACACTATCGTACTTGGGTATCACAAGATAACATAAAAGCCAACTTTTAAAAATGTATTTCCTGTAACTAAGCCAGCAATAATACAGTTAGCAACAAAGTTAACAGCTCGTGGGGAAAAAAAACCCATAGTTAATTTTTTGTACTTAACTAAAATATTGCTTCACTTTACTGTAAGGAAGTTTAAAAACACTTGGGTATTCTAAATTGTAATTTCAATTTTTGTATACATTTCATAACGAACAAATAAACATTTCAAGTGCGGCTGTAGTATATTTTAATGTACAATGTATGGTAAGCTGATGCAAATATAAAACTACTTCACTTTTATAAGGAAATCCTGCCATTCGATATACGGTGTTGACAGAGAACAATGTTTGACGATAAAGGGGGGGGGGGGGGGGAGTGGTATTACCCCAACAAAAACCACCAGTCAAAGATTACATCTGCCCTGTTTACCACATGCAAAAATTCAAAGTGATTCCACCAGAGGCGAGTTGTCTGACTAATGTATCATCGCAGCCTTACTTTATGGTGAAAGGCTAGTCGGAAGGCTAGTCAAAAGTAAGAAGGGAATTTCTCCTTACTAAACCATACAAAGGTTTTATTACTCTGATATATGACAGGAAAGCCTAAGCAATCTACTGCAAATATATTCCAAGATTTTACTCATAGTCACAGAAAATCAATGAAAATATTTTTCTGATCTTCATCTCAACTTTAAATAAAAACCTTAAATTATTTTTTTCCAAATAATTTTATTAAAATCTTTTTATAAAAACTTTGGGATACAAAAATAATGACAGTTTATAAGTTTCTTTTTAATGAATAGGAGTTCCTCTACACTATATTTTAATGCCATCTTCCATTTAATTTCTGTATAGTACTAATAATATTAAATTACTTTATATGATGTTGACAACTTTCCACTTTTTGGAACACTACACCTTTATTGATTAAATAATACTGTTCACTATAAATATAAATAAACTAATACATACTTAATAAAGGCAAATGTATAAAATGAAACAATATAATAATATAATTATGAAATATCAGTGTTGAGTTGACAGAATTTGGTGGCTCTAAACAACAAGGTCTTGAGAGCTGATGACAGTGAAATAAAGTGAGAATGGAGCAGCTCCAGAATAAGAGTGGGGGAAATGGAAGACTCCCAAAAAAACCTACCGACACGTGGTATCGTCCAGCACAATTCCCACTTGCAAAAATCCGGAAGTAACCCGACTGGGGACTGAACTCAGTTCGCCTTGGTGGGAGGAGAGCAATATAACTGCTGAGCTACTGCAACCCTGAATTATCAGTGTAATCTACTTCAAAATTACTATTTAATATGTCACTTAGCAGTTAAAATAATGCTTGAAAGTACTATACACAATATATACAGATACAGATTCTGCTGAATATATGGAACTATGTTATTTTCGCCAATAATACTTTGAACTGGTACATTTTTCTCAAGACTGTTCTCGGCAGCAGGCATTCACAAACCAATAAAACTTGCTCACTCCCACTTCTGAACTCTGCCTATGAAGTTACGCTTCCTCTGTAGTATTTTCTGTTGTGAGCTTCATTCTAAGGATACAACACGTGCAATGTGTCGAACAATTTAAATAGCTACTATTATTATATGCATTTTATGATCTCAAAATATTCCTAGAGTATCACACAATCACAATTTATTGTTTCTGAAAACTATTTGTCTTTAGAAGTATAATAGAAATGTTGGGGTAGCAAAGGAGGCTCTTTTCTACCCCACTGTAAAAGTTAAGTTAAAAGCTGCTGCCCCTACTAAACTTGTCCGGGTGTTCCTGGGTGCACATGGCAATTACAGACTGTATAGCCATACCATACACCCTCATTCAGGAGTTCAGGCATATGGCACATCAATCTGTCTGCATGTACAGTGCGTAGCCATTTGCAGCATCAAGGCATATGTCCAGGTGCCCATTACTGCAGCCCATACTGAATGCTCACCACAGGTGCCTCTGGCTGCAATGGTATATGGAATATCGGGCCTAATGTGACAAATGGCATGCCATTGTCTTCTCCAGTGAATCTCATTTCTGCTTACAGCACCACAATAGTCATATCACATCCATGTCTGGCAGCACTGCGGTGCACACCTGGGCGAATCCTCCATTATACAAAATTATAATGGCCCAGCACCCGGTGTTATGGTATGGAGTGTCATCTGATTCCAGTCACGTTTGCGCCTAGTCCTATAGTTGGTGTATATACTGACCAGATACCATTAAATCATGGAGGTGTTGGAGCCTGTTGTTGTACTTTTATCTTCAGGGTCAGCCTAGGGCCCTATACCATCCAGACAATGCAGAACCACATATGGCATATATTTTCTGACGGTTCCTGGATGCCCTCGTGTCACACTGCTTCCTTGGCCTGTGTGTTTACTGATCTCTTGCTCATCAAGAATGTGTGGTGGTCCATGCTCACCTGCTGCAGGACCCCCATGGCCATAACGGATGGACTTTGAACAACCATCAAAGCAGCATGTGCAGCGCTACCCTAAATCAACATCTACAGTATCTTCCTCTCAATGCTCTGTCATGTAGCAGCTGTTATTGCTGCCAGTGGTAGGGCCACACAATAGTGATTTCCTCATGTTATGTACATCGTACCAAACTGCAAGTATAATCATCTCGCCTGTGTATGATGGATATTTTATCCAATAAATCTGGTTGTGATAGCTCATGTCTTCCTTGATGTTGAAATTTTAATGGTCAGCAGTGTAACAAAAATTTCCTTCAGGAGTATTTTGACCCACACTAAAAATTATTTCCAATCAATGTGTTTTACGTGTTCATTCCTAGTTTAATACAGTGACTCACTCACAAAACTAGTAGTAAGCCTTATGTTTTCCCTGATTACGTTTATCACTGTACAAAAAACCAGCATAAAATAATGAATAGTATTTTAGATAGTTCAGAACGTGACCAACAGACACTACCCAAGATCAACCAAAGTTTAAATACTAAACAAACAGCAGCCATTACCAATACTATAGATAAATATAAAGATAGGTTTGCTAATAGTATTTTGGAACTGTCAGAAGTCAAAAATTTTGAGATTAAACTTGAGCTTACCATAGATAAACCTATAGCAACCAGGTCTTATCGTATAAGCCCAAAAACTATCAAGCTGTAAGCAAGGAGAAACAATGCACCTTTTGGTTGTCTGCCACAAAGATCAAAAGGTAGTGCTCCAGAGTGTGGTTAAGCCTCTCGACCATTACATCTGACCCACGATGGAAGGCTGTAGTCTTATTCTTTTTCATCCCCAGAATCTTTGTAACATCCTAGAAAACAGAAGCTTCAAAATTTCTTCCCTGATCCGAACAGAGTGCATAACCACAGTACATGCTTCTTGGTTTGGGAGAGGAATGACGTAGGGCCACTTAGTCAAGTAATCTTGTGCCACCAGTAGATACTGATTACCTCTCTCTGTCGAATGCTTTCCAGGGTGTGCACTCCAAAGTGACCACTGGCTGCCGCATTATGCAATTCCTTTAAGACTTCAGGAACCCTGCATTCTGGAAGGACCAACTGTACGCCGGTGGGTTTCTCATTGTTACTTTCCCAGTTCCTGTAAAACACTGCCTTTCTTCAGTATGAGGGAATTTCATTGTGCCCAGTATGCTTTGACTAATGTGCTCAGATTGATATCTTTTGCAATTCTAGCCAGACAGCCAGTTTTTATCCACTCCAGTAATGGATGCAAAAAGGGGCTCATTTAGCTGATATTTCCTTATAGTCTTATCATTCCATGTAGGTGATATTACAAGATACAGAACCTTGAATTCTTGCCCTCCATACCTTCAGCTATTCGTTACCATTTTCTTCCTGGTGTTCACAATGACGACAGAATGATTCACATGGCCTACTAGAAAAATGCATCTGCACTGCTGTGAACGTATCCATATGTGTGCTGTACTTGAAAGTAGTATTACTGAAGATGCTGTATCCACCAGGCTATTTGACCTTGGGAGTTCTTGAAATAAAGTAGCCAATGAAGCATAGTCAGATTTTAGAATAAAATGTCTGCTGCAAAGGTAGGGGAGGAAGTGTTAAATTGCCTTCACCATAGCCAAAAGCTCCCTGTATGTCACACAGTAAATTTCCCTCAAGCTTTGTGCAGTATTTAACTATAAGTAATATAGTGGCCTCTCTTTTACATACTCAATCTGAGATAACACAGCTCCAATGCCTACAGCATTACCATAAATATTAAAAATTAAAATGTTGTTTACTTTTAGGAATCCCAAAACTGGAGATGTTATCAGAATTTCCTTTAGCTTACTATAAGAAACTTCTCACAAAAGTCCAATGAAATTTCCTTTTTGTCTAAATCAGCTCATGTAGTGGCTTGGCAATGATAGCAAACCCAGGTACAAATTGTCATTAGGAGACACAAAAGGCCAGAAAACTCTGCAATTTGGTTTTGTCAGTTGGTGTCAGCCAATTTCTTAATTGCTTTCGTCTTCTTGGGATCTATTTCAATATCATAGGCAAATACTATATGACCCAAGAAATTAATTTTCTTTTAGAAAAGATGGCTCTTAGGAACTAGTTTGAAGTTGCCTGCATCAACTTTTTGGAATACAGAGTCTGAGGATGATAGGTGCTCTTCAAATGTCCTTCCTGTCACAACAATGACATCTAGGTGAAGGGAGGATTTTTTCTATCTGGTGTTCGAAGGTGGCAGAAGCATTACATAGCCTAAAAAGCATAAATTTGAACTGCCCAGTACCTTCCTCTTGGACACAAAATGCTGTCTTCTCTTTGTCCTCTGGGGTCGCCTTGCACTGCCAGTACCCACTCTTAATGTTCAAGTTAAGAAACCATTGTGAACCTGCTAGGCTGTTCAATGTGTCGTCTAACCTTGGAAGTGGATAAGAGTCTTTGTCACATTATTATACTAGCGATAATCCACAAATAAATTCAGAGAACCACCTCTCTTGTTAACAAGTACAATAGGAGAAGACCATGGACTAATTGATGGTTCTATCACATTTAACTCAATTTCCTTCAGAATACCCCCAAATGCATCATGGGAAGCTAGTGGCATTTGTCTTGGTGACAGCTTTATGGGCGTGGCATTTCCTGTATTAATGCGGTGACAGGTCACATTACTCCTTCCACGGTTATTTGGTTCACAGGCGAAGGTATCCCTACTTCTCTGCAGTAATTCAGATACCAACCTTGTCCTGATGCCATTTGAGATAATTATTTGTTTTTACTTTCTTTAATTACACTGAAACCATGTGATATTACAGGATGAAATTCTGTAGACATGCCAAACAATTCAGGCACTGTTGCATGCACATACCCATGTTGACCTACCGCATACCCTACATAGTAAAGCGGGTTGCCAATCCCTTCACATAGTGAAAAAAGGGTCATTGTACATTGTTAAGTAAATTATGATCATTGCCTATGAATTACTATTGCAAGACGTAAATAAAAGTCCTTATGGTAAGAAAACCTCAAACGAATGCTGATGCTGTCACTGTTGTCCTTGCTCACCCCCCACCATCTGTACTGGACGTCAGGGTGCCGAGACTTGTCTTGCTGACTCCACCTCCAGTGCTTGGGTCACGAAGTCCTTCATGGCATGCAGTATAGCCAGGCATATTGCCTGTCATGCCTCTATGTCTGCGATGGTAGCAATGAAGAAGCCAAATGCTATGATGATGTCGAACGCCTCCTCAGGGCACTCTTCAAGCTATTGATGGGAAAGATGCATGATGTCTTGCCATAGCGCCTTTAGTGGCTCTTCTGGTCGCTGGGCATAGTTTTGCAGTTGGGCATCATGGGCATGTTGCAGGTTTCGATCACCGGAATCTAGCTCCAAGGCCGACACCAGTGTGGGGTATGCCGATCGATGTCACTCTAGCAGATATTGTAGTATGCTCAGTACGGGACTCTCAGTACAGCAGTGTTGTAGTAAGCCCGTTGTTTGACAGGCCAATTCAGACTGGTGACAATTTCAAACTGGTGTTGGTTACCCCCACCAAGAAGCCTCACCATCGTAAGGGGCAGGCTTAATTGCGACCCCCTTCCCCACTTCTGGTTGTGCGACACCAATGCAGAAGAGATGCTGACTATCCTCCAATGTTGCTATGTTGGTTATGATTTACACTGCTTCCTCACTTTTAATGACTACAGGTGTGGAGGTAGTGGAACTTTGCTGCTAAAAAAATCACTTATCTTTGAGACGGTTCTTTTTTTGCTTGCAATGTCCACTTTTTTCATTTATTTTCATAATTTTCTTATCCGCACTTTTTAAATCTCACAACTGTTTCACTCACATTAGTTAACCGGCTATTTACATTGCTAATTTGGCTATTTACATCTTCTCTCAAACTATTTGCACTTGCACTGACTTGGCTACTTAGCATCTCAATTAATGCTTGCAGTTCTTCCAGTTCTGCAGACATTTTTCTAATAAAAATTCACTGTGATGGTTGTACAAAACAGTAATAATAATTTCTACCTAAAACTATTATAATAAATCAATGAATTTATATTAATATCACTGATTACCTGCTCGTTGCTAAGAAGTGAGAAATTGGATAACCCTTGGCAGCCCCTTCGTTTTGCACAAATGCCTGTCCTCTGAATGAAAAGAAAGTTGAGAATACACAGTGTTTGGTCAGCCTTAAAATGGCTCCATTTTGAGAGCTTCTTGGAAAGATACCTTAGTGAAGAGGTACACCACATCAAAGGTAACCAGAATAAAATTAAGTTGAAGTGAAAGTTTTTCTAATTAATAATGGTAATGTACAAAATATGGTAAAATTTTGTTGCATGTAAAATTTGGTGTGAATCGGTTGATTGTTCCCCAAAATCTGATATAAAAATTAGGGATGGGTCGATACCACATTTTGCCGATAACGATACGATTCTCAGCTGCAGATGCCATCAATTACAGCAATGCCGATACCAGTTTTGATGAGCACAATCATAATTCCCAATATTTTGAAAAAAAACTTATTTTTATTACTTAAATTTACGTCTTCAGTTTTGTGAACAATTTAAGCACTATATATTAGGCGTGTACATCATAGAAATGAAATCCAACACTAATTTTAATCATAATTTATAAGACAGACAATTTAACTGGGAAAATAAGTGACTTAACGGTCAAGTAGAAACTGTTACAAGACAATACAGCATTCATTACAAACTGAGTTCATTAAAGACTTGGATTTTAGATCTGTGAAATATAATGTACACAATTCTCATTTATTTTGAAATAATTTAACTCTCTTTTACTACACCTCCCTCAATGGTTTATTTTTCTCTGTCCTTTAGAAAAGAATTATGTCATTGCTGTATTATGTAAATGCATCTTGCAAATAATTCCAACTCAGCCCTAATCATGTTATACAAGTAATGAAAAACATACATGTTATGCATCACAGGACTAAAAACCAAATAACAAAGGAAAAAATAAAAGCTGCTAGGTTAATTTCTGCTATTAGAGGTTAGGTTCAATGCAGCTTGTATATTCACAAGGGCTACTACACTGAAAAGCGAAATATTTACCGCTATGGAAAACCTGCATGGAACTTTATGCTAAACTCAGCTTAAACATGTTTTTATAGCCAGTTTCTCATGCTAGAATTGTCAGCTTTTTCAGGGGAATGCTGGATGCTACCATCATTTCCACAAAATAACGTAAGTATATTTGTAAGTTTTTCTGCAAGTTTTAAAGCAATATAAACTTATTTCGTAGATGATGCAGATTGACTATCTTTGTTTTGTTTGTGTTTTTCATTGGACATGTGTTTTGTGCACATATTTTTATGTAGTCCATGCGCACGTTGCAAAACCTACATATCATTATTTAGGGTTTTCTATCAAAAATGTAAAAACAATCACTTTTATACTGCCTTTCAATATTTTTAATTCACAAAACTTCTGCATTTTGTGGGCTTTAGGCAACGGACAATTTACTTTAAAAAAAAATTACCGAGACTCGAGAATCTGAAGACACCCAAATCAATACAATGACAACAATAAATTCCAGTTGGGAATGAAATGCCTGAAGACTACACAAGAAATATTTGGTTCTTGCGAGAAAAGTGTACGAATTACTTGTGTTGCTCTCTTTCGGTTCACGATCAATCAAAATAACTATCAATATATGTTGTAGAAACCCTTATTTGTTTAATTTACTGCCCCCTTTTGGATCTTTGAGAAAATAACGTGTACTTTTGATTAAGGTAATTATACATTTTAACAACATTTGATAGTGAGGCGACATCTCGCATGTAATGTAAACAAATGAGAAGGTATTTTTTTTGGGTAAAACATTGTGCTTTGAAAACAGATAGTGAAAATTCATGTAAAACTGTTAAAAATGGCAAATTTTGTTGTTTTATGCACTTCACAATTTTCTTGGGGACCCTAAGTCGCATTGTTTTGCATTAACATAGTGCCAAAAAACGAATGCTGGACACAATCTTTGGCGAATGTACCAATATGAAATACGGTAAAATGTAAACGAAGGGAGTGAATCATATCGGAAAACAATTGTTCAGAATATGTTTTGGACTTTGGACAGGACATCTGATTGATGAATGTGGTAAATTAATACTTTACGAGATGTAGCATGCCGGTGTATTTAACATTGTGTTAAATAAATTAGTGCTGCTAATCTGTGAATAAAAATCGGAGAATAATGTTCAGATGCCGCCAATGCAGATGGTCGTGGTATCGGCCGGTTAATCGGCATCGGCCCATCCCTATAAAAATTTAATTTTTTCATGTGGGGCTACCTTACGAAATGGCAAAGAAATGAGTATCTGTATAGACAAATTTGATGGTTAAAACAGAAACTGCCAGCATACAAAGTTAAGTTGAAATTTGTTTTGTAGTTTTGTGGATATGTAACAAACCGAGGTAAAATGTTTATATAGCTGCCAATTTGAAAATAAGTGTCTGACCCACTGAAAACGTATCAATTTACATGGCCTGCCATAGTGCTAGTTTGTCAAATTTGGTGGGAATCCGTTTGTTTTCTCTAGAGATATGACATCAAAATTTTAATTTGTCATGTGATGCTATTATACAAAATCAAACATAAAAAAGACTTTGTGTGAACAGATTTTATGGTAGTAATATACATATGCTGCCAGCATTCAAAGTTAGCTTGGAATTACATGGTTTCTGCGATTTAGCATCATAAGCTAAAAATAGCTATATTGCTGCCATTTTTAAAATAGTCTCTCGCCCAAATAAACCAAACAAATTCACATCACCAGCTGCAGTACTAATTGTTCGCCTTTTGTTATTGGTTAATTGTTTCCCGAGATATGACACCAAATCTTAATTTATTTCTGTGGAGCAATCTTAGAAAATGGTCAACATAAGGAGATGGCTGGCATATATAAGGTGTTTGGAAACTAAACGCCCAAATTGGGGGAGGTGATTATTTATTAAAAATAAGGTCGAAAATATAAAGGACAGCATATATCTCAACAGAACAATAGGGAGATATGAGTCTGTGAAAGTTGGGTTTTGAAAACATATTTTCAATGAATGCCTTGTACTTTCTTCCAGCGGTAGGGATGGCAGCGCTTTACCCACAGTACGTTCCACACAGTTGAATGGGACACACTCATTTGGCGTGTTATGGAGCGTGTACTAGAGGAGGGCATGTCATCAATGTGCAGACGCATCACTTCCGCAAGCCGAACAGTGCGCATAGAACGAGGATGGCCAGCATTGCAGATGTAGTTTTAAAAATGGGAAGCATATGTCACGTTTTTGATGCAGATTTTGTAGATGTTGTACAAGGTATTCAGCAAAAATACATATTGAAAACCCAATTTGCATAGATTTATATCTCCTTTAATATACCGTTGGTATCCTACACATTTTAAATTTTATTTTCAATAAGGAATTACCTCCGGCAGTTTGGGCGTTTAATTTTTGAACATCCTATATGATCCTTGTAATGGATACTGTGAGCATACAAAATTTGGTCACAATTTGTGGAATGGTATGGTAGATATACCAAATAAACCTAAACTATTTGAAAAATAGCCAATTTGAAAAATATGTGCCTATCAACTTAAACATTGTATGTTTACAAGATCTACTGTAGTATTACTTACACGCTCAATTTGGCAAGAATTGCTATAGTAGTTTTAGTGATATAACAAAAAGGCTTCATTTTATTCATGTAGTGCTATCTTCCAAAATGACAGACTAATAACAATCCATCGCTAAATTCAATGCTGACTTGAGGTACTGTCAACATACAACATTTGGTTTAAATTGGTGGAAAGGTTCCAAAAAATCAGATTTTACCCTACATTTTAAAATGGCCACCATATTGAAAGGACGTGCCCAGTATGATCGAAAACTATAAAAGTCATATGTACATACTAAGTAAAACAGGTGTGCCTAGTGTAGTGAAATTTGTCTTACATGTAAAAAAAAGTGTGTGAGAGAGACATACCAAGGCAGACAGAGATAGACAGACAGCCAGACACACAGACAGAAACACAGACAGACAGGCAGACTGACAGGCTGACTGGCACACAGAAACACAGACATACAAACACATAAACACACGACACACACATTCTCGCACACACACATTCATGCACACACACAGAGGAAAGTGATCTTGTAAGCCTTTCTTTACTTTGGTAAGTAGGCTACAAACAAATCATAATAAATATTGTAATCTGTACTCCAAAAAAATATATACAATAATTTCAGTGATTTGGTTTGTATATATTATGTAAACATTATATAATTATTATGTAAATATAATGGTCAGCCCTTCCGAGTTCATAAGAAAATATATTTGGTTTAGGTTGTCAACAGAATAACAGAAGAGTTAACCTTATTCTTTATGACCATTGTAATAATAATGACAAGACCTTTTGAACATTCACATTTAATAAAGTGTGAATAGATGAAATACTTGCCCGTTTAAGAAAGACACGCTTTTAGAACAGAAGAATTGTGTTTCACCAATATTTACAAATAGAATTAGAGGTCACAAAAACCTCATAAAAAAATATATTTTAATACAAAACCACCCACACAAGCAAATTGCGGGCACTGCTATTACATAAGCCTACAAGTAATGGAAAAAATTGTCACAAAACTCAATGTCTGAATAGAATTGATCCAAAATTCTACAGCATACTTACACTGTAATAATTGTTACTCGATTCAATTTTTGTGAAAATTTGTCTAACCACACCATTTTTAAAGCACATAACACCACCATATGCTAAGGCCTACTGCTTTACTTATGAAAAAAAATTACACTTTGTTCATAAAAGTTAAATACTTTCACTGATATGAACGTAACTTCACCATTATATTAAAAACACAATACTTAGCTGATGACAATGTCTTTCATGAAACTGTATACACACATTTAATACAGAATCTTTTCCCCCAAATTACGTACCCAGCATGTTAGTCATGTAAGCTAGAACAGTACCGTTAGATATCTTGCTCACACAAATTAAATGTTCCAACAGATGTTATAATATGCTTTTAACATACTCCTAAAACTCAAGGAATGTTTCATGTGCAGTATAAAACAGCTTTATGCCATTATTATTTCAAAAGTAGTAGACTTACAGAGGTCTTAACTTGTAAGTTGGGAATCACATAAATACTAAATAACACCACACATTAATTTAAGTATTCAGAATTGTAACACATTACAAATATAACAACATACTCAGCCAAAGTATCTTCAAAATTACTAATGGTTTAGAATTTATAGTGCATGAAGCAGCACATTTTCTGGGTCGGCATGTGAAATTTCAAGAATTTCTGGGACAAGAAACTACATGGATAGACAGCAGAAACCGGTAATAAACAATGCCACTTCACTTAGAACATGTATAAAAATGTTTTATTTATTATGTTAATTAATACTTTATTTTATGCGTTACAAACTAAAACATTAATTCATGTTGGTCGTGATTCACTGTTTTGTTGATACATAAGTACAGACAGGAATTTTAAAAAATAACCAGCATGCTAATGCAACATTTGCATCAGCCAAGTGATGATGCATAAGACTTAGAAACACAAATTTGTTGCAATCACACCAAATTTATTATTTGTATGCAACATACAGAAACTGAAATGCAGGTGACAAAAATGCATAACTTTATGCCTACTAAGACATTAAAACATAGAACTACTACTTGCAGTTTGCTGCCAACATAACTGCGAGTATTGTGGCCATTGCTTACATTGAAATACATGCCGTGATTATTTTCGTAAGCTGATTTCCAGAGTCACTTTATTGTGAACCATCCATACTCATTTTTACTATAGGAAATGTCTGAAATAGTTTTGTTAATGAGCGATATTTTTATGTTACCACTAATGAATACAAAACTAAATAAACTGAAGGTCAATTTTAAGGAACTTTTAAAACAAAAGTGTAGCAAAATAAGTGATCTAACTAAGACTACAGAATGTTAACTAAGGACTTTGGGGCATAATTTACAAGTGGAAAGTGAAATGGCGCATAGAGAATGCTTGCATATTTAGTTTTTAACTTTGTTCTGAAGAGCAAGCTCGTTTATTTACGTTTATGCGGGTGTTTCATTTTTTTTATAGCTGCTGGCACATTTTGATGTAAAAAGTAACCATTATAAAATGTTCTACATCACTGATTTTACTTCTTTTTATGCCATAATCTCTTGTGATGTGCCACTTGTAAAAAAATTTAATGTGCCATATGTGATTACTGCTGCCATCTCTGCCTCAAACAAAGGAACTGCTGAGAGTCGATCATAAGCAATATTTAGTTTCAAACACTCACACTAGGGTACAGTATGAGTACCACACTAGAAAGCCACATTTTACAACACGCAATAATGAAAAAATAAGTAATACATTGTTTTACGGCCTTAATAGCGAAGAAGTTACTTTTATGGAATAGAAAATATTTGGTTTTACTACGGTATCTAAATGCTAGCGCACTAAACTAAGTAAAAAGTAAATACAAGAAATAATAGCAAACTGGGAATCGACAAGTGATAGTGACTGTACATATTTTGATTACTTCAGATTCTGATAGTAAAGTCCATGGCAACAATCATTTCGCTGGAAATGAGCCACGATATGAGGTTAGTACACAAAACACATCCTCTACCTCCAGTAATGCTACAGACATTCTTCAGTTACAAAATGGTGGTGAATTTTCTCCATTGATTATGCAGTTTAATGATATAACACCTGGCATTACTGACAAAATTGATTTATCAGAAAATCTGCGCAAATCAGAGGTGTTCAAGCAAATGTTTGACTCTGATTTGGTTGAACATATTGTCTGTGAGACAGATAAATATTTTACCTTTGTGAAAAATACCTTTGATATGAAGCAACACTGTAAACTAAAAGAGTATACCTAGCCTACAATATCAGAGTTGTACACATTTTTTTTTCCTATTACTGTTAAGACTTCTCCACTTCGCAGAGAACCTGAATCAATTAGCTAGTGACAGATTATAAAAAATAAGTAATATTGTAGAATCAATAAAAATTAAATTCAAGTCAAGTTTTTATCAACATAAGAATATCTGCATTGACAAAAGTATTGTTGTTTAGAAAACGCTATTGCCATTCAAACAATATATTCTAACCAAATGCCATAGGTTTGGAAACAAATTGTTTGTTCTGTGCGATTGCCAAACTGGTTACATACTTTATTTTCTGGTGTACACAGGTGCCACAACCTATCTTGATGCAATTACAAGTTGGAATTTCTGGTTCCATTGTCAAGACACTCCTGAATCCGTATCTTGGAAATGGACATTGTCTATTAACAGACAACTGGTACACGAATCCAGTCCTTTTCCAGTATTTGTTGGAAAACAAAATGGAAGGTTCTGAGCTTATAGCACAGGCAGAGAAAATACGAAATGTACGGCAAAATTTCCTCAGAAAGTGGCAAAAATTAATGTGCCGTATCTCACAGACAAACAATCCTAGCTTAAAAATGGCATGACAGGTGCGAAATACACATGATATAAACAATACAAAAGCATAAAATAAAAGAGAGAGACAAGAAAAAATTCAGAACTGGTGAGCACGTCATAAAATATATCATAGTTCAAGACTACAATAAAAACATGGTTTCGTTGACAGTACTTGTAAATCACTAAAATGGTACATCCTTGACATGGTTATATATAATTCATGTACTTTATACAACTGCAAAAAAGGCAAAAAAAAGTGAAACTATTGGACTACAGGTTATGTCTTGTAAGGCAACTGACGGAAGAATTCAGCACAACATGCACACCCATGAAAGGTGGATGCCCTTCAACTGAGGCAGCCACTGCTGGAATCCCAGACCCCCTGCGATTGACTGCCAGACACTTCTCAGAACCTGTGCCATCAACTGCTTAAAAAAAGACTCCTCAGAGGCAGCGATACATGTGTTAACACAGTATAAAGAAAACTCAGAGGAGAAAAGTCACTAGCTGGATGTGTTCAGTGTGTAATGTTGGACTGTGTGTATTTCCATGTTTCAGGGACTTTCATATGTTGAAAAAATTTGAGATAGGCAGGAAAAGTGAAAACATCTAAAGTGTATATATATTGTAAATTGTGAGAAATTATTCAGTAACGAAAAGACACACAATAGATGTGTGAAGTGTGTAATGTTGTACTATATGTTTTTTTTTTTTTCCAGGTAATTCAAAGTGTTATAACAATTTTAATAATGAAGGAAAAGTGAAAATTTGTCAAATATAGAGGTTGCTCAAAAATTCCCCTTACAAACTCCTAGGACTTGTAGAGGGGACTGAGTAGATGATCTTTTGAATAGGAACCTATGTCCAGAAACATACAGTTTCTGTGCTACAACTATTTCAAATCAGGTATTTTACACATGACCATCAAGAATATAATCTTCTTCATATAAGTGGTCTCAAATTTGACAGACAATGTGACCAACCAACGCAGTAAGTAAACAGTAAATGCTCTCACTCCTACAGTATTGTATCAGCTGATGAACTGCTTCGGGATCCGTGTTGTTAGGTTGGCCATACACAAGAATCATGTCTCTGTATTTCGCAAACATGTACTCAACCATGTAAATCGGAGACACAAAGGCGTGTGAGTGGGGCTCAAGGCAGTGTAGACATTGTGTGCCATCAGATGATTGTCTGAAGTAATGTACTGCCTACCCGGTTGCATACCAACACAAGTACATCGGAGACATTGTTTTTTTTTTTCATCAGCGGAAGTGGACGAGTGATACACCTGATTTGAAATAGTTGTAGCACAGAAACGGTACGTTTCCGGACATGGGTTCCTGTTCGAAAGATAGTCTACTCAGTCCCCTCTACAAGTCCTAGGAGTTTGCAAGGGAAATATCCGAGCATCCTGCATTTGTTGTAAATAACAAGAAAACAAACAGAAAACATTCTCACACATTAAAAAATAAATAAGAGAATATATTAAAAACCTTGGTCCATGGTAGATACTTAAACATTAAATATATTGCTCACCAAAGGGTTGCGGGATCCTAAATATTCACTTGAGAGCATAGATAAATTCTCTGATTAAACATTCTGTGAGTGAGGAGAGTTGGGCAGCTCTTTACATAGAGGTCTTGAGAAGCGATTAGCATGAAGTGAGGCATGTATAGAGCAGTACTTGAATGCTATGGCGAGGGAAACAGAGGATCCCATAGAAAACCCATCAAACCGCAGCATCATCTGCCACGATTTCTCCATGCGCAAATCTGGGGGGCGACTCCACCGGGAATTCTGTGACTTTTTTCTAACTTGTTCTGGCTGCCACATACTCCTTATCTTTTCCCATTTTCATAACTTTACCATTTCTTAGCCATTCTGTTCTAACTTACTGTTAATTATTAGATGATGAGTTTGAAGGTTTATTCTTATGAAACATGTGGAATATGTATTGGATAGATGTGAGATATGATTGGTGGTTATTTCCATTTTACTGCCATAAGAGATTCAAAGATTGTTCCATTATTATTTTAATCCACTCTCTTGCAAACCAAGATACATTTTTTGCAGCTTCTTTCCCCCAATCACCCTATCACTATGATGTCTTAGTAAAATATCACACTGAAGATAAGTTTAATTAATTTTTTAACAAACTTTTCCTTTGGAAAGAAATGTTTGGGAAATCATTTTCCCTTATGTGTGTGCACACAAACATGGATGTATGTGTGTGCGCAAAATGCATGCATTCTTGCATGTTACCCAAACCCAAAAGATGTTTAAACTCTATCATTCAATTTCACCAAACTTAATACACTAACAAATAATAACATACCACAATCATAGTTTTTATAGGCTGTTTATGGTAAATTGAGCACTTTTAAAAGCCCTGCCTAAGATCTGCTTCCCTACCCAATTTTTATCCTTGCATCTTACATAAAATTAACAGTGCCAACAAACGTTTCACTTTATTTATGTGGCAATCAAGTGTAATTTGGAAATATCTGAAATTATTAAGAATGTAAATATGTGAACAGTATGACATTTCTTACTCTCATCTGCACAAAACATAGAAACTATTTTAAATAAATTCAGTGGCTGCAAATATAAAAGTTACATTTTGAATACTGAATACAATGCTATAATATGGGCCTATTTTACGTATTCTGCTGCAATTTAACTACTGGTAACATGCCAGTAAGTGTGTCCATTTGATATGTGTGCAGTAAAGGACAGTGTCCTAATAAGTCACACTATCACTTTACAGGTTTTGTCAAGGTTTTAAGAATTTGCCAAATTAAATTTGTTTTTAAATTTTTGGCTCTCAAAATTAATTTCATGTGCTACAATTTTGAATATGTGTGTTAGTAAAAACATTTGTAGAATTTACTGAGATAATTTTCTAAGAATATGATTATTATAATTTTAGTAAGATTCCTTCCAATTTATTTTTTAAACAACAACCCTGTTCTTTAAGCTACCAAGAACCCCAAATTGTAAGTATAACTCACTTAAAAAACCCCTAAGTATTGAATAACAATAATCTACTGTTAGAAAACTGTATTACTATTTACACTGAGTGGCAGCACACTTCACACTTTCCTGTTACATGACATCAAGCATGCTATTAAGACATGCATATAGCCTATCCATGGTAGGCAAGCACTAGTGAAAGCCCTCTCATTTGGAATAATGGTCAATAAAAATATTTAAGTTAGCCTTAGACATTAACTTCCAATTGAGGTGGGATATACACACTATATTTATTACTTATAGGACAATATTAATTTAAAAAGGCCGTTAAATGATTAAAAAAAATGGCTGAAAGGAAAAAGTAACTAGGGCCACAAAAGTGCTCACTTTACCATGAACAGCCTATACATAGAATCATGGTACAGAAGACTGAAGGTGAGATCATAAAAACAATTTTAACAGGTATACTTAATTATTTTATAATTATAACTGATCTTTATACTTTCACTACACATAACAGAAAAAAATACAGCTAAAACCATAGTGTGATCAGCAAGTTGAAATGTACGTTTCCATAAGTCAATGCAACAAAACTAACTATGCAATACAGATAATACATAAACCATGAAACATGGCACAAATATTTACACTGAAAGAGTGCTGACTAACAAAATGGCTGGATTTGCAATTTGCATGAAACACAACATTACAAATTTTATACGGCAATTACTTAAATTTGTCTTTTGTAATGGGTAATGTTAACACACAGCTACATACTTAAAATAAACTTACAGGTTTTTTTCCAACAATTGTAGACTGAACTTTTAGAACTTGCGTGACGTGATCTGATCCTGGTTTGAACTCATTACACTTGACTCTCTCATATATACCAACCAAGATATCACGGTCAATGTCAACACCATCATCAATACCTGCACATTAAATTATTAAACAAATAAAAAATCCATGATTCACTAATGATTAATGACATGAGAGATTTATTTAGTGTCTATAAATACCTCTCAAATTTTTTATAAAATCTTCTACTTTCATTCTTCTTTCAGGTTTTAGATTAGGTGTATGAAGATCAGTATTCAACATGATAATGGCAAAGGCAAGAATAAATACGGTGTCTGGACTTCGGAATCCCATAACAATGTCTCTATTGCACTGGCAGTAACGTTGTCCAAAAACTTCCATTAAGCGTTCAATCTTTTGGGCCTCACCAGGCATGCGAAAATATGTTTGAAATTTACGCAAAGCCATATCCACTTGCATGTCAGACAGATCTAGTTCTTGTGCAAAACACCTGAAAAAAGTTTATATTTAATTTGAAAATATACATGTATATGAATATAATAATAATAATTATTATTATTATATGTGATTGTAATTTTTTTTAATTAGCTCTATATCTAATAAAATAAAAGTAACATGTTAAAAATACAGCATTTTTTAAAAACTGATGATATTAAAAATTAATTTATTTAATTCCCTTTTTTTAATTGCATGATTAATGAACAAATAAAAAATATTTCATTCAGAAACATAAATCTATAGCAACCTGATTCATTATGAACTGATAAATTTTAATTTTAAACCAAACAAGATTACATAATCTATGAGTACAATAACTATCAAACTTGTGGAATGTTCCATTACCTCATACATGCTTAAATGCTGAGACATGGAACAACAATAATGTGCTTGGTTCACCAAGATTGTTAAGTAACAAGATGGAAATTGCATAGTATATAAACAAAATTGATATAACACATCTAGCTTTAAACCATGCAACTTACTGCTTATGATCACAATATGCCTAATATAATCACACTGTAAACTGTAAATATAAACACACACTAAATACATATCTTTCTCGGTCAAATATACAATTTTAAGCATAGTTATTTAGGCATAGCAGCCTTAAATTATGGCTGACTATGCTGCACCCACAACTCTGCAACATTTTATAACTTTATACATTAAACCCTTTTTCACCACATGAAAAGATTTAAATGGTTATAAAAAATAATTCTGCAATGAGTGTGGCAGAAGCTGTAAGAACTATGCAGATTATGGCTATGGCCACACAAGCAACAAATGGTGCAGTAATTTTTCAGTAAAATGAAGTGTGAAAAATAGACCTAATTTATTTAAACGAAGGTGGCTAGAACACGCAGTACTGGTCACTAAAACTGGAGCTTCAGGTACGTTCCCAAGATCGTGTTGCAGACTGAGAGGCCTCGACGTGTTTTGGAACCTTTGGAGACATCATAGGGCCATACTTATTTTAAGGGACACTGACTAGCTATACTTATATACAGTTCCTCAGAGAGACCTATCATCACTTCTGGAAGACATACTTCTTAACATATGTCATGATATTAGGTTTCCCCATGATGGATGTCCTGCGCATTTAACTTTGATGGAGAGGCATGTGTTAAAATGAAATGTTGCCAAACTGGTGGTTATGGCATGGTGGTATTTTAAGATGGCCAACTCATTCCCCTGACCTCACACATGTAAATTTTTTCCTGTACAGAACACTAAAATATAGGGGGTAAAACATAATTCCTACGATGCCAGATGACATGCAGGAATGCACTACGGCAGCTTGCAGCGACATTACGCCGGATACACTTCAGGCCGCTCGTTGCTTGTTATATGTGCGTTGAAAATATTTATTGCTATTGACGGTAAACACATCTAGCACATGCTGTGAATAGACCTAATGTGAAATGTTTCAACCATAACTGTGTTTGTTTGTACTATGTATGTAGATGCAAATGCATTTCTTCTTAGGTTGGGTTGTTCTAGAAGAAGTGTCCATATGTACACACTTGTTACTCAGTAAAATTAATAACTAGGAAACACATATCGTGAATTAAATTGGTATCTGAATAAAACATCCTTACTGATATTACACCTACGCTCAAATTATCCGTCTTCCCTCCGCTGTGGTGCTAGCATTCATCCAATATCACATTCCCTGCCAAGATGGGTTAGGGAACGTGTTGTTTATTACAGCTGTGAGTACAGGTCCAATGTCCTAGACTACCGGCCCACCTAACTTAACCATATTTGCACAAAATTTCTTGGTCTTCCTGTGATAGTTTCCATTGCAAATGCTATAGTACTGAATTCCTCTTTGCACATATTTTCAGATACCATTGAAATAAATTTAGGTTTCGAGTTAACAAATCATACGTGGTTCAATTTCTCTGTCCATAGGTGTATTATGAATAATCAATATGCTGCAAATTCCTTGAGCCCATACGTCATTTATCGAAAACCATACTTTGTGATCTGCAACTTTTGTGGTAATTTCGGGGGTTTCATCTGTATATTTCTCATGTTATTGGGCCAGTCTGTAGATGAGTCAAGTATGAAATCATAGTTCAGTATGCATAAAAACTCTCATGGAACTCATTAATTGCGAGTTGTGATAGACAAAATTATTTTCATATATCTGTATATAGCAGTACAAGTGTTATTTTCTAAACCAAATTCAAATAAAATATTTTT
Organism: Dryococelus australis; assembly: GCA_029891345.1. Classification (NCBI taxonomy): domain Eukaryota; kingdom Metazoa; phylum Arthropoda; class Insecta; order Phasmatodea; family Phasmatidae; genus Dryococelus; species Dryococelus australis. The sequence continues at coordinate 18,178,173 of CM057009.1, forward strand.
TTATATGCTGAGATTTTCGGTTTTCATCTTGATTAGAGGATGGATCAGGTATAGTAGGATCGCCCAGCTTCAATGTGAGGCGAGAAAACATTCCAAATACCTTTACATATGGTTGTCCCGCATCCTTACTAGATTCTGATTCACGTGTATTTAATTTGTGTTTGGCTGGTCTCCTCTAGCAAAATTGTAATAGTTTCTTTTTAATTTAAATGTACTGTTTAGGAGAAAAATTATAATATTTATAGATAGGGAAAAAAATTAAACGATCACAAGAGGCACCATTTCATGTGGACAACTTGGAAATTTCGCAAAGGGACCTACATTAATTGGATAACACACGCGTGTGTGTGGTGTATGTGCACGCATGTATGTGTGCATGTGTGTTTCTGTGCTGAATCAGGATTTTTGGTACATATACTTTAAAGGATGTTTATCAATTGACATTGATAAAAAATTATTATTACTATGTATGTATTCGAAAGATTTTTGTACCAGAATTAACAGTGTTGCATATTTATATACGTAATCCTGGAGACTTGCAACTCGAGAGCTATTCCTAGATACGGAATTCGCCAGGGTCTAGCCAGCAACCTTATTTTAGCTGGAACACAAACAACTCCACATACTCGCCTGGAACTGACTATGGGGTGATATTGCCGCCCATCTGACTCGCTCCAGACTGAAAACAATGCCTCTGTATTCAGTATATTTTAATCTTTTATTAATATTAATTTTGTCATGGCTATTTGAGTGCAGGTTGCCAGAAAGTTGCCTGTTTGAATTGGTGAATAGGACTGCACCTGCTTGCGCAATTTAGTTGTCAATGTTTGTGATAACCCACTTGCACATACTTTTAGATTTTTACTTAAATTGCCTGTGTTTATTTTAAATGAGCCTTTTGATTTTTTCTATTAATATTTCTATGTATTAGTATATTTTTACATCTGTAAGGCTTTGACAGAGTCCATTCGAGTGCCCTCACTGATTTTCACTATATATTTTGTGTGCGCATGTGTGCGCGTGCGTGTGTGTGTGTGTGGGAAGGGGGAGGATGAGGGACAGTGAGAAAGGGATAGGGGGAAGAAAGTGGTAAGGGGGTTAAGTAAGAAGGGGCAAGAAGGGGGAGAGAGAGAGTGTGCATGTGAGTCCCTGTGTGAGCACGTGAGTGCATGTGTGCATAATTGTGCCAACCATGGTTGTGTATTTTTTTTTTTGGGAAAACTAAAAGCTTTCCCTTATTGTTCCAGGGAAAACTAAAAATTTTTCCCAGGAACAATAAGGGAAATTAGTATGATAGGCCAAGATGTTTGGATAGGTTTTTTTTTGTTTTTGTAAACAAATTTTTTAATGGGGGAAAAAAGTGGTTAACTGTTGTTTGTAATGAGAAAAAGTGAGATGTTTTCATGTTTAAAAAAGAAATGAATCTCATAGCTTTGAGTTGAAAGAATCTTCCAGTAACCAGGATTCAGGGACAAAATTAATGTTTTTGTTTTTAATTCAGTTAATTGAAGAAAAAACTATAGGAAGGGATTACTAATAGTTGTTATTTTATAATCATTGTCTAGTATTTGTTGTTTTGTTAGCTATTTTTGAGCCAGATTTTGAAACTGAACTGTAGTACTCCAGAGGAGTGGTGACGTAAAGAGAATGAAGTTTGTTTTGGTAGATTCTTGGAAGGGGGCGGTAGCCAGGATAGCTGCTGGGAGTGGAAGTAGGATGAGAAACCCCACCCCCTCCTTATGGTCCAGGTCACTGCTATGGAAGAAGATGAGGCGAGTCTTGGACGAGGATGTGTGTGCGGGAGTGATGGAGTTCACTGCCTGGAGGGACCCTCCTTTGGGACACAGAATCACAAAGATGTACCTATTGGCTAGGCTGGGCCTAGCCTGCATCACATTGCAGAGGTTAAGGCGAGCAACAGAACCTCAGGACGTATGAGGCTGTGGTTGTGGACATCGGTGCGGACCTACTACGTTGGTCAGTAGGACCTATTGACCCCCATTTGTTTTCCTATTTGTTGTGTTGGGGTGGATTTTACTAAATTTTGTTGTTTTGAGTAAAATTTTAATGTATCATTTAAAAGTAACATAATGCTTCAGTTTAGGGTTATTTATTTATCTGCAGGAGTTAGTTAAATTTTTTTTTATGGCATACAGCTGTGGTGACTTTGCAATGGGACCTGGTGTTAGGGTCACTTTGTAATTTCCTGTGTGTAAGGCTTGATTTGATTTGTAGCAGTAAGTAGACGTGGTACCTGATGGTGGTTTTGCAGCTTCAGGAGGAGTGTATTTGAAGATGGAGTCTGCAGCCCTGGAGCCATTGTCACTGATGACTGTAACCACCTGAGAAATGGAGCAACAAGTTACATCCACTCCTAATTGTGAGGTATCCCAGGGAACAATACGTCTCTGGAGCTGTTTCTTTGGAAGTCATACAGAAACGTATAGTACACTTTTGGTTATTGTGGAATGATTGATTAAGTGTTTCTAATGGAGAAGGAACACTACCAGGTTAATTTAACTTCTTCTGGCAGAAATTTAATTTTGGAAACTGGATAGGAGTAATCTTGAATGTCGTAGCTCATGGAGTCCAGTTTGATGTTGTTTGATTGACATTTTGGAAGTATCCCAGGACAGAGGTTTCTGTCCTGCAGGCACTATGATGAAATTTTAGTAACACAGTTTGTAACACTGCTTTGTCTGAAATAAAACAATGAAATGCATCAGTGTGTTCCAGGGTTGCTTGTGATGGTACAAGCCCAGTTGGCCAGGGTAAAATGTCAGACTAGAAAAATTATATTTCTGGAGTGGTCACTTCTCTGCGTTAGATATTTCTTTGGCACTACTGGATGGCCATGAGACTATGGTAGTTTACAGCAGGGGGGCATTGCCATGAGTGTTTGGTCTGGCGTTTCACAGAACGCTGCTGTAGTCCATGGGTTGAGTGTTCCACTTCCATGAAATATGCAGTTTTCCCCGGTTGTCGTCCTGTTGCGAAATGTGAGGAAAATGGGTAAGTGGCCAGCCTCGGGTCATCAATGTAAGTTTTGTTGGCTCAGCAGTTGCAGCGGGGGCACAATTTACGTGGTAGAGGAGTTGATGGCCGGGTGCAAAAGAGAGTGGATCTGTGCCGTAGAGAGTGTGTGATTACACCATGTTGGTGGCTTGGGCCCGCCTAGGGCCGGGTTTTAAATTACATAGATGTGGTGGTGCAGTGCGAGATTATGATGGTAGTTTGCAAAATCAAAGGGGCCAGATGTAAGATGTGTGCTATGATCACAGGCAGGGTTTGAGTGTTAACATCCTATCCTGTGAAAGCCTATAAAAATCAGAGGGTAGAGAGAAGCTAAGTGGTCCAACAAGGGATGGTAAAACATTAAAGTAGAAGATATACTTAAACTTAAGATTAAGTAGGAATCCTTTGGTATGGTTATTCAGGGAAATTAAGATTTTTTGATAATTATATGCCGGCTCCCCTAGCATAGCATCATTGTTTGAGTAGAGTATTCTTTGAGTTTTGTAAAATAAATAACTTAGAGATCTGTATAGATAACTGATTAGAATATGTTGATATTTAAAACGAGTTAAATGTTTTGAAAAGCCTTATGCAATAAGTCAGGTAAGTATTGATGAGAATAAGCTGCCTTGTGTTTTATTTTTTTAGAGAGATCACCCCAAAAATAAGTTAAGGTGTTGAATAGAATAGACTATCATAGCCTTTGAATCTGGTTTTCTGTTTTGCAGTAGGCCTTGGCCATCTTGTAGGTGAGGCACATAATACTAATTCCCGGGATTCAGGGGCGCATGTGTTGGTCTGTAGAGTGAGATGCCTTGTTTTAATACCCCCTCCCTTTTATTTGTGATTTTTTTTTTATTGTTGTGACTACTAAGCTTTGTAATGCCCCAATCCAAACATGTTATGATACAGGATGCAACAGGGAAATGAGTAAGGGAAATGCCTATACTGTGACAATTTAGGGATAAAAACATAGGGCATTAGCACCTAGGAGCAAGCTGCTGCTATCTTTAATTTCCCCTTTTCTCCTCAAAACATCCCTTTTTACCTCAAAATTAACTAAATTTCCCTAGAAATTTCCCATTTTCTCCAAGTTTTTTGATAAAAATCCACTGAACCTCTTTTTTGTTAAATGAGTTATTTGCAGAGCAAAATGAGTCATTTATGGAGCATGAGTTCAAGCTGAGCGAAGACCTCGTCTGGAAGAAACTGATGAACAAGTACCGGTATGGTAATGTAATGAAGGAACTAGATAAAATGGTTGAATGGATGCATAAAAAATGCTTAAATCTCACTGACGAAATATGTAAGTAAGTTTATATATAGAGCAGTAGCTAGGCAAAATAAATACACAAGTTGAAACTGTAGAAAGAACAAAAGTTGTTCATGAATATGATGCAACCCAATATATTGTACAAAGTCTACTATAGAGCTTACCTATATGCATGTACCTTCTCCCACTGCTGGGAAATGACATGGAAAACAATGATATTACTGTGCCAACTCCTTCAGTAAAAGTTGCTATGCTCATATGCATGAGAAGAGTCCTTTTCACGCGATGAAGTATTACGACAATGACAGCATGCAGTTTATGCGAGGTGATATAATGAAAGAACACATTGAGATCTGCAAGGGTTTGTCTACTGAGAGCCAGCAAGTGATGTTGCCAATACTGCCTGCTACAACGATAGGTACTGTTTCCGCAGACGATTATGACAAGACAGTTAATGCTAAAGATGGAATGAGTGCAGTAGAGTCGGTTTGTGAGGAATGTGCACTTGCAGGACTTTCGCATGAAGTCGATGAACTTCAAAATAAACAGTTTTTGGCTCTAAATAGAGGTGATGACCATGAGACTCCTACAAAGAAAAGTAAACTTGATATTGAGGATGAAAGAGGAAGTGAAGACGATCATGAAGACAGCATTGATAATAATGACTATGATGACAGTGATAATGTTGAAGACAATGATGATTCCCTCAATTTCCCACATATTTCACAGACGAGTTTCCTTCAACAAGTGATGCAAAGAAGGCAGAAGACACTGAGAATACTGACTATATGTTTACCGAAGACCAGAATGAACTTATTGATAGAATCAGATATTTCATTGACCTTCACAAATGTTGGCATTTCTTGCTCATTGTTGAAATATCTTCAATCATTAGTAAACTGAAAGAACCAGGCTACATAAAATTATATGATGAACTGCTTTCTTCTGAAATTGCAATTACAAAGTAATAATAAATGTTATAAAAAATTGTTTTTTTTTTCTCTTAATTTTTGTGTCGTATCCTTCGCACAACTTTAAAGTGGTGCTATGAGCACTCGACTATTAACAGAAATGTCTGCATATAGAATGATGATACACACTTCAGTATAAAAATACATGCATGGATAGGTGACTGCATACAAAACCTTAATTCTGTCGACATGTACAAATTTGGAGACAGTTGTCAAATGAATGTAATATCTATAGAGATGTGAATAATTGGCCAGACTAAAGTGTTGGGGTGAGAGGTAACAATAAATACTAAATTTTGATGGTACTTTAATTAGCGTTAAAATAAAAATTTAATTTTCGTAATTGGTCATGAAGTTTTTAATACAAAAATTATTAATTAAATTAATTATGCAAGTAATCAAAGTCCTGCATAATTTATGTAGGTATACTGCTGACTGAAAAAATATTAAAAAACAAAATTGGTATGGAAAATTGCCGGTTTTTTACGCCTATAAAAATAAGCAGTCAGCTCGCCTGGTGGCAAAATCTAAAAATTAACACCACCTATGTGATGAAAATAGAACCCGATATGGAGGGAGTCAACAGTGCAACCTATACTTTAATAACAAACCAATATGGCTTCTGCCTGGTAACTAAATCGAGAAATTAGCAGCGTCTGTTGATTCGGGAATTAATACAGTAGTTCCACATAGATGATGTATAAACAAATTACAAATGAAAATACCAAGATGACAGAATTAGTATAGGTGAGGGGAGTGGGGGTGTGGGAGACAGTCATCTGCTGGGCATGGTGCAGGGGGGACCTCTGGAAATATAAGTTTCTTAAATATTTTTTAAAAATAATCTTTAATAATAATAATTTTTTTTTTAATTTTTTTTTTTTTTTTTTTTTTTTTTTTTGCAATTTTGGGGTCAATGTCATTCAAGGTCACAGGGTCAAGGTAACCTGCATCCAATATTGCTATAGTAGTCAGTAACATAATATTGTTGCGAAGTTATTTTGGTAAGGTAATTTTTTTGTTAGGATCCATTTTATTTTTCTGGGGAGTACTGTATTATTATATTAACATCCATTAAGTAATATTATTATTTTTTGTTGGATATAAGGATTTTTGGAGTTGGTTGTTGATATTTTGGGGTTAGGTGTGCTCTTATTTTTATTTCTTCGGATGTGAGTCCTTGTTGGTGTTTTGATAATTATTTAATAATTTTAATTGATGTTTTTGGATATAGTTTTGGAAAGCCATTTTGTTTCTGTTTTGATGTTAATGCATTTAGGGTCTTAGGTCCTTAACAAAGTAGTCGTGGTTTGTTTAGATTTCAACATTTAGTGCCTGTTTAAAATTTTAACTGTTAATTATTTAATTTTCTGTACAGCAGGATTCATTTGTTTTTATTGGAAGTCATCAATAATTATTTTTTATTCTTTTTAATTTTTGTAAAGGGTTCAGGTCTTATAATTTTATCTTGTGGAGGATGGGTTTCAATTATTTTAAAATGGATTGGGCAACAAGAATGTTAGGTCTTTCACATTGCCTTCCCACGAATACTCATTAAGATGCCTGTAGATATTTCTAGAGTCCATGTTACACATGTTTGTCCTCTTTAAGAGCTGAGTTCAGCCTCAGCAATCTTTGGTACTGGCCGCAGCTGTGTGTATTTGCCTTCGCCACTGCATCTGTAAAGCAGTCATCATCTTTATCACAAATTGTTTTGTGTCGTCCGGTGGTGATTATGGATGTTCCCGGAGCTATTGTCAGACGATGATGTTTTGTTTCAACAGCTGTGTTGAGCCATGCTATGGCATGATCACTCCTAACCTTATTTTTTCTATTACTTTTTTAAAAATAAATTTTTTTGCAAAGCTCGTTTTATTTTCTTCTTCTATACGACCTTCCTTGGTTCCAGTCGGAACACCACATTAGTGTTAATGTATTAAAATATAATTTTTTTTTATTAAATTGTGCTAAGCAAAAAGTAAACAAGTATTAAAGTTATCGTCACTTATAAAAACTATTACCACAGGTGATAAAAATATTGTTTTTATTTTAATCTTGTTTGCTAAGTAATAATGTAATAATATACAATATTATATATTTATTTATCTGCCGCTTCTCACTTCAGAGGGCGCACCTGTAATATATAACGAATACAGTCGTATAATTCATTTTGGCAATCTGTTCAAATTATTTACATTACCGCTGTGTAAGTATGTACACTGTATTTTATTGTCTTTTATAATGTTACTCTACACTTGTGTTAATCCTGAACCATAGAAAAAAACTACGTCATAATTGTAACACATTATTCTTTCAAGTAACTTAATTTTGTCTCTATGATTGTGTCTGTCCGCCAGTAGGATAGGTGGCAGCACTAGTACTATAATAACATTAAATTTTTTTTATAAAAGTTCTGATTTTCTTGACTATAATGTGTTACGTTTGTTTGTAACTTTCCTGTAATTTATTTAATTATATAAAGCCTTTTATTTGTTTTTGTTAATACTTTAATTATGTTTAAATGAAAATGTAATTTCAATTATATTTAACTCTGCGATATGGCTTTCCGATATTTATCAACTGGTCATGTCGCGAGTTTGGAACATCGTACAGTCACTGTCATACGTGAAAGAATGTGCTGACCCCATCTTCTACAACTTTACTTCCATTCTATGTAGTTAATTTTGAAATTTACTGCACAAGTTTTCTACTTTACTATGGCATAAGAGCCATACTTCACCGCCTGGGTGAGTGATTTGTACTTACCTCTTGGTAAGTGGTTGCGGTAATTGTTTATTGCATTATTGGTGCTCATTTATTGTGTTTCCCTTGTTATTTTGTTCAGGGCGATTTCCCGGCTACATTGTTTATTGCATTATTAATGCTCATTTATTGTGTTTCCATTGTAATTTTGTTCAGTGCGGTTCCCCAGCTACACTGTTTGTTGCATTATTCATGCTCATTTATTGTGTTTCCATTGTAATTTTGTTCAGTGCGGTTCCCTGGCTACACGACCTGGCCATTTTGGTGATGTCGTGCTTTTCAAGTGATGGAATCACGGCCCACACTACCATTTAAGCAACAGTGGTGTGTCGATGCCTGACCACCGCAGCTTCATCTTTATTTGGTCAGAAGTTTATTTTCATTTTAGCGTGTGATTTTCTGATTACTGCACAACACCACGACAGTGGTTGCCTTCAACTTGCTGCACAATGTTTTATAACTGGACACAAATATCCTTGAAAACAACATGTTAAAAATGTAATACCTTGTTTGAGGTTTTTGGCACGGAATGGTGTGGACAGCCATAAGAATTTTCTATTTACAAGTTTTTAATTTTTGTTGGTCCTAAAAAAAAAAGGACAATGCAAGGAAGATGTAGCTATAATGTTAAATTTCTGGTGCACCCTAAGTTATTTTTGCTGAACATGAGTTTTATTTTTTTACACACACGCACGCACACACATGCACACATGCATGCACGCACACACACAAGTATGAAAATGTAAAAAAAGGGGCTGTTAACTGTAACTAATTTTAAGAATCTCTAATACTCATAATACAAATAATTGTTTGTTTATTTATTACATATTTTATCTCTTCTCATTGTGAGTGGTAAAAAGAAAAACAAAAAGAGTCAAATAAAAACTCAAACCAGAGTACATTTATATATTTCTTATTTATTACAAAAAAACTTAACTAATACCTACTGTTTTTTCCCAGTAAGTGCACTATCATGTTTTAACTTAACTTATTTATTGATGAGTGTTTGAGTGTATTGTCTTTTTGGAGAGGGGGGGGGGTTATGACAAACACATAACAGTGTATCTGATTAGAGAGCAAGGTAAGAGTGGAGTTAGACGTTTAATAATTATTTTGGGCTGGGATTCCTTTCTCAATTGTTATTTATTACTACACTGAAGGATTGCACGTGGGAGTAGAGATATTTCCTTTCACGTCCTCCTCTGGGGCACCTTGGTGCTTATGTTAGGGGCCAGCAGCTGGGGTTGTCCTTTTGTTGAAAAGCACTGGCCTGTTTTTCTTGTCCCCTGATGTGGAGGGCGCGCCAAGGGGTGGCTCAGTGTGATCGCGGATGATGTAAGGGGAAGAGGGACGTTTTCATGCTGCGGGCAGCAAACTGAGTATAGACAGCTCAGGGGACAAGGGATGTGGCCTGGTGATGATTATGTTTTTGTGGGCGACCGCACTTTTGCGTGGAGAGCTGTGATTGGCTGAAGGACGGGTGATGCAAGTGATGATGCCAGGTGTGCTGCTTTGTTGATGGAAGCCAGCTTGGAGGGATGTTGTTTTTAAAGATTCATAATAGAGTCAGGCTCTGGAGGACGGGCAAACTCGAGGAGAGTCATCACACGTGGAGTCATGTGAGAAGCAGAGGTGAAGAGCACAGATGTAGCAGAGTCCATGGCGAAGTCATAACAGGCCGGCTGGAGGAGCCTGGTAGGCCATACAACATGAAGGCCATCAAAAAGATACGTAATCTTGGTTATGTAGTTGTAGTTTTTATTGTTTGGCTCCAGTAGGCAGCATCATGATAAAGTTGAGTTTTTAATAACTGTATGGTTTAAAAGTTAAAGGTGTTAAAGTAACTTCGGTGAGGAGGACCTAATGTGTTTTTTTTTTTAGTATATGACCCCTTCTTGTGTCGATGCCGACAAAAGTCTATTTCTGTTGAGTCAGTAGGTCAGCACTTTGTTATCGATAATGAGAATGAAACAGTGTCAAGACCTATTTTTATTTTGAGTAAACAGACGTCTTCCTCCTGTCAGTAAATTTGTGCTCCAGTTGCAATGAATGTTAAAGGCTAAGACAAATAGAAGTTTGCATTTTAGAATAGATTATGAAATTGCCATTTACCTTGGCTGAAGCAAAACGAAGTTAAGTTCTTTCAATATTTGTGTAAGATCACTAAGCAGACTTGGAAAGAATTTTTTTTTTTTATTGGAGTAAAAGACCAAGGTTAAACATCAGATATATTGAATGGCCGGTTGTGTTAAATGTACAAGATTTGGGAAAAAGTAATAATGAGTTTTTTTGACGTTTTGTGGAATGAAACAGATTCTTACTGATTACTTTGTATTCTATACAAATCATATTCTAATAATGCATTTGTTTATTTATTCAATTCAATTTTATGCCGAAGTTTTACAGAAGTATATTTTTGTTTATCTACCTCGTGATACTCATATTTTTTATATAAATTTCATTTATTTGGATTTATTACACTGTAAAGTTGTTCTGAAAATCTCATATTTTTTCTAACCGATTAAACACCCCCTCCCCCTTTATGAATCTGGCGGTTTTGGCAATCTTAGATACTTTAGTATTAGTGAGGCTAGTTGTTTTGTTTATGAAATTATTTATTTTAATTACTTAATTTTTAATTATCTTGTCAGTGTCCTGCCTCAAAAGATTGTGTACTACCTCTTGCAGCTCTACCATTACGTTGTTTTAGTTTGAAAGTAAAAGGGCTTCAAGGCCGCCCCTGTTTTCAAGTGCCTTGTGGTGATCACCACCATGTTTTTGAGAAGATAGGTTGAAGATGAATGCTGGAGACATTTTATTTTATACTGTGTTTTTGTAGGAGATAATTTACAGCTTAAGATAAGCTATGGTTTCCTGGTTTTTTTTATGGAGTTGAGAGAGTGTCTCAATATTTAATAGGTCTGCCCTTGAATAGTGATCGCTCCTCCCCCCCACACCCCGTACCACTCCCTTGTCTCCTTCCCCCTTTTCCACTTTTTCTCACTGTCTTTTATGAATTTGTTCAATCTTTACCAATTATTTCTCAAGTTTTTGTTTTCAAGGTCATCAAAGGTCAAAGATATAGGATCCGAGTCCTGAGTCAAGAATCCTGACGAGCTTATCAAAATCTCCCAATGGCTTGTTTTTGCAAAAGAGGATCAGTGCTTTTTTAAAGGGAAAAACAGAAAACTTTAAAAGAAAAAAATGGACATTTTGTGAGAAAGAGGAACGTTTTTAGGGGAAAGGAAGTTTTTTAGAATTTAGTCCATTTTGAGAAAAAAGGGAGATTTTGAGGGGGGAAAACGGGAAATCCAAGATGGCGGCTTTCGGCATTGAGGTGGCAACTCCCCACACTCTTGTCCCTGAAATGGCTACACCCTACTACTATTATTATTAAATGTTTTCAATATTATATAACATTGTTTATTCCGCAGGTGTTCGCCATGTCAAGGAAAAGCGGCAACTCTATACTCTACTTCAAACACACTTCCTCAGCATGCATTCCACCTACTATACAGAAAGTCTCATGTATACTAACTCAGGATGTCTCCTTTAGACCTAAATATAATATTCCTACAGTAATCTCTTCAGTTCTTACCCTGATCTTCTAGGCAAGATGGACTATCTCATCTTATCGAGTGTTGGAATGATGTTACATTTACCTCCCTGTGAGCAGCATCAGCAAAAATGTTGCTAGATGTTGTTATAAAAATATATACAGCAAACAGTGCAGACTGTTACAAAAAACAACAAATGCAACACACTGCTAAGAAAAGAAGCATAATTGGGTTTGGCTGATACAAGACAATTATTGTGCCAAATTGTCAATATCTTACAGACTTAAGCCTGTCCAGGATACAAATATGGACCACTAAGAAATGACCATAGGGGCGAGGATGAGAAGTATAGTCAGAATTCAGAATGAGACAACAGGAGATGCCAGCAATGGGAAACAATGAGAGGCAGGCCGCTGATTCATGCTAAGCTGTGAGAGCAAGCCTGGCTCCTTTCTCTTACCAACGCCTTCCTATTCCATCCATAATAATGAGTTGGGTAGCTAAGAATAATGATTACTGGCAATATCTAATAATATCAATATTGCTTGTAAGTAATAATATTCAAGAAAAGGGATATTGAAATCAACCTTATAAATAATTATTTGTGAGACCATACATTCCTCACCTTATTATGTTAAAATCATCAGTTAGAAAAATAACAGCACATTAAAAAAAGTTTCAGAATAGCAAATGTTCCTTTAACCTACATTCAATTTTCTGTAGTTTGTGATAATGGATACTGTATTATATGTTTTTCCATGTTGAAGCATTTTGGCCAACTTTACGTTGTTATGCCGAGCAGAGACATGCCAAATTGCCAGTTGGCATATGTGAGTGATCGAGGATGATAGACCATGGTGCCTATCTGGGTCTTCACTTTAATTTTTCCAACATGTCCTTTTAAAAAATAATATTTTCTGAAACTTTTAAGTTTGGCTCACCTAGAATATCCTTCTCCTTCTGGCTAATACAACTGGGAATATAATTCTTTCAACATAATTTTTCATAAATTGTTTCTATGTAGTGTCCTGGGTTGGATTAGGCCACAGCATACCAGCAATTTGCAATGTTGAAAATACAGTGCTGAAATTTATGGTTTGTGTTATTTTCAAGTATAATTATCTAAACAACTCCAAACGTTAATTATTTTCATGATTAGTTCACGGCACCTGCCCTGTTCTCTAAATTCACATTTAAATTAATGTATGTAAGGGCATATAAGGGGAATCCAAACAACTTAGTTGCATCTATAACTGAATGTGAGCATAAGGAATTTGAGCCACAGGTGCTCAAGCAAGAGTACCATCACAGTCTTATGAAATTCCGAGAGAACTTAGTAGCTGGTACTAGGCAACAGTAACATTGTCACTTACATAATATGTTATGATTCAACCCATCCTTGATGACAGTTATACCACATGCTTCAAACATGTGAGATTTTTAAAACAAGTAGTGTGTGATATATATATATGTGTGTGATATGTTGCACACTTTGATGCAGGACAGTGTCCTGCCTCTCCGACTGCTTGCCACACCGCGTGTCCTCCCCTTCAACCAGCACCAGTGTGTATATAGTGCACAGCGAGTGCTGAGTATTGTACAGCATAGTACGTGTAGGTGTAGTAGGGCAGTGCAGTGAAACAACCTACCCTCCCCCCTTCCCCGGCAGGTGGTGGTGTGCTATGACATAACCAGCACACATAATTTGCAGGGCGCATTTAAACAGCAAACAATAAAACACAGGAAAGACACACTTAAGAGTGTGAACACTCAAAGGTGCCCTTACCAACATTCCAGTGTTTTTATAATATTGTTTCTAAAATTCATGTGTTCTCCATCTCCATTGTTTCACCCTCATTTCATGTCTTCCAGGTTAAATTGACAGTGTTTTGTATACAGGATAAGATTGTGTATTTTTTGTTAATGTTTTATGCAAGGGTTTGAGTTTTTTATTTGTTGCAAGTCTTCCAAGCAAGCAGAAAGTGGTGCAGGAAAGCAGTGTGCCACCATAGTTCGTGCCGCATAAACTTGCCAGATTCAGTCGCTGTCTAGTGTCTCAAGGAATCGGTCGTGTCACGCGCACTCTCCGGGTTAACTCAACTTTTGTGCGCCAAATTATGTAGTTTTCAATTTTAACGTCATCCTTGGAACCATTTCAATTTATTTCTCACCCGGATTTGCCACCTCTTCTTTCCAAGGACTTGAATCGCCTGGGAAGTGTAATTTCCACTTAAATCCACAATGGCTATCCGCCATGAGCAGGTGGTGAAAACCCCAACAGTGCCCCCCCACCCACTTTGTGTATGGCAGAGCCACCCCTAACGTAGTAAGTGAGACGGTAGTGCAAGGCACCACAGGGAAGAATAGGGATGGGGATTTTACAAGACAGTCTTGTCACCTCGCCAACCAAGGCTACTGTGACAGAGACATCATAACCTAAGTGGACACTGACCGTGATGTCATGCCACACCCATAAAATTGAACCCCTCATGGCTAAGACTGGCAGATTAATAAAATAAAAGGGTAACTTTCCAGAACTAAAATGCAACTATAATAATTAAAGGAATAATTAATAATGTTTTCTCAAGTGTTTGTCTAATTGTTTTAAATTAGAGTTTTATGTGTTTATATGCGGTGGATGAAAGGGGCATCGCTGAACCTCCTTCCGCCCGCAGACTGGAAGCAGTCGTGAGTGAGGAAGGACATGCGTGTCGTGCATGTGGGTGCCTTTACCTTTGTTTTTCTCTGATGATGTAGTGCTGTTCAATTTAATAATGATACCAAAACATTTTTTTTAAGCTTCCATATCAACTTATACCACGGAGGACTCATTTCAACTAATAATTTCACCTCCTGCACCACGTGTGCGGGCACATGTAGCCTTATGTTTTACAGGCCTGGCCGAATCCGGTGTTGTCTTAATTGGTCAATATCCTGGCCAGCGAGAATCTCACGCAGGCATCACAGTATGTTTCTTTCAGTGCATGCTTCCAAGTACACCACATATCTAATTGGGAGAGACTATGTTAATTTTCGTAGTTTCGTAGTAATTTTCTTTATTTGTAACACGTGTTTAAGCGTAACATGTATTAAATGTACACGCTATATAAAAGTGTGTCAGAGAGACGTTTGTCCTATCTAGTTCTCATCCACGTGAGAAAACGTGCAGTGTGACTTCAACCACAACCTCGGCAGTCACACGGGCTTACCCACAATGTGGTCGGGTCGTGGCCGCCGGTATTCACCTCTGCCAAGCGGGCAAGTAAAACTTCCTACTGAACTCATGCACTTGTTTGTGTTAGCTCCGTGGCCATCTGGCGACCACGGATGTACAATCGCCTAAATTTCACCCCTTTGTTACGGAGAGCACCAGACTTAGCAGGGTCATAAAACAACTTACGGTGGCAAATTATACTGCTCTTAATATGCAATATTAAATACTAAAATCTAATAAAACATATAAA
This sequence comes from Dryococelus australis, assembly GCA_029891345.1. Classification (NCBI taxonomy): domain Eukaryota; kingdom Metazoa; phylum Arthropoda; class Insecta; order Phasmatodea; family Phasmatidae; genus Dryococelus; species Dryococelus australis. Next base: position 18,193,216 of record CM057009.1, read on the forward strand.
ATGTATAAATGTGCCATATTTAGTCATATTGCTGAAATGTAGCAGTTGAAAGTTTATTAACAATTCTCATGAAAATGAAGTGAATAAAAGACCTCTAGAATCATTAATGAATATTTAGATGTACGACTGCAGTAAGTAAGAGTATATTATTACAGCAGCAAGATAACACTATTTAGTAATATTACTCAAAACTTTTGTAAAATGTTACCATTTGTAATTACTCATAATTCAATTTCATGTAGCAATAAAATATAAAATAAATACAGATACAGTTACTGTTTGTTAACAGATATACACAGCACCAATAATACTAACATCAGTACTTACTCAAGAACTGCCATGCTGAAAGGATTTTGTAGGTTCCCTAAATATTCTCCAATCATTTGTTTACTTAGTCCTTTTCTTGTTATCAGAAATTTCGCCACTCCTTGTGGTGAATTTTCCAAAAACCCGCGTCTTATTAGGTAACTAATACCTCTCTCAGGCCGTTTATTAAATAAATTGAGACCTACTCTATATTGTCTCTTTCTTAAAGTTTCTGAAACCTGTAAAATAAATAAACTGCAATAAGCTTCATGTTTTCTGTTTAAGTTAGTGAACAAACATTTTTAATGCATATCACAATTAAACTTTAATTTAAATAACAGTGAAATCAGAACTTGAAAAAATAAAATCTTTAACTTTAGAAAACTGTATTAACTATTATTCTGGGAACACACCATTCCAAAGATTTGTAGCATTTTACAGAAAACACAAAATATGACCTCCAAGAACCCTTTGCAACAGTATATGCCCAAAATAACACTTAATGAAATTAGTTACCATACTGCAAGAATCATTTGAATATTGTAAGTAATACAAATACTTGTAAGGGAGGTAAACTATTTTTGGTGATCTGAATCAAGTTATTACAAATGTTGTACGCTAATACCTAGGCAAGAAAAAAACACCTAAGTGAAAGAAATTAGCTAAATAAATTATTCAAGAGAAAAATTTACGTTAATGATATCATTAATTATAAAATTACAAGTCAATATTGCACCACACTTCCCACAAGCTATCCTGGTGCAAGACCTTCCAAAAACCAGTGCCAGTATTTAGAGGACTGCTAACCTGGAGATCACTCACGAGAAGCAGAGAGGCAGAAGCTCTGAATGTGAATCATTGGATGTACCGAATTTTACCAGCACAACAAATAAACAAAGACACTCAGCCAAAAAAAAAAAAACTTTTCATCCAACAGCTTCACAATTAGACAAAAAAATTGGTCATAATATTCTAACGATAAAAAAGTTTTATTTATAACCTGGAGGTTTTATGTACAAGTATTCTCACATTAAAATATATTTTATTTGTGAGAATGAATGCCCTACAAAGACACCAAGTTTACAGTTCTTTCTTTTAATAAGTGTAATACAACTTAAAAATTACAAATAAGTACATGTACATTTAACATCTTTGAGTTGAGAATATCGATTTGACACATTGCTCATGAAATTATACAAATTTAAAAATTGTATGCTCTTTGACATTATGGAATTAAGTTATAAGGTAAATATGCTTGGAACCCAAAACATGATAAGAAAATTAAGTTATGAAATATTAAACAGCATTGTGCCAGTGGGTAATTATCACAACAATTTACGTGCTTCCTAACAGTCCAAAAAAAATTACTATTAGGCTCGCACAAGTACAATATCTGTGACACGACTATTTCATGCACACATGTAAAAGTTTGGCTGGACTTTCCTGGATGCTTTACTGAGAAGTCGGGAGCACACTTGCAAATGCCAAAGCATGTCAGGGTCATATCAAGATATTAAGCTGAAACAGAGTCAGAACGTAGAAAATTTACAATGACATTGAAGCAGAATAAGAAGAATTGCTAATGAGGCAAAAAAAAAATTACTCCATGAAATGTGGAAAATGTGCACAGCATGAAAATGGATTACTTGACACCAAGGGTACAGTGAAAAAGATGGAATTAGGGTGTTTTTTTTTTTTTTTAAAAAGCTCCTTGTGACTTACCACAGATATCATAATCGCTTGGTACAACCTACCAATAGCAATATAATAGTTCTACACTTTACATTTCACATTTGTACAAATAATACTTTATAATTTTAGGTTCATAACTACAGAAAACCCAAACATAATATTTGATGAAATAACTACCAGTTTTTCACTGTATTTCAAATAAAATTATTTTAGATACTTTGCCCAGCATATCAGCATCATCATAGCATGCTCTAAAAGTGTTCACCAATAAATACTCAAAATACCGGCTGACAAAAATATTAAAGTTAGTTTGGTAAATTAAGTTACTAAAACAAATTGATATTATACTTAATTAACATAATTACATAGCCTAATTCTTAATATACATTCAAACGAATACCTCAAAATCATTGCAAAAGTGATGAACTTTAGTGGTGATCACCAAGTTCCATCGTCATCTTCTTACGTAAAAACATGGACGCATTACCAAATACACTAATAACAGCAGTATTATCAACCTTCCCCTCATGAACTGGAAAAGTCTTCCAAAATATTATATTACGAACACCAATATCACCAATCTCCTTAGGCGCAGCAGACACAGAAGAGCTCCAGGTTATTAGCTTGAGAGGGATGAGCACTACAGCGTCTGAGCGCACGTCCTCGGGCATGGACAGCATGCCTGCATTCTTCGCTCCACCAAGGAACATGCCTACAACCACAAGGTGATGTTTGGGAGACAATAGTCTGGCTAGCTGTGACATAACAATAGAGTTGAAGAGTTCCAATACCATGTTTACGTCAGAGTGAACCTCAGCAGTGAAGTAAAGGGAATGCTAGAAATGTGTCCAGTATGCTTTCTTAAGCACCCAGTGAGGTGGTTTGGATGGGACAGCTAACAACACGTGATCTAATATGATTTGGTAATGGTCACTGCCTCAGAGATTTGGATAATTAGACCAATCAAAGTGGGTGACCAAAGCTGGGCTACAAAAAGAAAGATTGATACAGGATAAAGTGCCAGTTTGGATGGTGAAGTGTGTAAGAGTATCAGTATTCAACATGGCAATATTATAACTGGTGAACCATTATTCGACAACACGATTCCGGCAGTTCTTGTGGTCTGAACCCCATGTCTGATTGTGAGCGTTGAAGTCACTGACGATCAGAAATGGAGGTGGGAGCCGAGATAAAAGCACCTTAAGATCAGCTGATTTTACATCCTGGTGGGAGGTACATATATGCTACAAACAGTGACAAAAGTACCAGGGAAAATCCTGACCACCCCTGCCTGAAGAGCAGTGCGAAGGGCAACAGCTTCATGATAAACAGAATCCTTCACCACAAGACAAACATGTTATCCAAGTGGTAAAACGTGTGACCTTGAAAGAATGCTGTATCCATGGGACAAAAGTGTGTTTCCTGTAAGGAAATGACTGTAGGGGTGAGGAAGACTAGGAGCTGTTTCAGTTCTTCAAGATTATCAAAAAAACCTCGGCAGTTCCACTGTACTAGGGACGTAAATTATGAAAAGAAAGTATGCACAAACTATTACTTAAATTTCCCTCTATGTCTGTTTATCACTAGCTTAAAGCCTACTGAGCCTTCACCAGTGTTTTGGGAATCAACATCAACTGCCATCTCGGCTTCTGGCTCCGCGGAGACAGGACGGCATGTCGACGAGTTGATGTGATCCTGCAAATCATAGTCACTCTCAAGAAGGGATATAAAGGATGGAGTCTTTGGCTTGTCAATCGTGGCAGCTTCTTGACAAGATTTGATAACAACAGAAAGATTTGAGAGTTTTTCAGCTGGTCTACACTGCATACCGACAGATGTGGTCTGGGTTGTCAAGACTCCCTGTGTACACACATCCTTAACTGCTGGTCGAGCATTGGCAACAACACTGTACGAAACAGAAGACTTCATGCCCTGGAGAGCATGGAAACGTTTCCATGTCTCAATAAAGGAAACCTTGTCAGTGGCCCAGAACTGTTGAACAGCCTGCTCTTCCCGGTACACAACAGGGCACTCCTTTGACCAAACCGGATGTCTTTTGCTGTAGTTCACACACTTCAGCGGTTTGCTGCACTGAGGAGTATCTGGATGAGATGGGTCAGCACACTTCGGACAAGCTGGTGGATTCCAAAATTTTGCAGATGAATGACCAAACTGTTGACAGTTGTAGCAACATAGAGCAACAGGAATGAACTAGTTAACACGCACATTCAAGTACTCTAATTTGATAATGGAGGGAAGGTCACACACACAAAAAGTCACGATGAGACTAGCTGTAGGTGACTTAATACCATCAGTAGTCTTCAGCATACAGCGAACATCAGTGACAGTGTTTGTAGCTCACTTAAGATTTCTTTTTCTGGGATGTCAATTAGGTCAGTACACCAGATGATGCCCTCACTGGAGTGGAGAGACATGCAGGACTTGACCTCAAAAGGGAACTTTTCAGTTGTTCCACTGAAAGTCTTCATCGCCGAAAGCCCCCACAACTGGGCAGCATTCGATATTTCAACCAGAACGTGGTGTAGTTTTAAGTGGCTGTTGAGGGTGCTACCCTTTTGGGGAGAGATTTTGAAAACCATGGTGTAGGCCCCCCCATATTAGGACTTGTCAGCCCCAGCCTGCCATTCAGGGGAAGAAAAGAAGTCACCAGTTATAACACCTCACATGCTGTGCCATTAGAAGGGGGACCAACATTCCACAGACCTAAGCAGTACTCAGGAACAACTACCCTTCACTGCTATTCACTGCAAATTACTGCCCCAGTAACACACTGAAGTTTACACCAGGGCAAACCAGGGGCAAATTGTACATCCTGGGCAAGTCCAGTTTTATTCCTCTACCTGGGAAAACATCCCAGGCTTCCCGCTATGGAGGATACCCTTTGGTGCCAGTTCAGGGGACTAGTAGTTGATAACACAGCCCCCGACTGTACAGTGGTAACACGTCTTCCCGGCAGGTTTATGCGCATGGGCTATATGCCCATGACACCCCTTCTGCCAAGAAGGCACCAGTTGGTGCTATGTAGGTGTATGTGTACATGAATACGGGCTCCACACCTAGATTTGCCTGCTGGGCCAGTGAGAAGGGTTTGATAGACCTTCACTAATAAAGGCACTATGTAAGGTCATACAATTTGGAGGCAACACCCATTTGTGAGGACATACAAAGGACATCGCCTTGACATGAGACGATGTAGTAGAGAAGAAAGATGTGATGGGACCTGGTGAGATGGAAAGAAAAAGATAAGAAAGGAGGAAATGAACAAAAAAGCATGAGATGATGGTCCGAAGAGATTTCAGATCCCGACCACGTCCTGATTAGTCGCCTGTTATGACAAGCACAGGGTGGCTGTGGTGGCATTCGAAAATCCTGCCACCACACGGGGGGTTTGTGCAGGAAGTATCAAAGCTCACTTCAGGGCAACATTTCCTTGCCTATCCTTTCCTGGCTGCCTTCACTGACATCTGGTGGAACTGTAGGTTTAACGAGACAATATCAATCAGTGGTGGTGATTAGTGGTCAGAGGTGTGATGTGTGTCAAAGCGTATAAAAGAACTAAATGTGACCATGAAATAACTCGCCCACAAATTATCCCAATGAAGAAAGTGTTACAATGATTTAGTGTTTTCTCAACTATAATGACAACCCGAAACAAGAACAGATCATATCTCGAAGGTAAAAATTAAATCAAGCTCCACTGAAACCCAACACTGATCTAATGTTGAGTGTGTATATAGCAACACAACACAAAATTAATCTATCATCATGCTGTTGGGAGGATGAGTTGTCTTCAATAACTGGATTGAGGTTGGGCTCAGGAGGCATGTGTTTCTTACAAGAATTACCTCCTAATCTTTTAGGTAATTTTCCTAGTCAAAAAAAAAGTTTCATGTTTTTGATCAGCATACAGAATATTTTATGGAGTGGATGAAAACTATATCCATTCTGTAAAACAGTTGGGTTGGGTTAATCATAAAACACTAAGCCGCAGCATTTTCGATGCTCTAAACCACCTAAAATACTACTGAAAGTTTCACTTCCAGACAAAAGTAAATGCAAAACTACTGCAGTCTCTTTAATGCTATTCACATACAAAGACAAAGATTCATTGCTGTAACAATAGTAGTAATGTGGATGGGATGAAACAATGCACAATGTCAGCATGGTATGCATCAAAGGTAAAATATTGTAAAACCACTAATCTGGTCGTTTCACTAAAGGGTCCCTGGTTAAGGGGTAAATAATCTCAACAAGTTGTGTGTCTGGTACAGTTTTTCTCTGTTCTAACATTACAGTAGCTTTAACAACTTGATAAATTTATGTGAATGCAAACCATTGGTGGCTGGGAAATCACAAAACATTCTTACAAGATTGTGGGCTATTTTTACACAAATAGATGATGCCAAATTTGGTACCATTGGTAGGACTGAGGTTGACATGATTGGAAAAGTACTAAAAACTGTGTTGGTGGCAGAGGTGAAGTGAAGACTGGTATTCGTTGATGTGGAATGAAGTGTGAATATGATGCAAAGATAGAGGTGGAAAGGCTATCAACAAGGTTAGATAGGGTTGGTGATGGAAGTTACATGTTGGTAGTTACAGTACTCGCACAAAGAGCAAAAATATGCTTACTAATTGTGGAAGTTTGAACATCTTTATTACGCAGTTATGGAAAACATCTACTTCAATTTAGCCTATAGCATCAAACAGGGATTATGCTTGAGTGATAATACTGTTCAGGGACTGACCATGGATTTCAGCAAGTTGGTCAGAAAATTTCCTTAATATGTTTTTGGTATGTATCTTCAAGCATGTTAGCCTATTCTTGAATATAGAATAAGGAAAAGCACCGGAGTTATCATCAAGGTTATCAAAAATTTCCTGAATGGAAATTATCTTAGAAGCACAAATACAGTGTTCAGTTTAAATAATTATTTTAGAAAGATTATTAAAATCAATGAGTGTGTTTGTATCAATAGCAGAATGCAAAGTACTCCTAAATGACATGGTGGTATTTTCAAGTACCTGTACATAGTTGATATTGCACTCAAACTAGCATTAATTTTGCAACAAAAACTCGGGGACTTATCATGATTAAAAAATAAATCAAGCAAACAATAAAAATTAACAAGCACAAATGAGACACAAGAAGACAAAATATCTCAAAGGTAATGTGTGGGTGTGTGTAAAGGCCAAAACAAAGGGGAAGAACACATATACATGCAAATAAAAGGCATGCACAAAAGAATATACATCCGTACACAACCATGAGCATCTGTCACCTCTTGTGCCACATTTCCTACGAGCTATCCCGGCACAGAAAATCCAAAAACAAATACCAGTATTTAGAGGACCGCTAACTTGGAGATCACTTACCAGAAGAATGGGGGTACAAGTTCAAATGTGAATCACTGATTGTGCCAAATGTTACCCACACAAGTAAACACAGAAATCATGGCAAACAAAAGAATATACATCCGTACACAACCATGAGCATCTGCCACCTCTTGTGCCACATTTCCTACGAGCTATCCCGGCACAGAAAATCCAAAAACAAATACCAGTATTTAGAGGACCGCTAACTTGGAGATCACTTACCAGAAGAATGGGGGTACAAGTTCAAATGTGAATCACTGATTGTGCCAAATGTTACCCACACAAGTAAACACAGAAATCAAGGCAAATAAAAAAATTTTGATCCAGCACTTTTACATTCATAATTAGACAAAATAAAAAAAAATTGGATGTCTAAAACTACCTCCAAAACCAATATTTTGATGGTAAAAAACTTACATAAAACCTAGAGGCTTTATATAGGAGTACTTTCACATAAGGATATTAAATTTTTTTTCTGTAAAAATGAGTGTCCTACAAAAGAATTAAAACATTAAGTTTCCAGTTCACTCTTAATTAAAAAAAAATTAATACATCTACATTTAACATCTGTGTTGTTATACTGAGTGTTACTGAGTAGAAAGTATAAAATTGTCACACTGCTCAAATATGCCAACATATAAATAAAAAATACTTATCCTTCTTGGTGTTATGGAATAAAATTATGAGGTTAATATGCTAGGATCCCAAAGTATAAGAAAATTAAGTTATGAAATATTAAACAGCATTGTGCCAGCGGATAATTATCACAACAATTTACATGTTTCCTAACAGCCTAAAAAATTACTAGTAGGCTCACATGATTCCAATAACTGTGGCATGTTTATTTCATGCACACGTGCAAAACTTTGGCTGGAATTTCTTTGCAGCTCTACAGAGAAATTGGGGGTACACTTGCCAACATCAAAGGACGTAAGGGCCACATCAAGATATTGGGATGAACTGGAGCCTGAAGCCAGCATTTAGAAAATTCACATTGGCATGGAAGCTGAATAACAAGAACTGCTAATGTGGCAAAAAGCATAGATTACTCCACAAAAGGTCGATAATGAGCAGAGCAAGAAATTGAGTTGTTTCACACCATTAAGGGTACATGGAAAGACACGAAAATAGGGTGTGTTCAAAAATGCATTGTGGTTAACACAAGTATCGTTATCACTTGGTAAAATTTACCAGAAGCAATACCATAGTTTTACACTTCATCTTACGTTAGTACATATAATACTTTATAATTTTAAGTTCATAAATACAGAAAAACCAAAGACAATATTTTATGAAATAACTAAAAGTTTTTCACTGTGTTTCAAAGATAATTATTTTAGATACTTTGTACATCAGATTCATGGTACTAAGAAAGAGATGGGAAGTGCATGCAGATTTCCTCCTAATCTCCTGCTGGGGTCTGTTGTTATCTGGCGGTCTGGGTGGCAGGCAGGTAGAGAGCTAGGCTGCATGTGTTAACCAGAGAGATGTCCGTCCTCACACTCTTAGTGTATCAATGTCTGTCTGCACATAGAGTACATTTTCAAGACTTCAGTGCTTCAGTATATAAACAAAAGAGATTAATTTTGCTGTAATATTACTGAGCACTTTTGAGTAATAAACAGTGTAGAGTCAATGTATATTTTTGCAAGATTCTAGTAAACGTGTAGTACCACGTTTTGTTTTGGTGTAATAATAGCATTAAACTGAATAAAAACGTGAAAGTAGATAAATTGCTGCCGAAGAGTGACAAAGTCAATATCCAAAACAGCAAGAAAATACATAACATATAAATACTACTTCCACGAGTAAATATTAGACTTATTTTTATTAAACTGAGCACTTGTTTATACATTTTACCTTTCTTTTAACATGAGTGCAGTAAAGAACACTTTTACAAGAGTATACAAGAGAAACAATTGGATTACTCTACAACAAAACCCTGTAAATAGAGCGAAGAGACAGTGCCAATCTTAAAGCTTATTTATTGTGTAAGTACAGGGCAGTTTAGAGAGATTTTCCAGACAAAATATCAAAGCATGGAAGAACATGATCTGAGAAATTATACTAGATGCAAATGGGATATAGGCTGTTTACGTTAAAGTGGGCACTTTTTAAGGCCCTTCTAAATTTTTCCTTTCATCCAATTTCCATTTTCCTGCTGCTTTTTAATATAAACATTTCAATGTGACCAATAAACACAATGCATACATTTCACCACCCTCAAAAATTAATGCCTGAGATTGCAATAAGATATATTTATTAGTGTTCAGAGGGTCTTAAACAGTGCTCACTTTAACGTGAACAGCCTGTAACATTAGCACAAGCAGCAGCAACTGTGGAAGATAATTCCAACAAATAAACAGATAATAATTATCTCCAAATAGTGACAGAATTTATCAATAACCTGCCTAAGTGTTTGAACAACACAAAACATTTTTTAATTTGTGCCAGAATAATGGTTTATATTTTTCAATGATCTATGTTGAGAATATGGATAGTGTATCACTTTTACATCGGCAAAGAAATATTTCTGACTAGGTGATAAGTTTGGCTGAAAAACTTCCAATGTGTTCTTTGAATATGGAATTAATTGTTCTTTTCATAAAATCTTTACTGTAATATAGTAGTTTTTCAATGCTCTTAATGCTAACATTAACTAAAGTAACTGTTTATTTCGAAGTTGTATATGTATTTAAACTTGTTAAGTACTTACAGTATTGAAAAACATTTAAGATCTTCTGTGGTGGATACTGTCAATTAATACCAATTTCGAGTCTGGTTTGAGCACTGATTTTAATATTGCTGAATGTTTCACCTGCCTATAGCTGTGTTACTTGTACTCTATTGCTTTCACAAAGCTGACTTGCATGTTAAGTGAGAAACCAACCTGTTTCTAATCTTTTGTTGATTCTCAGGGATAAATATATATTACAATTTTTTGAGTAAGCATTGAGGACTACTTTTCTCACATTTAATTACAAGCTCGGAAAAAAAACAAACTATAATACCGTTAATATTGCTTTTCCATGACCATTGTAAATGATTTCACTGATATAATAGATTATAATTTCAAAATTATTTGTGAATATTGCAAATGCAAACAGGGAACATGGCAAGTTTTTTAATACTCTTTAAAGTAGGACTTTGTAGATAAATAATACCTTGCTTGATATACTTGTTAAATTTACATTATCTATGAAATTAAAGTGTTTGGTACATAATGTTTAAGACATAGTAAAATGTTTCTTTACCTATATCAGGGAAATGGACTACAGAAATAGACATCGTTCGCCAAATAAAATTAACCATGGACTAAACAATTACATTTTCGGCAAGCATTCTTCAGCAAATTAAAAAAAATATAGACTGCAAAAATTTCTACAGAGGGTAGTTGTGTTTGTAGCCATAATAGATTGTTACTTCAAAGAGAACTAGATGTGGTCTCGAAGCAGTGAACTAATACACTTCTTGCAGAGAACTTTGATGAAGAATTTACCTTCACAACAAATTAAAATTTTTGCATTGTCAGTACAGCCAAATATAAAATAATGGTTTGAGATACACTGCAGGCTATAAATAATTTTCATGGACAAACTTTCTGCAAAAAGAAGAAAATATTTAATATTTCTGGTCATCATAAACCCTTATGAACCACAATTGCTTTACTCTTGAGAACTAAACCATAAGCATAACTGAGGTCCTCTCTGTACATCCAATACTGTTTCAATTCTGGGGGCATCTTCTGTAGCTTCTCAGGCCAACCTACTCTGATAATTCTACACAAACTCTGTAGTTTATGATCCCTTTTTGTGTACTGTTGTAACATTAACAATTTGGTATTTGTAACTTTGGAATTCATCACTATTGAACATACCTGCAGCTCAATTTCCCTTTCTAAATCAGCAAAAATAGCAGTTTGATTGTGACTAGTGTGGCATGTATGGGAGAGAGTATCTGATATGTATATTTGAGAACCAGATTTGTAAATGACAGATAATGAAAATCGTTGCAGCCTTAACCTCATTCTCTGCAGCCAAGTTGGGCTTGTGTTCGGTTTCAACAACCACCTGCTTGTTGTAAAACTATATTGATAAAAGTGCTCTGCCCCAAACACAATTGCCAACATTTCTTTTTTGGCCTACCGTTGTTCTGTGTCAGTAAGAGATTTGGAAGCATAAGAAATTGGATATCCCTCCTGCAGCAAGACTGTGCCTATACCAGTTTGTGATGCATCAACTGACAAGATAGCTGGTTTATTGACATAATATTTTTATACTGGCGTAGTACACAGCAGGTCTTTCAGCTTCATAAAAGCAACTTCTTGCTCATGCTCCCAATGCCATGCTACATCCTTTCTTAAGAGAACCCTGAGAGGAACCATAGCATCTTAAATGTTCGGAAGGAACTTGGACAAATATGTTACGACACCTAAATCCTCTCAACATCCTTTTTGCATGTGGCAACATCCATGCAGTGAATGGCATCCACTTTTGTTACATCTGGATGTATACACCTTGCAGAAACAATGTGACCTATGTAGCACACCTGCTGAATACCAATTATACACTTGCGCTTATTTAACCTAACACTGTTTTTTAAGGCTCTCTCCATGACAGTTTTAAGGTGCTGATCATGTTCCTCTTTGGAAGTTATCCAAAAAATAATATTATCAATGTACGCCAGCACCCCAGACAACCCTTCAAATACTTCACTGAATTTATGATTAAATGCTTCTGGGACTGAACATACGCCATAAGGCAAGGCTGCCACCAGCCCTGAAGCTGAAATCCTAGTTCCTGTATACAAAAATCCGGTAAAATCCTTGGAATAAAATAAATTTCAAATTACTGAAAAAAAAAAAGTGGATATGAAAGACGTTTACATATTTAATATTGTTGTTTTGGTTTAGAATGTACAAAACATGGTAATTCTTTTCTCCACTCACACATATACTTTCATTTATATAACTGTATCGGCGATAATTTTTGTTTCCTCACCATAGTGAAATCTATGTGAAATGCAAAACAGTCACCAAATTCGGATTGCATGCGTAAAAACTGCAATTTGCAGAAAAGGTTCTTTTCAATAATGGCCTTGGCCTTTGTATGTGATCATGCAGCCAGGAACAGAAATATGTATATAACTGTATACCTGCCCCAGTGAATAATTAAGCAAAATATTTTGGACATACACTATTGAAGCTATTTTACTTAATTGTCCACCTCTATTATAAGAATCTTTCAAAGAAATGCATCAGTGACACTGACACACATAGCTGTGGGTGCTAGTATCACTACTTTGAGCAAAGTGCTAAGAAAAAAAAGAGCACCCGATGACCTGACCACATTGAAAGTCCATGTGATTTCCTCCGACCATCTCATTCTGCTCTCTCACGCTGTCTGCTGACTACTGTGATCATTGACCATGTGTTCCACACAGTAGATGGCAGTACTGTGTCATCATCTATGATAAACACACGTTTGGCAAGGTGTACGGATGCTTTTGATCACACAGTGTATATTAGAAGTGCGTGTCTTTGAAAATTCAGATTTTTCAAAGAATTTTTGTCCCCAAAAAATTATAAATTACTAGATATGGAAGAACAAATTCCTGAGTACTTCTGTGGCTGGTAATCATTAATCTGTGAAACCTTGATAAGTAATATCAACCCACTTTCATAGAAAAAATTGAAGATGCCATGTTATCACACCTGGCTGAAATAATTTTAATTATACATATAAATTTTTACTTTTGAGTTCACAAAAATGTATTGGTGATACACTATTACTGTAAGGGTTTTTGGGAGAGCAGTTACAAATTTTAAATTGTGCTATTGTCTGTCAGCTGTGCAACATTTCAGACATTGTTTAAATCGCGATGCATTCAGGAATTTGTTTCATCACAAAGAGTCATTAGCTCTTTTTAAAAAGTAATTTTATTTTTAAAGTCTCAATTTAAAAGTAGTGTACAGTCCTTAATAATGATTCTCTAAGTTTATATCATATGTAGTGTTTCTCATTTTACTATTAAAAAAATCTCACAGCAATCTTAATAACATTTAAATATTTTTACCTTTAACTGTTATTAAACTTGTTAGGTTCTTAATATAATACTATGTTTCCCCTCTTTTTTATGCGTTTTCCTGTTCATTGGGCTAGCTAAAGCATGCCAATCAATGGTATTTCTGGCTATGTTCTCTGTATGCCTGCTACTACCCCTACTTTCCCTAACACCTCAGTCTCTCATAGGCTTGCCCTCCCCCTCTCGCCCCTCTCTCCTACCTTCCTCTTTACGCCTGCGCAGCGCTGTCTACCTGGCCAGCTGATCAGTCATTTGCTGGGCTTGTTTCTCTTTCTTGGTTTGGACATTGTCGAAACATGCGATCTCTTCATCTTTACTAGTCGTCTACTGCACTTGTTTGTCGGTGCCCATCATGAGGCAGACACAAAGGGTTGCTACGGCTTTTATGTAAATGTTTAGCGTTTTATTCAAAACTATGGATTTGGCAACTTCCTATTAGAAACTCTTGTTTCACTTATCTAAATGTATTTCTTTTTAAGTTTTGTGTACCCTCCAGATGTTTAGCTATCAGCCACTTTTGTCAACATGTCATTTTCCTTTTACTGAAGTGAAGTACCTGTTGAAGAACGGTGCATAATGGCTGCAACTTTTATTATGTGGTGGGTTTCGATCTTGCGGATTTGGCCTTCATACACATCACTGTCTCTCACACGACCGTGTCTCTTTTTCCAAGTCATAAATGATTTTGAGTAAATATCCACCTTGAATTTCATATGTGTGTCAATAATTGGTACTCTAGGCACATTGCTCCACTAAAATTGGAGCTTCTTCATGTAATATGTTGACGCATGACAAACCGGGAACTTGTACTCACATAGGTCAGGTGGTGGGAGGCAGCGGCAAGTAACTGCAAGTAATTTTGTCAAGGAGCTGAACCAAGCTCTCCTCTTAATGGGGTTCAGTTCTGTCGAGGTGCCAGAGCTATGCGGTATACAGAACTGGCCTTGTGGCTACCCGGCAGGGCACAATATCTTGATTCACTAGTGCAATTCTACGTTTGGCAAGGAAGGCAGATGTAAGGTTACCCTGGCAACGTTTCAATATGGCAGTAGTGGTCTGTGGTGCAGGTGTGGTGGGTGTTAGTGGTACAGTCTGAATTTCCTGAGGTCTGTACAATGATGGTGGGAGAAGTACAGTTGGTGTCAGGTGAGCAATCACTGGAGTAGGAGGTAATTCAGGCCTTCTCAAGTACTCGACAATACACTCTGGGTAGGCTGCAGGTCTGGAATGCTCAGGTGGTGAAAACAGATGCTGTGGTACAGGAACTTCTCTTGGATCTTGCAAGCGACAGAGAGCTTGCACCTGTTCTCTGGGTGGAAGGCTAGCTATCTGTTTCACTAGTGAGGGTCAAAACTCGTGCGCTAGACCTGATGCAGCGAGTGTGGCTTTTACCTTTTCTTCCAGTTCCTTCCTTTGGGCAAACGGCATCAGGACATGGAAATTGCCCCACCAAGCTATATGGCACCTGCAGGTAATGGCCTGTATTGAAATTACGTATGTCACCACTAGGGTGCGTGGCCTGGTAGCCGTCTGACCACTTTAGGGGGTTACAATTCTCCAGCGGAGCCGCTCCAGGGAGAAGTAATCACCAAATTAGTATTGTGGTTTCACAGACAGTGTAACTGTGAAGGTTCCTCCGTTCCTACAATCCCAGGATTGGTGGAAAGAATTACCAGTTTTAGTGTATGAGCTGTACAAAAGCAAGTGTGTGGTGCATCTGAGTAATTCCCAGTGAACACCTGCAAGTATGTGACAAGGGTAACTACAAAGTTCTAAAACTACAAGGAAGGTTACTCAAAGGTCACTCACGTTTCACTTTCCATAAAAAAATAAAAACGTGGTGCTAGAACTCTAGCTTCAGGCCAACGACGCGGGCTTCAAACCTCAAAAGCTATCATTAGGATGGCCGATAGAAGCGACCGACTCAAAAGGGAATGTGTAGTGAGAATTACTGGAGAATCTCTTGCATTGTTGGCGTGTGTGTTGCAAGAACGACATCACCATACCGCTGAAACGAGCTTGGAAAACTAAGCAGGCACATGGCAGGATGATAGTCTTTAAAAAGACTGGGATAGGAGCCACTGTAGTTACAAGGTAACTGCAGGGGTGTGTAGGGCTGTGGTGTATGTAGCAGATATCTCCTAACTGCGTAGCCTACCCTACCACATGCTTTGCTGATGTATACCACAGACAGAGGATTGTTCTGAGCAGCGCGTGCTGAAACAACAGTAACAATACAAAAAACATAATGTTAAGCAAGGGTAGGTGCCTGAACAATGTGTGCTGAGCACTTGAACTGAACACTCCCTCTGGTCGGACCTGAGCGACTGGCACTAGAAACAAAGAATGACTTACAATCTGGTCGGACCCGAGCGACACATGCTGGGAACGAAGAATAGTGTTTGAGACACGGGCCGTCTCAGGTTTTATAGTACTCGTGGGTCGGTGCCCAACTCTCATTGGCTACTTCCTGTAGAGCGAGAGGTGGTCGCTGAGCAGAGGATGCGAATGCATGACTTGCCTCTGTGATGTCAATAACTGGCTGGAAGTGGATGCAAAACAAAATACAAGCAATATTACTACTAGTGCAATCTAGTGGGGAGTAAATGAACTCGCTTCTCCTCTTAGCATGATTATGGTGGACCTGTGAATAATAAAAGCTGCAAGGCAGACGGTATAGTCTCACTTCTTAATGTAATAAAATTAACCTTTAAACTCCGTGCATGGGGCTTGACGAATGGAGCTGAAGGTGTTAAAAATTATATCTCGAAAAGCATCATGTGTCAATGTTTCAAAGTCAAATTTACCTTTATTTTTGTTCTATCAGACTCTGGTTGAATGATATTGTAGGTTAGGATAGGTTAGTTTGGAAGCAGTTGTTTTGGTGATCTTGGCTTTTAAGAGTTATTGGATTTTCTGAGTGTAATTATTGAATTTTGATCATAATTTTTACTAAATTTGATTTTCTACATCAGGGTTTACCCCAGTTATGTGCACTCAAGAGGTATAAATTTTGAAATACTGTGATTGTGTGTGCATTTAACCATTAGGCCTGCATGTATGTCAAGGCATGGAAGCTTTGGGGTATTTTGCACCTTGTACTAAATTGTCTAGTTTAAGTTTTCATTTGTACTAGATTTATTAAAATCTATGATGAATTGTAACTTGAGATTTACCTCATATGTACTATCTTTTACAAAACATTTCCCATATGTGTTGGGTAAATTTGTGCCAAATAAAGTTTTGGAAAAAATTCTTTAGCGATAAGATCGGATACGGACAGGAACACAAAAGTATTAATTACATTGCAATTTGGCTAGTTTCTTGAATGGCAAAACTCAACTTGGGCTTTCCCCTTTGTATTTGTACCTCTTTCACATTTATTTCAGTCTCCAATGTTAACTTGTTGGAAGTGACAATAATAGTAAACCCACTTATGTATGTATCTAAAGTTTATATAATAATTGTAACTGTTCTCCACACGGGCTTCACCCATTGTTACAGTACCTCTTTGGTAATTTATCTGTTTCATAGTAAATTTTTCATTGAGTCTAAAATATTGCTTTGTCGGAAGCGACAATGAATGTAACTTCTTCTGAGTGCTTGAGTATTATGTGTCACCTGTTTCAGCAACATTTGTGCTTGTTTGCCATTAGTTTGTTTTGTTTGTTCTCAGCCACGTCCCAGCAGCGGTTTGTATAGTTTTTAACAATTTCATTTTTCTACGGTAAACATAGAACACACAATTAATTGACCAGTGATATTATTTCTTAGAGATTCAATTTTTGGAATATACCTAACCTAACTGCTGATGATGTGCTGGGATTGGACTTCTTAAATGCTGTTCCCTGTTCCGCATGGCTGACATTTGGCTTTGCTGAGAAGCCAGTGGAGCTGCGCACCCAAACTGGCAGAATGCCTATAGTGTGTTCACATCACACGGATGAAACAACCCAGGATGAGATTGATATGCGGGCTGCTGGATTATTGGGTAAATATTCCAACAATCTTACAATGCAAATAGGGAAATGTGATGTGCTGCCTTATCCTTTCCAGGTAAAGGATGAACTCCCAGTCCATAATACGTTCATGCATTGCTTGCTGCATGAACTGCAGGCTTTTCATTGCATTATTGACAAAATTGCTGCAAGCAGGTGTCATTTCACCATCTAAATCAGAACATACATAAAACAGTTGGGTGTCGTCGGAGATTGACGGAGGGAAGCATTAGACCAGCTGTTACAGAGGCAATTTGTCAATACCGCAAGTGGTCTTCAATGCCTGTGATCACTGTATTAAATAAAATGAAAACATCAGAATATGCTTTGCCAGCTTTCTTAGTGGCAAAACGAGATCATGGTGGTAAACTATGGTGTACTAAATGAAAAATAAAATTGATTTTGACCCTTTTCCTGCTCCCATTGTTGATTTTGCTCTACAATATTTGGGGAAAGCAAACATTTTTTTCAGTTATATTTCAATGCCAGTTTTCATCAATATTTTCTGCACCCTGACTGCAGGAAGTACACAGCCTTTGGCACACCTTGGTCTCAGTTTCATTTCAATAAGATACTAATGGGAGCCAGCTTTGGTACACAGGCATTATCTCGTGTGCTTGTTCATGTATTTGCAGACTTCAAATTCTATTTTGTTTTTAATTATGTAGGTGACATTATAGTGTACAGCAGAAATCTAGAACAACACACAGAGCATCTGGATCAAGTACTGAATCATTTGCGTGAAGCCGGCCTCACTGTTAATCCAAAGAAGGTGACATGAGCTAAGAGTAGTGTCACTTTTTGGTTATAAAGTGAGTCAAGGCCGTTTCTTGCTGGACCCTGGTAGGATGGTTCCAGTAGTGAACTTCCCAAGGCTGAAGACCTTAACGGGTGTCATGCACTTTATGGGCATGATGGGTGATTATGCATATTTTATATGCAACTTTGCTGAAATTGCTGCACTGTTGAATTGCTTGAAAGGTAAAAATCAAGAGTTTGTGTAGGGTTCTGAACAAGAAGGCACATTTATCACTTTGAAAATAGAGTTGAGTAGCACACCGGTCTTGAGACTAGTAGATTTTCAGAAGTGTTTTCCATTACACGTAGATGCTTCGTCTATTGTCCTAGGCACCACTCTGGGACAAGTTATTGAAAAGGGTATTGCTCCTGTGGCCTTTATGAGTCAATTGTTAACTTATGTGGAAAGGAGTCTAGTACTTATGAGGAAGAAGCATTAGTGAACTTATTTGAAGTGGAAAAGTTTGAGACCTACCTAGATGAACATGACTTCAATGAGTCCAAAATACTGCTTCGCTAGAATTGACAATGATTGTAATTATTTCTGAGCACTTGAGTATTATGCATCTCCATTTTCAACACATTTGTGTTTGTTTGCCAGAGGTTTATTTTGTTTGTTCTCGGTCACATCCCAGCGGTGGTTTATTTAGTATATGACAATTTCACTTTTCTGCAGTAAACATAGAACACACTTATAAGTGTTCTTATTTCTATCTATGTGCTCCCATTATGCATAACACTCACCTCCTGTCCTTCCATCTGATAGTGCAACTTCTGTTATTCATTTCAGTTTGTTCTTGTTCACTGTTTGTAATTAAATACCACATCCTGTTCAGATATTAGAGATATGTCAGAAACAGTTTTCAGAGATGAAAATTTTTTTATTGGTATATTCACTCTATAAAATAACAGCATGTAATTTTCTGAACCAAAAATCTGTGCAATTCATAGAATAACTAACATGCTAGTTTTGTTGATGTGAGGAACTACACGTAAAAAAGAAAAACCTTAATTTGAACACTATAAATTGCCAAAAACAGGTAGGTAAAAAAAATCAGGTGTGTGTCTAAAAGATATTTTTTGCAGTTCTGTCTTTGTCATGTAACTGAAAAAAGTTTCGGTATACCATAAAATTTACATGAAAAAATTATTTTGAATTTAGTGTAACATTAATTACTCTGACCACAAACATATTCTCACCATTGCAAATTTCAACTTAACGAATTTTCTCTAAATATGCAATGTGTAGTTCACCATTGCATTTCATTATATTGTGCCGAAAATATTAAAATTAAATCTATTATCATATTTCCATAATATTTACACAATCTATCAACACAATATTATGTTGTTCAATGATAAAACAAAGTTTGTACAAGAACAAATATTCCAAATTCACAATGTCATGACTTATACAAGAAGTAAAAACAAATGTGAAATACTTTTATACAACTATAGTTTTAGGCATTATTTAGTAATGGTAAGCAATGCACTAATTTTTACAAACGTGACATCAGACTTATTTTAACCATAAATCACAACTGTGAATCAAATGCAGCACAGATATACCAAAAATTAGCAAAATATTATTCGGAACTGTAGAATTGTGAAATCTCATGCTGTAATTTCGTAGGAAAATTCATATACCTAAGACCCATTTGACACAACCGTAAACAGTGCAAGTAATTATCACTATTCAATATAAAAATGCCACAATGATGTTTAGTGTTGATGTCTTTGGTTTAAAAAAAATTGAACTATCAGGTACAAAGCTATTGGAATACCAAAGCATTGGATTGCCTAACCAGGACACAAGCAAATCAATAGTCATAGATGAAGTCTTAATTTTGCAGATATCTGAATAATAATTATACTAATGACTTTATTAATTCGGAGATGGTGACAATATAATCGTACTATGAATATCCTCTAAGCTACGTAATGTTGCTCCCAAACTATTAAAAGTTACCACCAAACCACATAATTTGTGGATGGCCAAGAAAATGAACTGTACACACCTTATATATTGTGCTTTGTCTTTGGCTTTCTATATGATCTTGAAAGGAATGCTGGTATGTTACACTACTATTTGAATGGCTCAATTCTTTGCTACACTCAGATGATAACTGGTGATCTGGTGAACTTGACTGAAATCAAACAGAGGATGGTAAAAAACATCTAAACACAAACACTGAAGAGATCCTGATAGGATTGTTACTCTTTAGTACCAAACTATGCCATTCTACACTTTACAATTACATTGCTACACTTCTATACCAACCTGTACCAGTCTACACTTTACAATAACACTGTTACTTTCTTCTATCCATAAAAACATTAAATAACTACAAAATAAATCACAACCACCAATTAAAAAAAAAAGTGAATAATAATATTTTGATAATAAGGCAGTTTTCTACTAAAATTTACTTTGACATTAATATTTTACAATAGATATACCACGAAAATATGTAGTTCAAACCAACAAAAGTTAATAAGAAACAAAATGTTTTGCAAGATGTGAAATGTATATATAAAAATATTTTATAAAGCAAGTTTTCATCTACGCTTTAAAACATTGCATTATAGGCAACAAAAACAAAATAAATGCAAATAAGTAAATTGCATTGCAATTTATACAAAGACAATCAATAATATGTTTGTAAATTTACCATAGCATTTTTGAGATGCAATCAGTTTCTGAATTTGTCTTTTACTCAAGAATGGAATCAACACACTGTTCTGCCACCAGATGGATCTAAATGACTGTTCTACGAGTCAGTATGCAAAGTAACAACAGCATGGCTTAATGTGGTGCAATACCATACAGCTATGTTTGTGACAAGTTGTAACACTGAGTCTCTGCTGAAAATGAACAAGAAACTTCAAATGCACATGCATCAAATTCTGTACTGAAAATGGTAAAAAACACTTCAGAAACACAGAATTTGCATAAGCAGACATTGGGTGAATGTGTTCTATGCAAAACACTATGTAAAGGGCACAGATGTTTTGAATGTGGCCAAAATAATTCTAAGACAATAAATACTCTGGATGGCCTTCAACAAGCCACACACAAGAAAATGACAAGCAAGTTCATGCTTTAATTCAAGATGATCATCAAAGAACAATTTCAGACACTTCTGGAACATAAGACATCAGTTATGTCTCAATTCAGGTTATTCAAATTGATGATTTGAACATATAATGTAATGCAGTGAAATATTTGTGCAGCACCTGATGAAGGAACAAAAATGAATGCTGGATTCAGAACTGTCAACAGCTCAAGAACATTGACTGATGACAGGGACTTTCTGAAACCTGTGATAACCGGGGACACAACTTGGGTTTGTGGGTACAACCAACAAATTAAATAGTTATTAGAGTGATAAGATCATCCTCACCATGCCCCAGGATGCTGCAAGTGAGGAGAAATGTGAAGTCAATGCTGATTGTTTCTGTCAACCACAAAGGAATTCTTCTGAAGGAATTTATACAAGGAAAAACCATTACTGGGGATTATTACACTGCAGTATTTGCGGGATAGTATGAGGTACAAACAAACATAATTGTGGGCCAGTGTAAACTGAATGATCCAACACGGCAATGTCCCACCACACACATTCATCAAAGTGCATCAGTTTTTAGCTTGTAACAACATGCACGCAGTTCTGCACTATCCCTGTTTTTATGGTTTGGCTATCTGTGATGTTTTCCTCTTCCCTGGAACAAAAATTAAACTAAAAGGGTGGAGATTTTTCATGTTAGGGGAGATTCACACGAAAACCAACAATGGTACTAGAGATCCAGAGAAAGGAGGATAATGTTCTGACAACTGCAAGACCACTAGGGATAATTGCATTCATTCCGAAGGAGACTATTTCAAAGGGGATGAAGGCCTATAAAATGTCATGTGTAGGGTCAGTTTAACAACCACTTTTTGATAACACCTCATATTTAAGTTTGGAAAATGACTGACTGTATTTCTTCTGTTGACAAAAATAGAGTATTGTATAAAATATTGAAGTAATGTGCATTTGAAAGAGCTGATTACAGATTGTTACCAATCTGAGTGAAATGTAATCAAGATGGAATCAAATACACTGCACTAACACACATTCTGTTTAAATATCCATAGGTAACTTATATAAAATGACACAATTCTTTTGTATTTGCAATTTTTTCCAAAAAAATGTTAACAGTCCTTCTACTAATACACTTTAGTTTTTCCTATTTTCCCTAGCTAACATTTTCTCGCCATGTTTATTTTGGTACTCACATTTCATAAACAGAATAAAGACAACTTTTACAATTCATTACATGTTAAATTTGGCAAACTTAAATTAAAATGACGTACTTTGGGGGTGGAGACAGCAATATAATTTGGTATACTGAAGTCATGTTTGTGTTATGATACAATGTCAAGATATCACATAACTGTCTTTCATAAGGAAAAATTAATTTCTGCAGACAGACTGTATTCTACAGTGTTATTTCGAACTCCAGGTACAAATTTTTACAAGCTATTCATGGTAAAGTAAGCACTTTAGAAAGCCTTCTCATCTGGAGTAATAATCAACAATTGTATTTTATTTTAGTCTTATACGTTACCTTTAGAGTGTGGTGGAATATAAACACTGTGTTTATTACTTAAATGGCAATATTTATATAAAAATGTGGTTAAATGATAAAAAATGGCTGAAATTAAAAAGTAACTAGGGCCTCAAAAAGCTCACTTTACCGTGAACAGCCTATAAGATGATTAGTTACAGAAAATGAAGTATAAACATAATACTGTTATGTTGTGATGACTAGATTGTCACTGTTGTGAGCTGGTCACAAAATGCAAAGATTGGCAACACCTTGTGGTGTGAATTATTTTTTTGTAGCTTTTATTGACTATTTAATATAAATTGTTATTATCGTTGATCACAATATAAATCGCTGTCACATTCATTATTTCTTTTACATATGGTATATTTTCAGCACAGTGTAATTATTTAAGCTTATTTACATATGGCTTATAGTGTGAAAGTCTATACTCTTTGATATTTTTGAATATTGTTCAAGTAGCCCTCATTTTGAGCGTGGCTGTTCCTTGTTTAATTTTTGCGGTAGGTCGTGGTACAGGCAGAAGGTCCTTTCCAGGCTCTGGCATGAGTCGCATGTACGGGAGTCAGCTGTTTAACCCGATATGCAGTGGAGTGTCGGCTAAATGCGTCGGTGAGTTAGTGTTTGTCGTTGAACGGACAGGTACAAGTGGTGTTAGCAGGACTTATGTTAACGTGGTTGAGTATAAGTTACTCGTTCCTGCCCCGCATATAGAAGTTTATGGCCAGGTATGCATTTCTTTTGTATTTGCATGCACGGCACACATTTCAGTTATAAGCCAGATTTTCCAGTGACTTCTTAAAACAACTACGTGTAAAACTCTGATTGTCCATATACATGAATTTTGCAGGAGTAAAGCATGTAACCAATGGCTGTCAGAATAGTGCAAGACGTGTTAATAATTCATAAGATTTTCCTTCTTGTGCCGAGAGGCATGTTACCATTGCTCCGAGGTGTGAAGCTGCAACGGGCCCATACTCCTTGGTTGACGCAGCAGGCTGGTCAGGCCTGTGCTAACTATGTCACGAGGAAGGTTGCCTGAATAGGGAGTGTGCTTGGTCACGTGCATGCTCGTCTCCTTCGCACAGCAATATCAACGTATTGTGTCTATAAGTTATAAGCCTGAATAGACTGCGGGGGTTCACGTCATAGAGTTGTTCCCGACCTTGATGGTGCTGTCTCACCCGTGCCGCAAACCAAATGACGACAGCTTTAAATGTGTTTGGGCGTTGTACACTTGAATAGAATTTTATTAAGGCCTTACAGCATTTTGGCACATGCGTGTAACTTGTTTAAATTTTGCTGTGCCAATATTTAACATTGCTGAATTAAGGCTCATGCCTATATTTTATATCAGTGCCAATCAATATGTGTAAAAGTCTCGGTTTGAATGAGATGCAATAAAAGATATGTAAATGAATATAGTGGCGTTATCCGTTGCTAGTATTTACCACCTCTTCATATTTTCTTCAAATATATTGAAAGAGTATTTTAATAAGTTTTTGTGAGAAATAATGTACCTTAAATTTTAAATATTAACTGGTTAAATATTCATTGGGCTTTACGGCAATAAACCTATCCAAAGATGAGAACTCGTGTACCCTGAGTTGTAGTTAATGTTAAGTAGGGCTGTTTGAGAATGAGGTAGCACTGACGGACCTGAGCCCTGGAGGGTACAGGTTGTTTCAATGTGTCTGTGCTTTGCATCGCTTAAGCGATGGAGGAGAAAGAGAGACGTGATATGATAGCAGATGGCGGGAATGACAAACCCAGCTGTCGCGTGGCACTATGATAAGCCTTTTGCAGCTTGCACGCTCCTGACCTTCAACAGATTTAATTTCTGCATTTATCTGAAGGAATATTCTGGTTAATGAATAGTTTCTCTCAGCACAACTCGTGATGCAGCAAACCTTCCAGAACAAGGCCATCGCGATGGACCGCCAAGCCAAGAGTTGATGAGTGTCGGGAGTTTAGGCGCTAGTGCTGCCTTAAGCAATAGATGATGAGCCAGAAGAACGAGTGGTGCTAGAAGTGACCAGCAGGAGTAAAATCTGCAACTTAGAGCATCAGTGCATTGAAGGTGTGACTGGCAGGCTGGACTATTGGACTGAATGTGTGAGTAAAAAACATTTCAAATAATGGCAACAGACAGACTGGACACGTGTTAAAGATGAGTGTGAGTTAATTGATCATAATTAGACAGACTTGTACAGAAGGACTTTAATTAGAATTGAAATATACATTAAATATTGCACTCATTGAGGAATAAAAAAAGTAAAAGTGGAGATAAATTAATGCAGTAAATAATAGTTGTGAGAATAAAATAACATCATAATTAGTTATTATTATTATTATTATTATAAATTTTCTGAAGTATTTAAGCACCACAGTAGTCAGAAGAGAAAATTATAAATACTCATTAATTTGTAGGTTACAATATATTTTATTATTATATTATCTTTTTATAATATTATATGATGATGGATTTTGATGTCCTTTTTCTTTAATAATGAGATATTTTTAATGTTTTGTTTTTACTGGTGTAATGTTATTAACTGTTATAATCTATATTTTTTAATTTAATGTTTTCTTGTCATGTGTTTTGTATTGTTTGTGTCTGTTTTGTCTTTGTTTGGCTATTATCCTTAATGTTGTATCACCCTGTAACTTGTTTTACTACTGTTGGATGGCACTTTAAGCCAATAAATAAACGAGTGTTATGAAGCCGCTCCTGTGAATATCATGTTTTTGTGGTAATATCTGAGTGCAAAGTGTTGGAAACTCCTGTAAGTTTAGATTTTAGGGGTTTCTACATGCCCCCTAGCTCCGATCAATGTTCAATTTGTAATTAACCATTCTTCGGGATCATGTGGAACAAGATTTCACTGTCAGTGTACAGGCACAGGCCCTGATGAAGAATACACTTGCGTGAAATGTGTGAACATTAATGACGATATGTTTGGCTTATCGCCTAAAAAGAAAATAAACAGAACAGAAACAAGTTTCAAAATAATCACGAAAGAGTTCTTTACCATGCCGCTTGGCGATAACGAATCAACTTCTTCGCCTGAACAAGAAATGTCAAGTAATATAGCTGAGACAATGGACCAAAGTGTTAAGGCTTTATTCAAAGTTTCATGTCAAAAAATAGATGACCTTGTAAAAAAGGTCAAAGACCTTAAAGAGGACAATGGGTAACTTAGAGCTATGTTCAAAAGTTTGCAAACTACAAATAACAGGAATATGTGCACATCATGCGTTGTTTCCACCGAAAAATTTGAGGCTTTTTAAAATCCATTCAAGATAATTCCCAGAAAAAACTTTGCAGTGAAGTTATGGGCAAGACGATAGATCCTGTGGCTTCAAGGTAAAACAGCAAGTTCCTGCATAGTAAAGTTCAGTTGGCAGCACGAGTGATGAATAATGAAACAGATCAACATGAACCGCAGACACAGCATGTTGTTGATGAAGATGGTTTTACACTGGTAAGCAGAAGAGGAACAAAAACATCCATGACAATCCGTTCTTCTGTTACGAAGCCGTCCGCTTCAAGAAAGCAAGTACAGTTAGGTGTTCGTAACAATGCTAATATCAAAACAATCCCGAAGACGACCCGCCCCCGTATGAAAGCAATGTTTGTTTCCAGGTTTGCGCCAGAAGTGCAAGATAATGATAATACGTTAATCAGGAAATAAAAGTTTCAAATTTAAAGGTGGCAAAGTTGAAAAAAAAGGTACAATTCGTACTCTTCATTTTATGTGGCAGTGGCGAAACCCGAATTTGGAACACATTTTTAATACAGTCTTTTGGCCTGCCGACTGTATAATCAGTATTTTCTACAGTAAATTACATGACGAACAGTTATTTGCTCCAGATAGTAACACGCAAGATGAAACTGTACAGTCTAAAGAAGCAGCTAGAGGAGCTGAGAAAACCTCATAAATAATGTTACAGGCATTCGGAGGTGTCAAAACACAATGTAGATGTTAACTAGGGAACATTAATTATATTATCAAAATGTAAGAGCGCTTAGGACGAAATCCGTTACGTTTTCGGAAAATGTGATCAGCAGTAATTACTCTATAATATGCCTAACGGACACGTGGTTTAACGATCAAAGGATAAATTCTCATCTTTTGCCAAACAATATACCATTTTTCGTCATGATAGAGATGCTATTTTAACGAACCTCAAAAGAGGAGGTGGTGTATTGACTGCTATTAACCAAACATGTTTTCCATATTTCGAACAAAAATTAAATCTTGATTATAAAAATATTGAATCTATTTGGGTCGAAATCACCTGTAATAATATCAATAAATTTCTAATTGGAAATATGTATTTTCCTCCACAGATATCAGTGAAGGATTTTCAAATATATTTTTTGTTTTTTAGAATCAAACTTATCAAACTATCCACATCAAATAATAATTGTAGGAGATTTTAATACTCCCAGGATTGATTGGAATACTTTACACACCCAAAATATTATGCATTATTATATCAAACTTAAAGGACAGTCATTATTACAATCTATTAACTCTCTTAATCTTGAGCAATTTAATAAAACTATCTGCCGAATTATTAGATTTAATATTGGCAAATTTTTTTACTACAGTTGACAAATCTACTGATCCACTGGTGGAGAAAGATAAATATCACCAGGCCTTATGCTGTCAGATTTGGTTTACTTCTGAAAAATGTAAATTTAAGAATCAAGAAAACTATAGAAATTATCAAAAAGGCAATTACATATGTTTATATGTTGCTATTAATAGTTTTGACTAGGCTCCGATTTACCAGATACAAGATATTAATTCTATGGAGGAGTTTTTAACTACCAATCTTCAACCACTAATTAATACTTTTATACCAATAGCCAAAGCCAGAAAACCCAAATACCCAGTTTGGTTTACAAGAAAGTTAATTAATGTAATAAAAAAGAAAAAAAAAAAACATTGTCACAGACTTAACAAAAAAAAACTAAATCTGAAATCAACTATGCACGTTTTGCTGAGTTAAGAAAAATTGTTAAAGAGCAAATAAAACTATCCAAAAAAACCTGGCAAATAAAAATTAATAATAACATAAAAACCGACCCAAATAGATTCTGGAACTACGTTAAAATGATGAAAAATGGCTATAAAGAACCCCTTACTATTACTGTTGATGATAATATGATTCAAGATCCTTCTCTACTAGCTAATGTCTTCGCTAAACATTTAGAAAAATTATGAACAAAGAACTATTAATCCCTCGGTACATAATAAATTCATAAATCTAAATATTGACACACCTACAATCTCTCGAGGACTAGTTCTCTGGGCAATCAAAAGTCTAAAAAGTAGCAAGGCAACTGGTTAAGCTGATATCCCTAATTTTATAATTAAGGGCTGTGCAAACACCCTTACTCCAATACTTTCTCATAGTTTTAACTACAGTCTAATAAGTGGCAAGTATCCCAATGCCTGGAAATGTGGGATGGTAGTCCCTATATTCAAAAATGGGAATAAGATAGATATAAATAACTATAGACCCATTATTTTATTAAGTAGCCTATCTAAGGTCTTTGAAAAAATAATATTTAAGTTTGTAACAAAAAAACTCATTTTCGGATTTTCAACATGGTTTTCTGATGGGTAAAACAACGGCTACTAATTTGTTTAGTTTTGTCAATGAACTTTATACAGAAATCACAACAAGGAAACAAATGGATGTGGTACATTTCAATCTTAAAAAAGCTTTTGACACATGTCAACATCAAATTATTATTCAGAAATTACAACAGTTTAGTTTAAACAACTCGTATACTAAGTGGTTTACAAATTTCTTTCTTGGTCAGTCCTTTGTAGTAAAAATTGAAAAATCTATATGAAGTTTTCATTCTGTATCCTCTGGCGTTCCTCAATGAAGTATGCTGGCACTGCTACTTTTTGATATATTTGTAAACAATATGGTCAGCATAATAAGGCACTCTAGTGCACTTCTTTACGTAGACGATCTAAAGATTTATAAAAATATTAAGGATAGCGATAACTGCATAATGCTACAAAAAGATATCTTAGCTATGCATATGTGGTGTAAAGAAAATGCTATGCAGCTTAATATCAATAAGACTTTGTATTTCTTTCTCAGTGAAAACTAATTCCATATGCTACAAATACCACATAGATAAGGAGCTAATCAAAAGAACTGACTGTGTAAGAGACCCTAGGGATAATATTAGATGCAAAACTTTATTTTCATATATATATATATACATATATATATATATATATATATGTATATATATATATATATAAAGAGAGAGAGAGAGAGAGAGAGAGAGAGGAGAGGAGAGAGAGAGAGGAGAGAGAGAGAGAGAGGAGAGAGAGAGGGAGGAGAGGAGGAGAGAGAGGAAGAGAGAGAGAGGAGAGAGAGAGAGAGAGAGAGGAGAGAGAGAGAGAGAGAGAGAGAGAGAGAGAGAGAGAGGAGAGAGGAGAGAGAGGAGGAGAGAGAGAGAGAGAGAGAGAGAGAGAGAGAGAGAGAGGAGAGGAGAGAGAGAGAGAGAGAGAGAGAGAGGAGAGAGAGAGAGAGAGAGAGAGGAGAGAGAGAGAGAGAGAGAGAGAGAGAGGAGGAGAGAGAGAGAGAGAGAGAGAGAGAGAGAGAGACACACACACACATATAACTTAATAAATAAAATTAGTCGTACTCTAGGTCTTATCAAATTCATCACATTTTCAGCCACCTCTCCTGATTCTCCATTATGACTTTATAATGCTTTAATTAGATCTAGAGTAGAATATTGTACTATGATCTGGAATTATGTAACAGAAATGGATTCAATTAGATTAGAAAACATACAAAGGAATGTATTTAAATCAATATTTAATAGACTCTCATTACATGTAGATTTTGATTATAATACAGAATTAGTTAGATTCAATACTTTGTCTTTAAAAACTAGACCTGAAATTCTAGATGCTTTATTTTTAAGTAATTCACTTCTAAATTATACATCTTGTACTATAGTTAATAAAAAAAAAAGTATGTCTAAAATACCTTCTTACACACATACAACACTTCATACTTTTTCAGTATTAAAATGTCAGAAAAATTTAGTCAATCGATGTGTTAATAATGACAATAAATATTTTTATAACTTTGAACCTTTTATAGGGAAAAAGATTTTATTTAATGACATGTTCAAACATTACAGTAGTTTATAATATTAAATATTAAATATATCTTTTTCGTAGTAGTTATTAATTTTCATGTTGTGTGCACTGTGCATGTCTTTTTTTTCCTTTAATCATTTCTGTTTATGTATATTATTTTTATTTATGGCGTGTGTCCTGTGTTGTATGTTCTCGTGCTTCCCTGTCATTGGTTTTGTACTGTTGGGTAGCACGTTAAGCTTTGCAATAAATAAACAAACAATAAATAAAATAAATTATTTGGTATATTGCCTCAGGAGGATGTGTGTCGTCTCTGCTCCTGCTAGATCACTATTTTTATAGTGTTTAAAAGTGTCTGATACTCCTGAACGTTTGGACTTCAGGGGCTTTTATATGCCCCCTCTAGAGTAGACTTATGTTCTAAATGTGGTGAGCCCTTTTAAGGGAGGCTAAAATTTTTTAATGTGGTACCTGTAATACTTATGTACATTTGCAGTATATACCAGAATGCAGTGAAAGTGACTTATTTCAGTGTGAAGCGTGTGGATTTAGTTCAGACATGTTAAATTTTGGATCTCCAAACATCATAATAAGCCAACCAGTCAACAATCATTAAAAAACAGTAATAACAATACGATTGAGGTACAGAGTCAAGATACAACTATGACAATAGCAAACATGTATGGTGTGCAAGCTAATAAAGATGAGAAGATTTTGTTAGCTCTTGCTCCAGTAAGATTGATAATTTAACAACTGATTTGTAGTATACGAACTTCACACATGGCGGCCAGTAGATGTGAACGATGTTCACAACTTCAAGCAACCAATATGAACACGCAACTTATTAAATCCTACAGTCAAGTTGTTGAGAATGGTCAGCAACATGCGACGCACAAGATCAACACCTCGAGTTCCAACCAAAAAGCACATAATCCAGATAATCGAGTTCCATCTGGTACCAACACATGGGCAGACAAAATATGTGAGCAGCCATTTTCTACAGCGGCTGTAGCTGATGCGGAAGGATTTCAAGAAGTCCGCTTGCGCAAGAAAAAAACAACAGTTGATTCTGGGTCAGCAGTAACAAAAGTAATTATGGGCATCCGGAAGCAAGTACAAGTTGGTGTCCGTAACAATGTTAACATCAAATTGGTTTCCAAACCTATTTGACCTACAAAGAAAGCCATTTTTGTCTCTAGGTTTGATCCTGATGTGGAAGAGAATGATATTGTGTCCTACATTAATGAAAAAAATCAAGCTTACCAACCTGAAAGTTGTTAAACTGAAAACAAAATATGATAGTTACCAATATTTTTATATGATCGTATTTTCAATATTGTGTTTTGGCCATCAGGTTCTTTATAAAGTCCGTTTTATGGTAGATTGTACGATGACCAGGTATTTGTAAACTCTACTGAATCATCTCCCATTAAAACGTCAGATGAGAAACAAGATGCCGAGGCAACAGCTGTTCATTCTTCTGATAATAGTCCTCAACACACTGCACAATTAAATGAGGTGATTAGAGAAACTGGTTAACTTAAGTCTTGATGTTACATAAAATTGATGTGTGGCAGCTTTATTATCAGAACATCAGAGGCTTACGAACTTAATCTAAAGAATTTTACGAAAAAGTATTAATTTCCAATTTTCCGATCATTTGTCTAACTGAAACATGGTTTAATGCATTCTCTATTAATTCCCATTACTTTATTAATCAATATAATACATTTTGTAAAGATCGTAACTATAATATAACCTTAATGACCAGAGGAGGTGGTGTTTTAATAGCCATTAATAAACTTTGTTTTACTGATATAATTCTAAGATTTGATTTTAATGTTCTAAATGCGGATGCTTAATGGACTGAAATAGGTAAAGGTTCACATGATAAATTCCTCATTGGAAATATTTCTATTACCCCTAATTTTAGTGTTTTGGAGTTTGAAAATTATTTTTCATACATTTGGTCAAAATTATTATTGTATTCTTATCCTGTAATTCTTACCGGTGATTTTAATGTTCCGGGAATTGACTGGAAATTAAAACACACTCAGAATACTGCACATCACTATAGCAAAGTAAAAGGTCAATATCTTCTTGAAATTTCCAATACTTTGAATTATAAGCAACTAATCTATATTGTACCTAATAAAAATTTATTAGATCTTATTTTTTCAAATATGAACTGCATTAATGTCATGAGATACCCTGACCCTCTGATAGGTGAAGATGCTGCACATCCAGCATTAATTACTGAATTTAAAACCATCCATATCACATCTAGCAATAATTCTAACCTTGTAACATACAAGGATAGTAGTCGTGGCAATTATCTTCTGTTATACTTGTATTTAAGTGCTATAAATTGAACACTACTTTATGAGATGACAGATGTTGATAAAAAAAAGTAGAATTTTTAACTGAGAACATAGTCGCGACTTCAAATAAATATATGCTGTTTGTTACAAGAACTAAATCTAAATATCCTCATTGGTTCTCTAAAGATATAATTCATATGAGAAAATGTAAAGATCACTTTTTCAGAGTGTATAAGAAAAAGAAAACTTAAAATACTTACGATGAATTCTCACACTATGGCTTACTAAAATAAATGATAAGGTTAAATCTAATCCAACAAAAGTTTGGTATCACGTAAAATTAATGAAAGATGGTTATCAGCAAACTCATCAAATTTTTGATAATAATGTACTTATTAGTGATAGTAAAAAAGTGGCAAACAATTTTGCACATCATTTAGCTAAGGATTACAAGAATGATAATGTGGTTTCCGTTAATTTTGAACAAAAGACACTTGAAAGAAACTTATTGCTTCCTATAATTTCTAATGGTATTGTAGAGCTGAGTAGGCAATTAAATCTCTAAAGGCCTCCAAATCAATGGGTCTTGATGGTAGCCCTAATTTTATAATCAAAGGATGTATGTTTATTTTAGTACCGGTATTAGCTCATATATTTAATTATAGTTTAGAAACTGTAACTTATCCTGGTATTTGAAAACATGCAATTGTTGTACCTATATTTAAAAAGGGCAACAAACATGTTAATAATTATAGGCCTATTTCCTTATTATGTAGTTTCTCAAAAATGTTTGAAAATATTATTCATAAACATATTTCTTTTCATACTAAGTTATTTATAAATTATTCTCAACATGGTTTCATCTCTGGAAAATCATCTACTACAACTAATTTATTTGAATTTGTTAACTCAATATATAGTAAAATTACTTCATGTAAACATGTTGATACAATTTATTTTGACTTGAGCAAAGCCTTTGACATCTGTAGTCATACATTAATTTTATCTAAGCTTTCAGTAATATGTTTGAATGTAAATTATATAAATCGGGTTAGGAGTTATTTAAGCAATACAAAGTTCTTGTTAGAATCAATAATACAATTTCCTTAGCATATGATGCCCCTTCAGGAGTACCACAAGGTAGAACATTATCTCCATTTTTATTTAATATTTTTATGAATGATATTATTGAAATCTTACAATTTTCTCATGCTTTTATGTATGCGGATGACTTAAAATTATATAGGATAATAAACTCAATCAATGATAGCATCCAATAACACTGGTTTTCTGTAGTGTAAATATAAAGTGACAACATTTTAGGTATTAATTTTAATGTAAATTTTAAGTTATTAACGACTGAAATATATGTATGAAGTATAACAAAATAATATTATGAATAAATGTTAATTTCCTATTATGATGAAATTGCTTCTTTGTTCACCAATAATCAACAGCTGTCATAGTTGTCTGTGTTGTAAGATGTTCATCAATGAAGAATAAATACTAATCAGTTAAATGAAAAACTAAACTCTACACACAATTTATAAATGATTTAATTTCGTTATAAAGAGTTTTATAAAATTAATGGCACATTACCAAGTAAGTAAACTGCTAAGCATAAATGGTTCAGCCACTCTTGACATATTGTAGATACAAATACAAGATGTCCTACTCCAAATCGAACCCAGCTTTTTGTTGATAACTTTAACTGAAACACCCTGCCTTGTAAGGGAGAGCAAGTAGTGTCTTATACGGAGGTGAAAACCTCCTAGGTCGGCTGACCTCACTTGTTTGGCCCAAAGAGCTGTATCAGACAGGCCTGCAGTTGCTGCAAAATGGGTTATGGTCGTGGGTTGGTGGGTGTTCAGTCAGTAGCTGGGAGCTTCGAAGGGCAGCAGTCTGGTAGAGGCATAAGGTCAAGGGATATCAGAGGAAAGACTGGAGTGTATATTGGAGGGTGCAGGAACAGGCAGTCTGCAAGGGTAGTCGCAACAGATGGTGAGCATGGGATGAAAGAGTAAGCTATACTGTGCCAGGGGCTGTAGATTGGATGAGAGCAAGCTGGGGAAGGAAGATAAGTTACCCCCGTAGGAGCAGGCTTAGGGAGAGAGGGAGAGCAGCTACCTTGATGGGAGCAGGCTCAGGCAAAGGGTTGGCTGCTAGCCATAAGGGAGCGAGCTTGGGAGGAGGTGACAGGTGGGGACTCTCCTTAAATAAAACTGTCACAAACTTGCTTCCTTGTCTTTATTCCCGAATCAAATCAGGACCACTTCCTGATATGCACAACCAAATCCACTAGTATATTTATCAAATTATACAAAATTCATCTATCTACATTGAGCACAAACTGAAAGGTTTGCTCAACATGTGTGAGACAATGTGATCACCTCGGATATTCGGCTAGTGACTTTTTAGTGACTTAAAGTGATGTAACGCAAATGTTGGCACTCCTGTTTTGCCGACCAAGCACTATGATGCACAAACGTTTACAGGTTTTGGATTATAGACCATTCACTGTAAAATGAGCACTCTTTGAAGCTGTTTCATTAGACATAATACCAATAAATACATTTCATTGCGGCCTTAGACTTTTGGTTTTGGGTATGGTGAATGTATACACTGTGTTAATTACTCACATGACAGGATTTACATTAACTTCATTGTGGCCTTAGACTATTGGTTTTGGGTATGGTGAATGTATACACTGTGTTAATTACTCACATGGCAGGGTTTACATTAACAAGTGGTGGAAGGATATAAATTCGCTGAAACAAAAATGTAACTAGGGTTTCAAAAGTGCTCACTTTACCGTGAACGCCCTATAATTCTATAATACTTATGCTACTAGTTTGCCAAACAGTTGGATCATCATAATTTGATATTTTATATATATATTAGTATTTAGATTGTTTTAAAGGTGTAGTTTTAAGAATATTGTATTTTAATTCTGAACTGATGGGTTGGGGGGGGGGGGGGGGGGGGGGGGCTAACGTGCACTTTGTCCAGTGTTTGATGGTGTTGTACGCCGGGCCGGAGAGTCTGTTTTGTGCAGCCTTGGTATGAACAGCTGATCGCGTCACATGGTAGTTATGCCAGTCATTTCTTGCTGCCCCAATATGACGATGGTTGGCGTAAGTTCAATGAGCAACTAGTTTTTCATGTTCGGTGTCTGACACCCTTGTTTATGGGTTGTGCAGTTGGTAGCACAGTTTATATTGGTTTTGGATTAAGGGAAATTATTTTGGGGATATACATTAATGTTACATCACTACCTAAATTAAATTACTGCCTTCTACATTTTTTGTTACGTTGCAGGTGGGGAAGTTATTCGAGTGGAAGCAGACATCGTTCCAACCTCATCTGGGTGCTGATTTGGTACATCACGTCAAAGGCAGTGCCAGCGGGACACCGCGGCCGACCCTGTTCAAATGGTTACAACTAAATCACAGTAGGAGTTGCGGAGGCTGAATACTTATTTCTCCAAGAGCTTGTTAAGCAACACCTATCAGATAGGTACTGTGATGACGTTGCATTTTATGTGCCACTATTGTGGGCATGTTTTCACAATAATTTTGTGTGCCAAGACATTATCGAAATATTCTAGTCAGTCAATAAAGTACGTTCTAAGCCCTTCACCTAACTGGCTGATGCTTTATATGCATTTGTTGCTGGATTTGTAATGGGAAATATTACTGACTACCAGATGTAATGTAACTAGTTAACTATTGTAATGCCGAGTCACTATAGTAATTTTTTAAAATGACAATAATTGTTTGATGTCGCCCTCACTGCCCTGCTCGGGAGGCAGACAAATGCTGTTCGCTGTGCATCAGCCACGCATGGCCGTGCGTGTAGTGCACGGTTCTCAATACCGTTAATGCGGAACGGGTTAAGTGACCCGTTTAGTGATCCGAATGACCCTTCTCGCCAAGAGAGAACTCAAGTGTCTCTGGTTCATATGGTCGAGTGTTATGATTCCTTAAAAGCAGAGTCTAGATTAAATACAGGGTATTATCATGTCCCATTTGCTTCCCATCAGTGCTAAATAATTACTTAAAGAGTGCCGGCCACGTGGCCTATGTAGTAAAAGGGACCTACATTTGGAGAGACACTAAATTCAATGTGTATCTTTTGAGAGTTGATGCTATGTTTCTTTTTATGTAAACGGGCATACTTGCCTTTTCAGTTTTCAGTAACATAAACAGTAAATGATCTCTGTAGCTCCGACAGCCACCATGCCAAGCGCCCAAACTCAATTTCCTACAGCTTTCATTAAATTAAAGTTTTACTTTATTGAAGTGTAATTTAATGGGTTTATTTATGTCAAACATCTTGTGTTATTTTTACATAATTTCCATTTCTTTTGCAAGCCCGTTCAGGCTTTTTCGAAGCATTGATAATTTCCCCATAAAGCATAGCACCAAAGATACTGATCATTTAAAGAAACAATGTGTCGAAATTACTATCCTAATTCCTGTCAGTGTTTTGCTGTGTTGTATTTTGTTGTACGCAGGTTTTAAGATGTATGTAATGGCTTTTTCCCTCACGAAGCTGGTGGGAGATCTTTGCTTGGTAACGGCATCTTCACGCCATCCTTCTAAGTCTAGTTCGGCGGGCCTAAGAGAGTGCACGTGTTAGCATCGCAGGGGAACTTCAACTTCTTGCCTGGTGACTTTAGTGAAATAGTAAGTGTCTTTCAATCAGACAATTAATTCATTTATTTTCTCCCCCACGCACTCACTCTGATTTCCGCAGACTTGCGACCCCGGAGATTTTACCACTTTAATTTGTTCACGTGCTAACCAGTACTTTTCTCAGTGTCTGCCAATGGCGGGCTTTATACGCCATACCTGCTTTATTCGAGGGACTCCATGTAATTGATTGTACATGTGTTATCTCTTTCAATCAATTTACATAATTGTAGTGTTTCTCATCTTAATTAATTTTAACGTTAATTTTACCTCTGGGTCCTGGCCCACTCCAGAGTGTAAGTCCACGTGCTAATTTATATAATGTAATGCATCAATGACTTTTTATGTACTTTATTTGTAAACGTGAGCTACGAGAGGTATACGCCGCGTGGCTGTTGACCAACTACCGCCTGAGAGCCATGTCTACATGCTCACCTGTGATATAGATGAGCTGGCGCCCTACCAGAACTTACAACTTTTCTGTGACAACTAGCCATTCATGTAGGTGTTTCTCTCAAACCAGGCATCCCTCGCCTCTCGCAAATTGCCAAACCATGTTATGTTATTTGGTTTTTAGTTACTGCTTTCAAATTAACTGGGGAAAAGTTCAATTATATTACACCAAAATCACCAGTCTACGTGCAGTGTGTGTGTGATTGGGGGGATCTACAGTATAATATGTGGACGAGTGGGGCAAAATTTGTTCTGTTCGTCCTTACAACAGGATCGGGCAGACAAAATAGGTTAACATGGGGTGTTGTAGCATAGATGTTGAGAAAGAACTTAAATATTAATTCGTTCTCACCTATTAACCGTTTCGCTGCTAGGGATGAGATATCTTGTATTTTTTTATAAGCTATCTGTGCTAATGATGAGATAACTAGTCTTCAACTTTATGGATGAGATATCTCGTCCAGTCCCTCCCAGTCCCTCCACCTGCAGCTATCTATAAATAGTCTGCCAAGGGCACTCCAGGGCGCATACGCACACACTTTGCCACCGCCAGCTTGCTATGGAGGTAAGTAACGTGAGATAAGATAGTCGGAAATAACTTGATATTAGATAGTCGCCCGCCCTGCCATGAGCATACATAAACAAACATAGCTGCCACTTCATTATATGACACTGACCACGTTTCTGGTTGAAATATCTTACTGATAACCTTTTTCTTGTGCCCTGCTGGTGTGGCTGGTGTGTGAGGATTTAGCAGGGGGGAGGGGGGCAGGGTGGTTTGCCACAGATTGCGCTGGGGGGGCCAGTTGTTCAGTGTAATGTGGAACTTTCACATGTGTATTCGCCAGTGGCTAGCTTGTTCATGACTGTATAACAGGTAATTTGTATGTAAAAATTATGAAGAGAAAAACAATTTCTCACCAACCAAGAAGCATTGGAGCTGATCCTCACAAGGAGTGACAGTGAAGAAGAGATGTTTTCATCTAGTGAAAAAGAGGATGGATGCGTTCCACACCCGAGGGAGAAATCTCCTGAGGCATCTTTGGCAGCGGGAATTACTCACAGTCCTTCAAGAATAAGATTTGTTGAAGTGTCATCAGAATCTGAGGCTGACAGTAGCGATGACAAAGATAATGAAAACCCTAGCAAGAAAAGGAAGTGCGACACATTAGAATGGTCTTCTAATAATTTGTCTCCTACTAATCATCCATTCAATGATGCACATGCAGGATGTAACGCAAATGTGAATAATGGAAACCCTATAATTGACTTTTTCCTAGTCTTCTTTGATGTTCCATTGCTGACATTCATAGGTGATGAATGTAACAGATACTATAATTATACTGTTGAAAATATGCCACACATTTTGCAGTCTCATTCTCATATCAAGCAATTGAAGGACATGGATTTCGAAGAATTATTTTGTTTTTTGGCAGTGTGTTTGCTGATGTCACATGTAAAAAAACTAAAACTAAGCAAATATTGGTCAAAAGATGCTCTTTTGTGAACACCAGTATTTGGGGAAATCATGTCAAGAGAGAGATTTTACCTTATTCTGCGAATGCTTCATTTCTGTAACAACAGTGTGGATAACGGTCGTGATAGGCTTCTCAAAATTCGAGGTATTGTAGACAGAATTTGAAATGCTTTTCGAAATTCATTTGTACCCTACAGGAAACTGTGTATTCATGAGAGCTTGCTCCTCTTCAAAGGAAGTTTGATTTTCAAACAATACATACCATGGAAGAGGAGCAGGTTTGGGATAAAAATATTTGTGTTATGCTATCAGACTGGATACGTTCTTGACTTTGTAGTGTACATGGGTGCAAATAGTGACATTGATGATGTAGGTTTGGGAAAGTCATTGTGGCCACTTTGTTGAAACCATACTTGAACAAAGGTCACACTGTATTCCTGGACAACTGGTATTTCAGTCGTGCCTTGTTTCATTGGCTTCATACCCGCACAACAACTGCTTGTGGTACAGTGGGAAAAAAAATTGCAAAAATATGCCAAAAATTGACAAGTTGAAGAAAAGAGAGATTTCTTTTACGTCATCAGGTGAGTTATTGGCAATGAAGTGGTGTGATAGGTGGAAGTATGAATGCTGAACACCTGCCATAGTGCAGACATTACAGAAAGTGAAAAGATTGACACGAAGAGTGGACATAAAATATTGAAACCTACATGTGTTCTGGACTACGACAGGAGCATGGGATCTGTAGATAGAACTGACATGGTAATCAGCTCCGTAGAATCAGTGAGAAAAACTGTAAAATGGTATAAGAAACTTTTTCTATGCGTTAGATTTGGCAGTTCTTAATGCCCACGCTCTTCACACAACTGTTACTGGCACAAAACTACCCTTGCTACATTCCATCTAATGATAATCAGAGAAATTTTGGAAAAATTTACAAAACGAAGGAGAAGGTCTGGAGGAGGAAGGAGATCAGATGAAGACACTCCCCTGCACTTATCACAGAGACATTTTCCTACTGTCGTTGAAGCAACTGGGGTGAAAAAGTTTCCTATCCAAAAATGTATTGTGTGTACAAAACACAAAATTCACAGAGAAACAAGATATTGGTGCAGGAACTGTGAAGTCGCACTCTGTATGACTTCATGCTTTGAGAATTATCACACCAAAAAGAATTTCTAAGTCTTTCATTGTAAACTGTGTAAAAAATATACATTGTGTTCCACAAAACTAAGTTTGCATTTGTAAATAAATTCAAATATCTGCATTGCAATAAAATTATTGATTCAGTTCCAAAATAAATCAACTAGTGTAATGTTATATAATAAATTTACAATAACACTATTAGAGTGCGTTATCAATGTAATAAAACAATTAACATTTAATGATCAATGTACATTCAGACACTAAAATGAGGTTTTTTGGTATCTGTGCAATAATGTAGTAATCATTATAATGTATAGTATTAAATTGTTATACCATCATTATAAAATAATTTATATAGAATACTTAGTACTATTTTACTAACATGTTGGTGTAATGATGTAATAATGCCAGAATAATATGAGTAGTGTTATATCAGTATTATTGCTTTGTAACATTGTAATTTACTAAAAAATGTATTGTAAATAGGGTTTTGTTTTGAAAATTATTTAAAAACCAGTATAGAAAGTCTAGGAAATATCAGAATAATGAAGTCGGCATAATAAATCCATCATAATGTCAGTTTCATAATGCTCATTGAAGTGTCAAAATTATAAATTCAGTGCAATGTCTGTGTATTAAATTTATTTAATAGAAATTTCATAAAATCAACAAAAAAAATTTATGAAAAAGAAGTTATGAAATATGTGTAAAAGTGATCTATAATGGTTCCAACAGCATTGGCAAGAAAAAAGTATTCAGCACAGGGGGTGAATGTGTACTATACAGCTAGCAGCACTATACATATTATAATACTGATAAACATGCAGCAGTGAAAGGGTTAATCACAGCCAGGGAACATTTAGCAACAATCAGGTACAAAAATTTACGCAGTACCATTAAATGTAATGTTGCTATAATGAAACATTTTCAGTATAAGGGGTGATCCAGCCTCTTAAGTTAGCGCACAATAAGAAAGCTATATAATTTCTCCTAACGCAGCCTAACTTCCTAACCCGGGTCCTACCCTGCATCCAATCTCGAGGTTCTTACCACTGGAATATTGGCTGGCAACACTCATCCAGAAGGCTCCTACCTGGACCTGAAGTCGTGGTGCCCTCACTCAGCGTTGTAGTGTCCAATGCCCCGACATCCTTGACGTCATGGTGCCCTCAAGCAGTCTTGGAGTAATATACATAAATATGGTGGCAAAGTGGGGAGCGGGACACGTCTCGCACTTGCATATATACTATGCCCTGTGTTCCCCCCTCTTCTTGTCACCCCGCTCCTTGTACCTCAGCCGCTACCGAGCTCCATCTGGTTGGCACACGCTACGAATCACAAGTCTGCGGGGCGCTGGTTCGATTCTCCGGACGGGATCGGAACAACTTGACCCCCCCCCCCCCCTAATTTAGACAGATGGTTTCAAGGTTACATAGCACTGCTGGCAAAACACATTTACTGATAGCCTGAAGGTCCATTGCTTAATATTTAGGTATGTACAGAGTAGCCTATTTACAAGGTAACAACATAAGTTTAAGGTATTATGATAGAGTGCACCATCTATTGGCATTCTGAAGGAGTCCACTACTGGAGCAGGTAAAGAGAGTCCCTGTTGGTTCAGCTGCCTTCCTTATTTACACTCTGCATATTTTGGGGTACAAGGTCATTATATACCATAGCCAGTAAAACCACAATAATGAGATATTGTAATTAAAGTTTCTTTCAACAGGCCAACTTTACTTAGTATAAAATTTGACATCTATGTCCACACAACACTGAACTCTATGCTACATACTGAAGATGTTACAACGAAATAGGATTTTGAAATGTTCTCAGGATTGCGTTGTTCAGTTTTGCATTGTGATGTGATGTGTCTGCCCATGGCTGATTTGCCTCATAACTGCCAGGGTGTTGCCAGTCAGTCCACTGTGGTGGAGATATCAGTAGGCAGCTGTTGTTTTCCCTCATGGTCTCATGTCTGCTGTGGTGTGAATATTGGTAGGCAGATGTTCTTGTACCTTGTAGCAACTAAGGTGTCACTAGTCAGTCTGCTGTGATGCATATACTGGTAGGTAGTAGTTGTTGTTGTTGTACCTCATTGCTGGAAGTGGGTGTTTAATTTTGTGTGGTAACAGAGTAAGAGTATTCAATAAGAAAATATGGAAAAAATGACTTGGTATGTTGTGTTTTCCTTGTAAGGACAACTGGACAACAAACTCCATTAAAGCATGTCAAAAGATGTTCTGGGAAAAGTTTGAAGGCAGACATGCACCATGTAAGTCCACCACTTGGGCTCTGGCAAAGAAACTCAAAACCCCAACTTTATTGGACACAAATGAAGGAGGTCATGCAAAGTTGTCAAAGAAAACTGTCGGGCATCCATCAATGAAAATACAAGTATTTTGGATTATTCATTTTTTTCCAACAAAGCTTGGTTTACCTTACAAGTTATGTAAATTCTCAAACTCCCATCTTTGGGCCAGTGAAAATCCCCACGTGATGCATCAAGAACCTCTCTATTCAGAAAGATATGGTGTCTGGTGTGCAATTTCCTGTTGGCATTTAATTAGTCAAATTTTCTTTGAGACAACCATCATGACTGTTGTACACATGGACATCTTCAATACCTTTGTTAACCAAATATACCTGTTATATCACTTTTTGCACAATGAAAAATGTGTGTGTTGAAAATTATGTTACAATATCTTTATTAGTGTTAAAAGTTATAAAGAGAAATCTAGATTTAGCTTGGAATGTAAATCCTATATATAAATGCAAATATACTATTTATTGACATGATGAAATAATCTTTTTAAACTTCCAATAAACTTTTTGTCACCCATGGAATTTGCAGAGTTTCCTAATATCCACAGCATAATTAACATGGAGTTGGTTGGAATGGTTATAAAGGTTGCAGATATTATAGTTAACAGTAAAAATATATGAATGCAATAATAGAATGCAAATAAAACGACAAAGGTTGAAGATGGAATGATACTTGCTATGACAAAAATTGAAAAGCTAGTGATAAACAGATGCATATCCATTCAAAGGAAATAAATTCCCTCATCATCTGTAATATACAGGATATAAATGAAAGTATGTTACAATCT
Organism: Dryococelus australis; assembly: GCA_029891345.1. Classification (NCBI taxonomy): domain Eukaryota; kingdom Metazoa; phylum Arthropoda; class Insecta; order Phasmatodea; family Phasmatidae; genus Dryococelus; species Dryococelus australis. Next base: position 18,236,463 of record CM057009.1, read on the forward strand.
TTGTGAGATTATTCCATGTCGAAAATGAGGTAACGTTATATAATGTGCCATAGCCTCGCACAAATTGTGAGGGAGAAATTCACCTTAGAAAACAGTAATAAAAATCTTAATTTGGCCAATATCATAAACTACTTTAAAAAAAAATTACAATTCTCTGGATATTGCTTTACGCTAATAAGATCTGCAATCTCTAAAGAAATAATTTCAAATACCTTCCACCTTCATTAAACCAACACAATTTTTGGTATAAATTAATTTGGCATTAGATGTTTTTGAAAATGTATGTCATAATTGGTATCAAGAGGGGTCCAATGAACAAAAAAGGTTCTCTTGTCCCCAACACCCTCAGGCAAACCATTTTGGAGTAAAATTGAATATAAAATGACTTGCCTGCGAGGTAGGCAACACACAAACAACGGTACATTTAACTGAATGGTAAACGGATGGAAAATGGATAGCGAAGACTGTACTGTAAATTTACAAAGCAGCACGTCCCACTGATATATGTGTACAATAATATTACAACATATGCTTGAGAGTCTGGCCACCTTTATTATTGCAGGCATTGCAATGCCGGAACAAAGACTTTCGCACACTTTGCAACATGTCGGTATTCCTTCAGATCATTTCGCCAGCTGCTACGATGCGTGCCACCAGTTCTTCCGCCATGTCCACTGGTGTCTTGTGGAGAAGGCTCTTCATGTGGCCCCACAAGTAAAAGTCCAGGAGTGACAGATTGGGGGGAGTGGACAAGTCAAGTGACAGGGCCTCCCCTGCCTAACCATCTCCGTGTGAATACTTGGTCGAGGTACTCATGTACAGCACGAGCATTGTGTGGTGGTGCCTCATCATGCTGTATCCACATGAAGTCATGTATCATTAGTGGTATGACATCCAACTCAGGCAGTGTGTATTGCAAGAAGTGCTGATATGCATGGCCATCCAGACGTGCTGATAACTCATACAGTACTACTAAGTGAACGTGGACTATGCCAGCCCATATGTTCACCGAAAACCTCTTGGTTGAATGTCACTACTGTGGCATATGGATTTTTATCAGCCCACACATGGCTGTTATACACACCATTACATGTGAAACAGGCTTCGTCTGTAAACAGATCATACCTCAAAAACTCTAGGACATGAACTGTCTTCTGCAGAAACCATGCAAAAAAACTCCTGTATGGGTGGACTGTCATGTGGTTATAATGCTTTCTGTCAACATGCATTATAAGGGCGAAACTGCTGTTCATGCAAGACATTTTGCACCATCATGTGTGATGAACCCACAGTATGTGCAATGACACGGGTGCTCGTCGATGGTTGATCCTCGATTCGCCTAAGGATGTCTTCAACAAAGTGTGGTGTATGCTTTGTCACTTGCTTGAACACCATAGTTCTGAAAGTTTGGCAAGAGTCTTCCTGTATCTCGCAGGCGCTGGACGATTCTTGCAAAAAATGTATGCTCTGGTTGCCATAGGTTTGGATATTGTTCATGATACAGTCGTGCAGCTAACCTGCCACTGCACTTAGCTTCACCATAAATCAAGAGCATGTCAGTAGGCTCTGCAGGTGTGTACCTGTCCACGTTCACAGGATCACTGACATTCGGGTGTGACTGCGGCCCATTTACTTAATGCAGCTGGTGTGGGATCGTGAAAGCTGGAAGTGCATATTTCCAGCAGAGGCGGCGTATCAAAGGGGGTTTAGACAGCTACACATTCACCACGTAAACCACACTGGTTGCCTACTGCCAAGGCAGCAAACAGCTACCCTGTAAGCATGTATATGTCGTCTCATCGCTAATAGAAGGTTAGTGTGTCCCAGCACAATGTTTTGTCATTTCCATTAGATATCACATAAATGTCAGAACGCTTATTAGTCTGTGGGTCAGGCTGAAAATGAGTACCAACTGAATAACAAAAACCTACATATTGCAAAATATCCTACACAATGCCACGAACATAAAATGGCATGATAACCATGTCTGTGAAGTAGCTTAAGGGGGCCAAAAGGAAAATTTCTGAGATTACAAACTTTAATTTATTGCTCATTAGAAATTTTCATGGTTCCTTCAAAATGACACTGACTTCAATTCTGAAACCAGTTTTGAATTCCGCTCGGTGAGACCTTTCAAATGAGCAGTAATGTTAGCTACTCCTTACAAAAAGTTTAAAAGTTAGCCACAAGAGGTCACCATAACATACATCAAAACGGTCTCTCACAAGACCTCTAAAGATCTATATAATTTTAAAGCTTTTTATGAAAGAAATTCAAAAATAATATTTTAATTTATGTTTTGGTTAGCAGTTATTATAAATAAACTTACCTTTCAAACTTTAGTTTTCTTTGTGTCCATATTGCTTATGGAATGTGTGTACAGATACTGCTCTGTGCATGCTTCTGCCTTCACGAGGAATTTCCACACTAATCAACGTGTTTGCCTTCTGTACTGTACATCTTATATATTGAATTTGTGCACAGGAAAAACTCCCATCAGTGCCTTCTCTTCTTCATTATATCAATAACATTGTGTCTTAAAATATTTTCCAAAATATTTATCATTTTTTCATATATTTTTGTTTGATTGCAGGACAGAAATAAATTCCAAACAATAATGGAGGTTGGAAAGGAAGATGTAGTTCCATCAATGCATTGTCATAGGAGCTGTGTTATACAGGTTTCGGATGAGAAAGACGATGCGAAGCTTGTGTGTCTGCACAGAATTGAATCTTGGAAGACCTTATTTTTGAGTGCATCAGATATCCACAACAATGAACCCATTATTAATACTGGGAAAAAGTCACAGAACTAGAAATACCAGACATATATTACCACAGGAAATGTCGAAGCATTTATATAATGAAAAAACTGTGGAATTCCATAAAAGAGAAGAACGAAAAACCAGTACAAATGAAGGATGAGCCAAACTATAAAGAACGCTGCCAGAGAGACAGAGGATCCTCCAGTGTAGTTTATGAGGCAAAATGTATTACCTGTGAAAATTTTTTAAGTACTTGAAAGGTCAGCATACAAACTATAACCACTGATTCAGTGTTGAGAATTACGTGCTGAAGAAAGTATTATAAATTCAGCAGAAATGAGGATGGATTCAAAGATTACTGGTATTGCAAGCCGAGGCTTAGATAGCAAAAATTATGTGGAAAATGTCACATTAAAGGAACCTTTTAAATTTATTAGAAACCACTTGTTTACTGATCCACAAGTTATCACAATGACTGAAGTAACAAGAAGATTGATGTCCACGATGGTATTGTAAGGCATCAGCGATGTCACAGACAACAAAAAAAACACATTCGACCAAAGCTTGAAAACTAGTTCCCAGAAGTTTTGCACATTAATCTCAATGATGATGGAAGACTGTATTTGTACCCTAAGAATCTCTTGTCATTAAGTTGTTTAAGGGAAATCAAAAACTAAAGAAAGAGCTTCGGAACATGAAGACTACAATTAAAGACAGTATTATGAAAACATGACACCAACTAAAGACTTGAAATTCAAAAGCAACCAGTTGCACGAGTTTGGCCTCCAAACATTGAAAAACTGAGTGAAGAAGTCGTCGTGCCAGAATCACTTTCTAAGTTTCTGTATGTTTTGATTACTGGATCAGAAAATAATATTCCTGCCCGAAGAAAACTATGAGTCTCATCCTTAGAGCAAGATGTGATATATGCTGTCACTAATGATACCGTAAAACCTCCGAAACACATACATCTTTCATTTGCCATAAAATCTCTTACAGGAAATGTTCAGTTAATAACTATTTCTCAATCATTTTGGCCACTGCATTTCTTACTATAACAGATTGATACAGCCATTTGCATGAAAAAAATTATTATAGCCAATGGAGCTGCAATGGTACATTCTAACATTGTGCTTGGGGATGTTACTAACTAATTTATCTTGGGATAACATAGACAGACAGGAGGAGACATTATGTGGGAAGGGAACATCACATCGTGTAAATGGGATTGCTATTCAACCAAAACTATCTGAAGAACCTCAAGAAAGATTGCTACCTTCTATACCAAAAAGAAAAAAGCGTAGCATAAGCAGTCAACCTGTGATGATTCCAACATACAATGTTGGCCAATGAAAAGGGCAAACTGGAATTGAGTGTTAAAGTTGCAGTAGACTCTTCAATTCAGTCATCAAGGGAGAAGAACCTAGTGTGGATATTGCCCCAGATTATGAATAAACATGCACAAATTGTCAACAATTGGACAGGGTATAATATCCTAATAAGGGATGGAATCAATGTCACTCCATATAATTTAGGATATATGGATACAATAAATTCTCCAGTGACATACATTTCCACAATGAAAGAGATATTAAACCAGTCAAACAAAATAAAGCAAAGTCTCAGCTTGAATAAGATTGTCTGTGTTTTTGATCAGGCATTGTATACAAAAGCCTTAGAGATCATTCGGAAAGATCCTCATGTGTTTAAAAAGTGATTGTTCTTCATTTAGGTAGATTTCATACCATATGCACATCACTTGCTGTGATAGGAAAGAGGTACAAAGATGCTGGGTTACGAGATTTGTGTTGAAGCAGTTGAAATTGTTGATGGTTCAGTTGCATTGTAATGGAAAGCAATTAGTATAATAAAGGTATTAGAAAACGCAAAACTGAATATGAAGCATTCATGAGAGTGGTATGGAAGGGTTTCATATCTTGGTTAGGTGAGAATAGTAAGGATCATCAGTGTGAGTTGGATAATTTATTGACACGTGAACAATTTCTCTACAAATAATTGCATGACATTAGCAGAAGAACTTGTTCAAAGAGTTTCATATAGAAGGATAACGGTGCAATGTTTCAAAGACTACATGAACTTTTTAAGAAATGGAAATGGAACCCTCTCAAAATTGTGGATGTCTTATCTATACATGGTTTAACTACTACTATGTTTCATTCGACCATCACTGGAAGGGGATTGGTTGCTTCATTTGGCTTCCATTCATACTATGATCCCTTGGTGTTTTGCCCATTATAGAATAAATTATACAAGGTGCCTGCCTGTAAACTATGTCCAGATGACACAGCTTGCCAATGAACATCCTGACGTACACAGCTACTTCACGCAGGGAGGATTTTGTGTGCAACTAGGAACCTAAAATCCATTCGGCCTGTAGCAATCCCCCTTCCTCCTAAACTTACCACTGGTCTACAACTTCATTCTGAATGCTGAACTCAGTTATTATATGTTATAGTCATCATCATAGGAGGGGGACTACTCATGGGGTACGCAGCTCTATGATTGATTGGTAAACCAGAATTCCTTAAACACAACACATTTATTATAACAATTACTACACGTTTGAGATATACATTATCAACACAAGACTGAATTACACAAGCATTAACTCTTCAACAAGTATACAAGAAGTTCCACGTTATTCTTAATCGCAAGAGTCTATATAGAACTGCCTAACCTTGCCAGAGATAATAACGCTTAAGATGACTGGGTGACGGAGGCTCAAGAGAAAGCGTTACGCCTAACTGCCACGCGGATTTATGCTAACTATATATGAAGACTGTAGGATGGCCTAGAGCTGCTTTGTGGTCGCTCTGACGAATATCACACTGACTGACGTCTTGCACGGCAGTGAGCATCTGGAGGGGGGGGGGGGGGGCTACTGCGCCTCATATTTATAGGAGCCAGGTGGTCGGCTATGTGAAGCATGGTTAACAAACAGCTATCTCGTTCCACAAGCTATATCCCAGCTACCTTAAGAGGTTTGTGTGCCGCGCCTTGGTGGTCGCTACAGGCCATAGCCATACACCAGTAGACCAAGCCATTGAAGAAACTATAAACAAAGATACACAGACTGCACGAGGAACAAAGGGGTTCAGCTTAAATCCAAAAGCAGTGTCCAAATTCTATCTTACATCTGAAGCAAAGAGTTTGCTACTGCGGCAACTTTGAGAAATGGTTAAGTATAAAAAAAGACTATTTTTCTCGTCATGCTCTTCATACAGCTTAGATTCAAAAAGAAGCTGCAGCAGTTCAAGAATGATTGGTTTGCTTAATAATTTGGTTAACCCCTTTTCTGATAGCCACAGTGATCTTGTGAGTTTATCTACTGGAGTTGTAGCTCCTGATGACGTGGTAGAAGGTCTTCATAAAGCTTATGCTGTTGGAGAAGAAGAATACAACAAGTTTAAAAGTTTGAGCCTTGAAAAAGAAATACAGAAATTCAATTCCACGATAAAATAACTAAATTAAATCTAAAAACTTTCTCTCATATCCCTGAGGAAAAACTTGCAATAGATGACAAGGGAAAGACGTAATTCTTAAGGCAGACCATAACTTATTCGTACATATGCTCCTTATAGTTCAAGGTAGGCAACTAAACATGAAAGGCGTTCTTGTTCACCCACTTGGACCTGTGACTTGGGCACTTGCAAACGGTGATGGGGAAGTGCATAAGACTAATATAGCAGTACTCAGGAAAGAACTTGAGAAAGCTGTGTCTCCAGCAGAAATAATTCATCAGTCAGCTATTATAATTATTGATGACATGAGCATAGTCCACAAAGTGAAGGGCCATGGAAAACATTTGGTCAGTTAGCTGACACTATTTGCTCAATGGTAATGCAGGAAGCTGCAGATAACAAAGAAATACATGTAGTGTTTGATGTGTACAGAGATATATCCACTAAAAATATTAAGAGACATAGGCGTACTTCAAATTAGAATACTCTTCAAATCACAAAATCCAACAGTGGAAAAAGTTTCTCTTAAGTAGCAGCAACAAAACTGAGTGAGTTAGATTTCTTGTTGACCAGTGGAAGCTTACTACATACATAAATGCACTAAAAGATAAGATACTTTTTGTGACAGTTGAAGAAAAGTGCTTCATGATAAGACCCCTAAATGGGTCACTGTACTTGAATTAAGATGCACCCATGAAAAGACAGATACGCAAATCTTGTTTCATGCCTTATAGGCTTCTCATTCAGGAGCCATATCAGTAGTGATATGTTGTGAAGATACAGACTTACTTATACTGAGCTTAGTAACTTGTACTTCAAGTGTGGCACTCAGAACCATGCCAGATATATTGATGTTTCAAAACTATCAACTACTTTGGGAAGGAGTGTTTCTGAAGCTTTGATTAGCCTTCATGCTTTCACATGATGTGACTCTGTCAGTGCTTTCGCTGGTTTCGGGAAAGTGATTGCTTTAAAACAGATGAGAAATGGTAAAATCTTCCAAACTGCATTTGCTGAAGTAGGAAAACCACGGAAGGTCTCCGAGCAGTTATTTGAGAATATATAGCTATAAACATGTCAGTTGTATGTGTCATCTCCAACAAACTCAAGTCAATGAGCTGCAGTATTGAATCTTCTGTGCAAAAACAGGGGAACTTGAATCCGGTCAATTCCCACCATGCCAGGATTGTCTTCTCATGCATACACTGCGTGTAAACTACCAAGCCGGCATTTGGAGATGCAGTATGGAAAGAGATTCTGAAATACCAAACCCAAAGGAATTTGAACAGGTTGTTGATGGTAACAAAGTTTCAATTCAATGGATGCATAAACCTACAGCTCCTGATGCAGCGATAGACTTGATGGTAAGTGATTGCAAGCATTCGTATAAAATACAATTTTGTTCATGTATTATGAATGGACTGAAATGCACTGAAATGCGCAAACTACCAACTTGTAGATAATCAAAAAGAAGAAACCAAGAGCTTGGGAGAACTAAGAGTGGAAGTGAGGACTTTTAAAACAAACAGTTTATATGTATATGATACACAATTTTAATATGTACTCAGATGACCTATTGATTTTTTTTTTTAATTGTTACGCAAAATAAATCAAACCTACAACATGGCCAGAAGGCAACCACAGTGCATAATGCAACAATTTGCTATTGTAAAACAATGGAAAAATCCTTGCAACACGCAAGTTATTTTCTTTGGGACACGACAAGAGAATGAACAGAGATTCTGTGTGAACATTCCATAAGCAATATGGACACAGAGAAAGTTTGAAAGGTAACTTTATTTGATAACGTCTTAAAAAATGCAAATTCAAATATTATTTTGAATTCCTTTGATAAAGAGCTTTAAAACGAGGTATAACTTTAGCGGTCTGTGACACACCATTCCAATGTTTGGAATGGTGACCTCTGGTGGCTGACGTACAAACTGTTCATAAGAAGAAGCTAATGTTGCCCACTAATTTGGAAGGTCTCGCTGAGAGTAATTCGGAACTGGTTTCACAATTTAAATCAGTGCAATTTTGAAGGAATTACGATTGTTACTAATGAACATTAAATTAAAAATCTAAATTTGATCAATTCAACCTTTTAACCTCTATTTGACCCCTTAAGCTACTTTGCACACATGGTTATCATGTTAATTCATGTTCCTGGGACAATGTGGGTTACTTTGCAAAAAGTAGAGTTTTACTACAATTGTTGTTCAACAATAGGATCAAAAAATTTGTTGTTTTATCTCACGTAAATGTAAATACTCTTTTCATAAAGGCATGGTATTTTTTACAGTGTTTGGCGTGGTGCATTTTCTTGACAGAAAGTTAAGTGCGACCTCATGGTAGAACCTTCGAACATTGCCTCGACATTTACTGACACATTTGTTTGAATATACCAGGCATCACTCATTACCTGTTCATAACTCACACAGACTCACAAGTATCACATGATGCTTTGTACGATTAAATTACAGAGTGCACTTTTTTTTTTTTGCAAAGCAAAATAGCATATTATTCAGTCACACTTCCCGTGTATTGTGGGTTCCTACCTCTCAGGCAACCAATTTTCTATTCAATTTTACTCTAAAACGGTTTGCCTGAGGGTGTTGCGACAATACAACCTTTTTTGTTCATTCGACCCTCTTGATACAAATTATGAATTATGACATACAATTTCAAAAACATCTAATGGCAAATAAATTTAAGCCAAAAAGGGGTGACCGCCCCCGTTACATTAATGAAGGCAGAAAGTATTTGAAACAATTTCTTTAAAGATTGCACATCTTGTTAGCATAAAACAATATCCAGAGAACGATCACTTATTTCCAAGTCGTTTACAACATTTGGCCAAAATATGATTTTTAATTACCATTTTCAAGGGTAAATATCTCCCTTACAATTTACGCCAGGTTGTAAGTCGAATTATATAACTTTACCTCATTTTTGACGAGGAATCACCTCACAAAGTTTGTAACATACTTTCATATACATCCTATACGCATTTTAAACCTATCTGTAGTATGGAAACAAATAATATACCACATATCAAGCTGCAGATATAGAAACGCTACTATACAGCCAAGAACTTCACAAAGCATCTTAAACAAGTATATGAAAAGCTACCAATAGGATATGGAAGGGGGAGGTGTCTAAACTAAAGCAATTGCATACTTCCTCATTACATATATAAAGCAATATTTAGGATGGTCCACCTTATATCGACACCCCCAAAATATCCGCAACAGTTGTAGATCATGACATGCTGATTTCGCTAAATGGTAGTACGTACAGGGGCGAGTAATTTGAAGCATAGTGACTATTCATAACCACATATAAGATGTCACCTGAAAAACACATTTTTTTTCAATGGTGTCTGAAAGTACGTGCAAAAAGGATTTCAGTAATATAGCATTTGCAATAGAATGTATCACACAAACACCACAGAATAATGTGTAAACATGATTACATTAGGTTGGCCAGTAGTATGGGGCAATGGTAGTGGACCTGTACTCACAGCTGTACATAAACAACACACGCCATAACCCATCCTGGCAGGACTGCTTCCTATAGCAGCGCAGTATGTGCTTTATGGAACAAGGGGCATGGAATGCAATACTGGACCAATGCTAGCACCACAGTGGAGGGAAGACTGGCAATGTGAGTGTAAATCTGATATCAATACGCAAATTTTATTCAGATACCAACATAATTCACAAGATTTGTTTCCTAGTCATTATTCTAGTGAATAAGAGTGCGTAAAAATGCACAATACACATAGAACAACCCAACCTAAGAAGAAACTAAACTGTAGAACGCAACCAACATTAGTGAAGGCCCGGGAAACATGTGAACTAACAATCTCTTTCACTCTCACGCACCCCACCCCTTCATGCAAAGCAGTTTAATTCAGCTTCTTCCTGCCAATAGCCAACAAGCGACCTTATATACTACCTGTGCACACATTCACATCATTTGTAAAGTGATGATAATGTGGCTTGAGTCATGCAGAGGAATGATGTAACGCAGATGAAGATAATATTGCGGATGGACACCCAAGCAGAACCCTTTCCCTGTCACAGAATATTAACCAAAGCGAGGTGATGGGTGCCAATTCATTTACCAGGTTAACTCGGATATAGAACTACATTGCACACTCTTTTAACATAAAGCCAGCCATTCAATTAATCTTCACATAATAAAATATATTGCTCATGGTAATTGAAGTTTGTAAAGTTAGGTGCAAACATGCCGTAACTGCTAGGACTGTTTTATTACCATGGTGCCAAATATTCTGGAATGTTCAAGTACAAAATCCTACACGAGACTATTACAATAAAAAGAAAAATTACCCTTTTAATTATGCAGTGTGCATATTACTTGTGCAAAGAGTTTTCATAAAATCATGCGGAATTTCAGTGCAGCTAAATTCTCACGTGTCCTTGCAATTCTCTCCGAGATAACATTTTCCCTTTCACAGAATCATTATGGGGCATACTTTGACATATACAAACATTTAAATACACAAGAACAGTGTTATCAAACTACCTATCATAAGTGAAACGGGATATCTCTGATTATGGTGGTTCCATCATAGATGCTGGTATACATTGGTCACAGGACCCATTAATTTTGTGAAGGGAAGGAACCATTCACTGACACACTCCCTGTGCTGGTTCCTCTGTTCACACCGATATGTGGGTGCGGCGTGACATGGTCGGGACTCTACTTGCCATAACGGACATCAGTGTTAACGAGTTGTGGCAACTTATTGTTTTCCATCCAGTTTTATATTACATGCATTTACCCACAAGTTATAAGTATTATCACCATTGTATGTCGTAATGCAAGTTGAAATATAAATATTTGTTATCTTTGCTAGATCAGTATCTGTTTGTCATTGAATTGTGTTTGTTTGCACAGGGATGTTTTATTTTCCTATTGTAATATATGCACAGCAAATCTAGATAAATTGTTATAAGTGTAATTCAGTTTAGCAATAAAGAAAATGAAGGTAGTATGTGACCAATCCTATTCAGTGTGCAACACAACATGCTTCAGCTGCAACCGGGAAATAAAATGCTTCTATTTAAAAACAAATTGTTAAGAGGGCTGTCTAACGTCTGGCAGCGGAACAAAATTATCCACTTCTGGTAAGAAGAGGAAAACTGCAGACAGAAGAATTTTCATTTGATGCTAGAGTGGTGTGAAGGAAAGTGAAAGAGGTTTACATTATGAAAAAAATTATAATACCCACATTAAAAAAAAACTTATGGGCAGTGTTGGCAAAATACATAAATTTCAGAAGTAATAGCGAAACTTTGCTAAAAATTAATCAAAGTAATGGGGTTCAAGTTCAAAAAATGCAAAAATAAGATGTTATTCTTAATGAAAACAAACCATATCATTGCATGGCACGCAAAATACCTACGAACAACAAGGGAAAATGACATAAGGCAAAAGTATATTACCTGTAATATACCTTGATAAGACATGGATTAATCCAAATATCACTATGAACAAATGTTCGCAGCATGATGATGTAGTAGGAGTGTACAAAAACAACCATCCATGTATGTGATGGATCATAGTTCACGCAGGTAGTGAAAATGGCTTCATTGAGGAAGTCAAGTTAATTTTTAAAGCCAAAACTAAAAGCAGAGACTATAATGATGAAATTAATACTAACAATTTCATGAAATGGTATGAAACAACTGATGCCCAACATTCCATCTTCAAGCATTATTCTTAATAATGCTCAATACCTCCACGAGAACAAACCTCCAACTATGTCTTCTACTATCTAATATTACTACTATGAAAAATTGGTTGGTAAAGACTTTTTTTCTCCCGCCAACAAGAGAAAATCCAAGCTACTTATAAAGGTTTGGTTAAAACGGCAACCTCCCATTTATACCGTTCATAAAATGTTTACATCCCATGAACACACAGTTATCTAGTTACCACCATACCATTGTGGCCTAAATCCAATAGAGTACATCTGGAGCATGGTAAAATCCTCCATTGTTAACAAAAACGTTAACGTAGCGATCTCGGACATTCTGCAATTGACTTAATCAGCAATAGACAGTATTTCATCATCAGACTGGAAAAAGCAATTCGATCACATGAACAAAAAAAACTGGAAATGATTACTGGGTAAATGACAGACTGACGGAGGAGATTTCTCAAATTTTGGTGAACTTACAAAGTAGTAGCAACAGTGGTAGCGACAATGAAAGCACAAATGATGTTACTGAAGCCAAACACATATATCATGTAAACAATTCTGGGGTGGAGGAATTGATGTTAGGTATGTTTCTAGCATTATTGCACCTTAACAGTTATGAAAATAAATGGTTCCTGTAAGTAATATTTGACAATAACGTTTATACTGTGTTTTCGCCTTAAAAGTAAATCACGCATCTTTCCTGGCTGGTACTGATGGTCTCTTGCATTTTGAATGAAGTGTACAGGGAGGGCCTTCCCGCCTGTCTATTGCTAGCCCTCCAATGCTTCCCACCTTGCTAGATGAGCAATATTACCACCTACACCCAGAGCTACATTAGTGTTTGTAGCACAGTATCTGCATACATAGTACAAATAAGACTGGAGAGACTGGGGTGGCTCGTAACATCAAGGTCTTGAGGGCCGATGAGGGTGAAGTGAGGTGAGAATTTAGCAATACTGGAATGTAAGGGCCTGGGAAATGGGAGGTTCCCGAGGAAACCTGCCGACCAGCAGCATTGTCCGGCATAATTCCCACATGTGAAAATCCAGGGGCGACCCCGTCAGGAATCGAACCCAGTTTGCCTAGGTGGGAGGCTAGAAGTCTAACCATTACACCACCGCGGCCACTAGTACAAAAGAGCACAGTTATTGAAACATTTTGCATTAGGTTTTTTCATAGCATGTGCTTGATGTGTTTATCTTTGACAGCAATACACATCTGTAAACTCACATGTAGTGGGGCAACATGTGGCCTAAAGTGTTTCTGGTGTAATGCCTTTGCAAGATGCCAAAACGCATTTTCGCATGTCATCTGACATTGCAGAAACTGTGTTTTTTCATCCCATTTTTCAGTGTTCCCACAGCAAAAAATCTAGATATGTGAGGTTAGGTGTGTAAGCTGGCCCTCTTACACTGCCACCATGCTCTGACCACCAGTTACGAAATACTTCATTTAACACTTGCCTTGGCACCAAAGGAAAATATGCACAGCAACCATCATGGTGAAACCACATATTATGATGTATGTTAAGCAGTATGTCTTTGGTAAGGTCTCTTTGAGGAAATTTGCATTAAGTACAGCTGGTCAGTGTCCCTTGAAAGACGTATGGCCCTATGATGTAGTATCAAATGATTCCACACAACATGTTCAAGTTCCACTGTCGTGGTGATCCATGTGCCGGACCTAATGTAGATTCTCCATCACCCAGTAGTGCACATTTCATAAATTTACACGGTCACGATCTGTGACAGTTGCTTCATCGGTAAATAGTATGTTTTTCAGAATATTGCTATCATCCCTTATGGACATCAGAGCAAACCTGCAAAAATGTACACATTGCTGGAAATCACATTCATGTATTGCCTGATGAAGAGCGAGTTGATATGCATGGATTATCCATTGATGCAGTATCTCTAACATACTTGTTTTACTTATTCCTAAGTACCTGGAAAGTTCCCATGTACACACATGGTGGCTTGAATCAACATGTGCCAACATATCATGTTGCTACATCTCACCCATAGCAGACTTTCGTCGTACTCATGTTGTGTAATTTTAATCACTTCATAATGAGTGACGTGTGCAAATTCTTCATATTGTTTGCCATGAGATGGGCATCCTATTACAATACCTTTCCCCATACATTTGGGTGGCTTCTTTGGCATTTCTGCCACACTCACCGTAAATAAGTAGAGCATCCAGTTTTTCCACATTCATGAACTTCATTGCATATGCAAAGCCACACACTGGCACACCACTTACCACAACAGATTGCAGGGACTGGTGCTACGCTGCTATAGGAAGCAGTCCCACCAGGATGAGTCACGGTCCGTGTTTTGTACTTACAGCTCTGCGTACAGGTCCACTGGCCTGTGCTACCAGCCCACCTAACTTAATTAAAACTTGCACATTATTTCATGACATTTCTGTGATACTTTCCATTGTAAATGCTATATCACTAATTTCCTGTTTGCACATACTTTCAGATGCCATTGAAAAGAATGTATGTTATAAGTAAACAAATCATATGTGGTTCAATTCCTGTCTCTATATGTGTTACGGAATATTTACTACGCTGCAAATTACTGTTAGGTTGGCCATGCTGTTTAGTGAAAGCTCTATGAATAAAGACCCTCTCAGTGTTTGTGGGTGATTTTTTTCCCTTAAGTGAAATTAAGTAAAATTACAATTTTTTTAATCAGTAGCAAGAAGATACTGTGTTGCACCCTACATGCCTCACCCTCATTGCATAGTATATTGATTCAATAATAATTGTTATTATTGTATTAATTATAATAAGTATAGGCTAGAGAGCTACCTTAAGGAAGAAATTGGGGTTTCTCCTAAAAGAGTATGTTGAAAGAATAAGATGTAGATATGGTTTGTAATTGTGTGTGGTCTGCGGTCACATGGGATGAGTCACAGATAGTCAGGTGGTATAATAATCTTGTTTATTGTTGACTCAAGCTAGTCAATGTGTACCGACCAGTCATGTGCAGATCACCATCCAGGCAGACGTGCCCCAAGTCAAGAGTTCTTATAGAATGTTAACTTAGACCATCAAATGTGTACCAACTAGTCATGCACTATGGAAGGGCATCACCTTGGATGACATGCCTGGGTCATGAGTTCTGGTGATTGTTAAATTACAAATATGTATCTATTAGTCTTGTGACTCCGCCGGTCACCACCCCTGTGAGCGTGCCCCAGGCCACAGGGTCATGAGAGGACGACCCTTGGTATTGACATGGGTAACTGCATGACCAGTAAAGGATGTATGTAAGAATATGTTGCTGAGGAAGGGGCAGATGATGGTAACCTGTTGTGGCGGACTGATGTCTATATGTATAGTGATGAATCAGGAATAAAGGCTTAGAACGTCAGAGTCTTAGAACTACTGTTTATTTTACCATCAAAGATCCCACTTCATACCTATTCAGTTAAGATGTTAAGGTATTGATTCAGTACTTATTATACTTCAGTGAAGTCAGCAATTATGAGAAATACTCAAGTAAGCTTGCGTTCCCACTTGGGCGCAACAACATTATTGATGTATATGGATTCTTGCAGTTGTTTTTCTTTAACATAGACACACTTTTTACTTGTTTTTACGATCAAAGTTATGGTCACATTTTTTAACTCTCTTATTTTGCTTGGAAATGTCTACATGTGTCAGACGGCCTACAAACTCAGCTCAGTAATTTGATGTTTGTTTCAATTTCGATATAGGGAACTGTTGTGCTCAGACAACTCTCTTAAATGTGTTTATTATTAAACAGGTACTCAGTGAAACTTTAATGATTTAATATTTTTCAACGTTTTTCAGATTACTGTGGTAAATCATTCAGTTATTTGGAGAAAAATTTGTTTGGAAAGTTGTACTCATACTCTCGATGCTGCCCAGATATATTTCCTATTGTCATTGTATAAATATTTTATTTTATGTGATGTTAACTAAGCGGGCAACTTTGAGGGCGGGCAGTCTGGCAGACACCTGTATGACACGGGATGCTAGGTGGCTCGTTAATTAAGCGACACACGCAGCAATGTGGACGAGTGTGGGCGGAGGAGAAATAGTGCCAGCGGAGGAAGACAGTGGCGTGTTGCCTGTTGGATACTAGCCGTGCGGGCAGAAGACACAATGGCTCTTTACTGGACCATCAAGGCGAGCACATTGTGGAGCGCGCTCCTTGGGAGCACCCAACATAACTTAGTACGAGTGATATTAGCAGGCCTCACCTGCTTTGATAGAACTATGGTTCAGATGGAGAGAAGGGTGTCTCGGTAGATTTGGATATTTTTTGTGCGTCCTAACTTAGGAAGAAGTAGATGGTCGACTCCACTGGCACTGCAGTTCATCCTTGTACTATGTTATATTTTGGTAAATGGAAGAATGAGCGTGGCACAGATATTTTAGGAGAAGTCTACATAACCAAATTGTTAACTCTTATCTAAAGTCTTTGTAATTGCGAGACTTAATAAATCACGTAGAGAGAGATACAAACATTAAAATTAAATTTTTACATTTTAGACATCAGAGATAGGTAAAAGTATTTTCACCCAGATTATTTTAATATTTTGAAGTTGTCGCATTTTAAATTGTTGTAGAATGTTTTAAGTATAATATCAATAAATATGTTAACTGTGACCTTTGAATTATTATTTATCAATTTAAATTCTACTTTGGTAAAATTAATTAACCTGAAATTTAAGGATGATAATGACTATTGCTTATTAGAACTAAGGATGATAATGGCGATTGCTTATCAGAACATCTTTTTCTAATCTGTTGTGAATATTCACTATTTGACAAAAACAGCATTAATTAGCTTGAGTTGAAATGGACAAGGATCTTTGACTACGAGTACCTCCTCTGCAGAAACAAGTCGTGTTAGTTCCACTTAGGCCTAGTCCTATGTGCCTGAGCTGGGCACATACCCTGGAATATTATTACAAAGAGTGTAAAATGAGAGATTGCTGGAATAGGTACAGTACATCAGTCTCCTGTGTCAGAGGGTTTTGTCGCAAGTGTTGTTGGACCTTTCATGTTGACCAGGTCCCTGACCACACTCTCACAGGAGAAGTCAAGCAAAGTCTGGTGTGAATGACAGTAGCATGCTTTATTTTATTTAGGAATTATATTTTAATGATTTGGGTGCATGATAAACTAGTCAAGTTTGTTGCGTATGGGAACAGTCATACCATTCATTGAGAGAGCAGTAGTTCGGATTTATTAAATGGTGTTCTTTCTAGTTATTATTACTATAAAGATTATCAGTGTTCTGTTTTAAGTGTGCATGCTTATGTGTTACTTATGGCTGTATACGATATCAAATAAGCTAGTCTTCAAATGGAATACCATTATTTTATAACATGCAAATAGTGTTAATAATCGCAGTCTCAAGTAAATTTATTATTGTTATAAACATGACTCATTCAAGATCTTTTGCGTTCCGGGTTTTCATCCTCCACGACACTCCATGTTCCCGAAGAAGGCCTTAGGCCATCAGTTGCCTTTGGAAACTGAAAACTAACGATCGCAACTACATCTCAGCGATAGGTTCCCCAATCACTTATATTTCAGTTTACGAAGTTGGGGTGGTGGCAACATTACCTCCCCTTAACATCTACTAGAGTTATAGTCAAGTAACCATAAACTACCGCTTTCGTCTGTCACTGCTGGCCCTCGGCTGGTGGCGGCATGACACATGCAAATGGAACCTTTACACAGAAAGATTCATCAGAAATGAATGTTGTATATAGAATGTTCACAAATAACGCAGACAAACATCTGACAGGTGATTCCTCATAAAAAAAACCTGATGTAAAAGCATGTAGTCAACCTATGGCCGAAAATGCTTCCTAAGAGTGGTGCACGCCCGCAAAAGTGTAGAAGATAGACTGGTGTATTGCAAATAATATGGGGCATATTTAACTGGAAACTTTGAGTTTTTGGATAGTGTGCCATTAAAGAAAATACACGACGACAGCAAATAATGTCAATGTCATAAACATAGGTCATGGAAATAATGAGGGTTGCCACCCTGTTTTGCGTAAAATTTTGCTATGAAAGTTGATAATTGAATATTTACAATGGATAATAAATAAGTATTTTAATAGTAACAATAAAGGTCATCTTGTGCTATTACACTTGACTACACAGTTTTCAAGATATGAATGTTTACGAAATGTTTACACCCTGTACCGGTATGTGCGTTACCCGACAGGCAGGCAACATGCACCATATATCACACACACAGCAGAGAGCATTGTGCTCAGCACCATTGCACAGTGCATGTGTCTAATGCAGTGTCTGTGCCAGGGTCAGTTTGTTCTTTGCGCATTGGAGCGTTGCACCTATACAGACTTGACAAACATGGCATTGGCACATGAGTGGAGTGATGCAAATGGACGAGCAGCCCAGCGTTGGTATACAGAACTATTCTCATGACAACATGTGCCACACCACACAACATTCCCGGCAATAGTTAGGTGGCTGTGAGCAACAGGATTGATACAGGTAAGAGCGTTTTAAGGAGCCGTGTTGATAAGCACAGTCACATGTACTAGCAAACAATTTCTCACAGTACTACGTAATGTTTTGCAGATATGGAGACAAAATGCAGGGCGCCAGCTAATGCTACATATGGTGAACTTTGAGGAGGAGATACTCAAGTGAGTAGCAAAGCAACCATCCATTAGTACACGTCAGGTAGGATGTGAAATGGGCTGTCACCACTCCAGTGTGTGGAGTGTGTACCATGCTTCGCCCATTTCACCTCCAGAAAGTATAGCTGTTGAACAAAGATGACTACCACAAATGAATCAATTTTGCACAGTGGTACCTGCATCAGTGTGTCCATCCTGGATTCCCATTGGAGATATTGTACACCAATGAAGTCACCTTCATGTGAGACAATATTTTCAACGTGCATAATGAGCATGTATGGTCCAATGAAAATCCACATGCCACACACATAAGTGGTCATCAATTAAGGTTTGCTGTTAATGTGTAGTGTGGTATTGCTACCCATAACTTAGTAGGCCCAAACGTCTTACAACTGAATGCCACCAGCTATCTCGACATTCTTTGTGTCATGTGGCTACAATATGATGGTGCACCCGCACACTTTGCTAGAAATGTGTGGCAGCATTTGACAGAAACTTTCGGTGCTCACTGGATTGGCCGCAGGTCTGTGTCGAGACCTCCAAGATCACCGGAGTTTGCCTGTGTTATTTGTGAACATTCTGTATAAATATTTTGCAAAGAGTTACAAGAGGAAGGGATGATGATGGAGCTGGGGAACACAGAGACAAAGGTGGGTGGTGGGGCCTAACCTGTTATACATACTTTCTCGAGGTTCAAAATGGTTTCTACATACTGAATTTCAAGGTCTTGACCACAACAGTTAAAAAATTAACAATAACTGTGTTTATAAAAGGTTTATAATTTTATCATGCCGGGTGAATAATACCTAAATAAGGAATTTTAAGTGCCTTACCATAATGGTATATAAATGGCAATCAACTATGCCTATAAAAGGTTGCAGATACTAGAGCCATAGTTACTATGCTTACAACTTGATTTGAGGCAGGATGGTTTCTACCTCATGTTCATGTTTGGTTACATATATTGGTCATAATTACTTTAAAATAAGCTTTATAGCAAACTTATGACTACAGAATCTAATATGGCAGGTGTATGAGGGGAGTGCAGACAAAGGAATGTTTACTTGAATATTCTGACATAATATTAGAATTCATATTCAAAATATGAGTCTGATGATGTGCCAATTGTTGTACTGTCATCATAAATTTTTCAAATGTTAAATAAACTGATTTTAAAATAAAAAAAATTGACTATAGCCCTTTATGTATAAACATATGAATACTAACATTGTATTCAATTAAGTCTTGAAAATAATTGCAGCCATAGATATGCCCAGTGTTATGAAAGTGTTTATTTTAAAAAATTACAAAATTGCAAACCATCCACAATATTAAGAGTCCAATGAAATGTAACAAGCTATAAACACAAAATAAATTTTAACACAAATATTTCAAAACATAATTGTTTGTAAATAGATGCCATTTGCTCATTGCAGTGACACTTTTTCACAATTTTCAAGATATTACACCATATTGAGCAGCCATTGCACCACATTGAGGAACTAGCTTTTTTTTTAAATACATTTTAAGGAATTTTTAAGGTATCTGAGGGGGGAAAAAAAGGGAAATTTTGGGTACAAATATTTTGGAGGATAAAGAGAAAATTCTGAAGGAGAAACAGGAACTATTAAACTGGCAACAATAAACAATCTTGTGAAGAAATCCAAAATGCCAGATGGCTTCAGGCTCTTGACTCCCCAACTGCTTATCCTCAAATTGGCCAAACCTAGTACTGGTATATAATGTTGTAGATTCTTTAGCTGATTAGAATCACAATAATTTCAAGCTAATGTGACTGCCTCCGCCAACCCGACATGTAAAATTTTTGGTCACAGGCTTGAATGTCAAATTTATGAGACCAGCCAACTATGGGCTACCTATCTAATGTGGGCAACTTCTACTTTGTTTTCTCCATACGCTAGTGGCCAACATAATTTCTGCGCAGACTGCGTTTCTGTTACGATTTCTCAAAGTGTGCTCTGAGCTTGTGCCCTATACTTTATGACTGATGTTCAATGCACCCAGGGTGCATTTTTGTATTATACTATTATAAACACGCCCTTTAGACATATTTATACGTGAAATGAACTAGGGGCTTTATGGTTGTGATTAATGATAGGAACTGTAGCTAGTGGTTGACGACAAGGGTTTATTAACTGTAAAATTGTTTAGGTTGAGAGTCTGGTTATCATTGAAATACTGAACATTACAATTACATAAATACAGTTTAAATGTGCCGGGGGAGCAATACGAGATAGTGAAAGAACTATTACTTGATTAGACTCATGTTACACTATTGGGTTTGTCCCACCTTGAATGTAGTTGTTCCGAGGCTGTTGGAAATGATGAGCCGGCGGCGGCACAGCTGTTCTCTGTAGTGGTACTTCGCTGGCATCACAAGGCAAAAGACAATGGCCGCCACTCTGCATAGCTAGATATTGGCATCACAGTGATGTAATCTGCTCTGGTTTCTGATTGGTAGTAGGGGTTCCTGCTTACAGTAATTTGGCAATGCACGTCTCGCTTATCGCAACCACTATCCTGAATTCTACTGAATGTGAGTGGACGTGTTCAGGTGACAATTTAAATTATAGGCGCCTTCATGCCGGCGTAACAACACTCAGAGAACTGAGAGTGCCTTATGTAAATCTCCAATTTCACTATTGGCTAGGCTATATAACATAACTGTGTGATGGAAATTGTGTGTCTCATGGCTGAACAGCAAGACTGTGTCAAGTTAGATCTTCTGTTGCCATGCAACATCAGCTGTGCATACTTTTACTATCAGAGATAGGGTGACAATGAACCAGCTGCTCCTGCAACACTTTCCTCAATGTCAAATGCTTCTCAATCACATCAGCACATCACCAGGTGCTCCTATCTCTGCAAGATGTTTCTCAATCCACCAGTAACAGCAACATTTGGTGCCCGATACTGTGGCATAAATTTGGCCATGAAATGACACCAGACCTCCAGAAACATTGTAAGAATTCAACACAAGCAGGTCCAATGGAAGGAAGTTTGTCATAATCTTCAGCAGACCTACATTATCTGCTAACTGATCACCTAGAGTAGGGATAACTGCTAAAACTAATTGTTCAGTCTTTTTTGAAAGAAAACTTACAGTACTGATTAAGATAAGAAATGTTTACACTATTTTTATAGAATTACAATAATAGTTATTCAGACATCTGTACTTTTCTCGAGTTAACATGAGTCAATATAATTAGCTGGCTTACAAGGGCTTATATTACTGTAAACTGAATATTACTTACATGTTTCAAGAAACATTAACGCTTTTATATTATCATATTTTTTAATGCGTTGCTGGGTTTGGCTATGAGAGGAATTAGGAGTTGTGTGTGTATGGTGTAGGCCTGAGACATAAGCCTATCAGGCATAGGATAGTTTTCCCCGAGGCACCAGCTCAGAGTGCACAAGAATGTAGGGTGTGCGGTTGGCTACCCTTAGATGTGGCCTCTCCTAATGGTCCAGCATCAGAAGATCCGCTATAATCCAAGGTGCCTAGGATAGTGAGAGGTATTTTAGCCCCTTTCAAAATATATTCGCTCCCGTGCTGGGATTGTTACTGGCAATCTCAATGCCTATAAAGGCAAAATAGTAGAAGGTTAAGCAGTAGTGAAGCGGCCAGACAAATAAGTATGCTTGGCAAACATTTCCACACAAGATGTTTTATTTGACTTTACCCTCGACTGAGGCATTTACATGTTTCTCCAATATTGCTCGGGGAGCTCCTACACTGTGAAAAAATGGCACGAAAACTAAATGATATTACATGTGAGCAAATATGCTTCAGGAGTGTAAAAGACACTTGAGGTGTGGAGTAGCACACCCTTTGGGCCAGAGGTTCCCAAACTTTAGATTACTTTAGTTTATCATGCCTCTCTTCTGCAAAAAAAAAAAACTATATCCCCCATGTCACAACTTCATTATTTAATTATTATAAGGTTAGAAACAAAACTAAATAAAAGTCTCAAGGATTTTATTTATTCATTAAATGTTAATGCTTATTGAACAAGAATGGTGGTGAACAAATCAATCTCTGACATGGATGAGATTATTATTATTATTATTATTATTTTTTTTTTTTTTTTTTTTTTTTTTTTAACAAGATTCCCAATTCTTGATTGAATAGAAGAAATTGCACAACATAAATCACTGGCAATATCGAGTTTGCTTCTATACTTCGCCACCCACGCCCTCCTTAGCATGTCGTCACGCCTCCCTTGGGGGGCGCTCCCCCACTTTGAAAATCAATGCTCTGGGCAATGAAAATATATGTTACCGTTCCTGAATTAAAATAACTTACTATTCATACACTATATGACTGGCACAAAAAGATGTAGGCCCGGAGAGACTGTGCACGAATGACCAGCCAAATCAGATATCAAGATGTTACTAACTTGTCATGTCAGGCACACGGGAGAGCTTCCCCCCACGTGCATGCCTAAGTATGAAAAATTCCAAAATGAAAATTTGAAAAATGCACTTCACTTAAAATTAATACATTCAATCTCAGTACCTGGTCAGACCTATGTATTGTTTACCCAGCAGTTTAAAGAATGTCAGCTATATTTTACAACACAAAACTAAAACTGTTATTTAATACAAACTAAGAGAGTTAGGATCATGGAAATTGTTCAGCTTATGAAACACTCACTCTAGTACTGTTTCAGTGTGTGATACCTTGTATCACACAAGCCTGGGTATAATAGAATGCCACACTTTTTGCAAAGCCATCTTGTTTCACTAACTTTACAGTTTTTCAAGCACAATCCCTATCTTCTTATAGGTGTATTATCATTTTTAGTTGCAGGGAAATGTAGCAAAACATGGGATGTACTGAAGGAAAATCAGTTTAGATGGACTTTACTTGCATAACAGCACACATTAATTGAAAAACGTACAGTGCATAATGTGGAAGAACAATTTTTTAGGCCACTTGACAGCTTTTCTGATGAAAAGATAGAGAGCTAGATACTTATCAGCATTGTCCAAACCATGCATGTATTTATATTGTCAAAAATGCACTCTGATTAACTTTTTTTGCTTCCAAATTTATTTATAACCTCCTCCATATCTGCAAAATGTATTATGGAGATTATATTTATTACTCTCTTATCATGCCATGTCATCAGAAGTACAGATCCTTCTCTCATGAATATCAGTTCCACTCTTTGAAGGGAAGATGATTGTTGCTTGAATTCTTTGGGCAGTTCTCTAATTTTTCTGATTGTATCACATGTTAAGGTTTGTTTTGCATGAATATCCTTCGATAATTTGCTGCTGTTGTAATAGTTGTCCATGTATACTTGATACCCTTGGTGTAAGTAAGCCGGTAGTAACTTTTAGAACTGTCTCTTCCAGTTTCATTCTGCAACCATCACAAATCAATAATTTGCGTATGTAGTGTGATGATGATTCACATACCATTCTAACCATTATCCTATATTTCACTATTTTTCCTGGGTTATAAACCCTGAATCGTAATCAACCTCTCAATGCCAACATTCCCTCATCCAAAGCCAGCTGCTGTGATGGAGTGTAAATGTGTGAATATTTGTCACAGAGCATTTCTATGATAGGTTGTATCTTGTAGAGAGCACTGGAATTATCTTTCTGTAAGATACTTTCACTGAAATGTAAAAATGCGAAAATTGCTTCAAAGATATTGTGAGGCAGTGTTTTGAGAAAAAGTAGTGTTCTAAAAACAGGACCATTAGCCCAATATAATTTCAAGGTCAGTTTCTTTACAATCCCTGTAATAAATGTTAGGCCTAAAATTTTTTTAATGTCTTCTACAGTGACAGAAACCCAATTTTGATGCAAAAAATAGTTGGTAAAATCAATAGCTGTCTGATCGGCAACATGTTGGAAAAATTCCTCAGTGAAAAATATGTCCACAACTGCCATAACACTACCACTACCCTGAACTTGTTTTGCTGTGAACGGGAGCATGGGTGGGCAATAGAGTGTAGATAAATCACAAGGCAGCACGCGAGGCGGTGAAACTTTACGGATGTAAGTTTCAGAATCACTTTCCTCTTTGTGTATCTTTTATCACTGACACGTGGAATATAATCAGCATCTGAATTTTGATAAACACATATTTCAGCAGCTTCATCTTTACTTGAACTCTTTTGACATTTATTTTCACTTGCAGCAGAAATTCTACTACTTCTCCATTTCATCATTCTCACTGAACTGGAAAATAAACGTGGCGAAGTACATAACGACACACAAGATAAAAATTGTGAAATAGTGATGCATATACCATCTAACTAGTGAAATGTGAACTAAAGACAAGCTGCACTGTTCAGTGGTGCTACCTAGCAATCGTAGTTTGAACTACGATGTCAACCGCTGTGCTCCAAAAGTTACTATCCGACCTTAGTCAGATACAGGAGTAAATGTGTTAACACAGTTGACCCTCACATAACAAATCTTATAAAAATGAAGTGAACACAATGTATCTGACATAGATAACACTTTCAATATCTGAAACAAATAAAAATGTGTACTGGCAACTCAGTGCCTCAAGAATACGTAATACTTTACGTAATGGTTTGTCTTGTCTTTCAACCTGTAAAAAGGCAAGAAACACTACAAACACATATTTATTATGACAATATGCAGAAATTAGTTGCTGTAGTTATGTTTTATCATTTCACCAGTGGGCTAGTCCATTATTGGCTGAAGGATGCTACGTAGCCATGCCTGAATATAAAAATTTGAATGGGAGGAATATTGAATGGTATCCCTCAGCTTTATTGCTTATGTACTAAATTTGTTTACTGAGCACTTTTATGTATGACACAACACTTTTAACCTCATACTGTCGTCGTACAAGTGGCACAATAAGGGGAAGAACGGAGGATACTGATGGAAATGCAGGCGATGGGACAAAAAAAATTGCTGCTAGGGTGGGACGTGGTACATGTTATTTTTATGTTTTCATTGGTTCCACTTTAATTGGTTCATTAATGTTGAGGTTCTTTACTGTACTTTATAGATCTCGAAGTCAAGTCTCTATCTACTGTTTTGCTTCAAGTACCTTTTTTTTATTAGTCCCATTAAAATTTTACAAATGTTCCACTGTACTGAACCAGAATTACAGAGCAATGATGGTGGAAAAAAACAAATTAATACAATTTTATATGTGTAAATCTTTCACCAGTTGGAAATAATACAAAACGAAAACTAAAAATGTTAACATTTACCGAAGAAATCACATAATATAATACATTTTAAAATAGATGTAACAGCAGTTTTTAGACTAATATTATGAATACAGGTAATTTTTACTACAATTTACTAATATACACCTTCCATTTATGTCATTTATCTAACAGTTATAAACAATTCTTTAAAACTGCAAAACAGAAACATCAGTTAATATCTGTATTTTTTACTTCAGATAGATACAAGTATGTTTTTCATTAATAACATACATTAAATGAGAAAATTACCTTTACCTATATAATCACACTCTATGAATACTAAATTACTATTACAGGGAAACACAACCACATTTACACGAAACACACTAACATAATCTACTAAACACATGGATGAAATGAAAACTCACCTCATCTTTCCGTTTCCATACTGGCGAAAACCTGTGGTTTTCAGCTTCTAGGCTTTCACATGTGATTCTATCTGCTGACAAACTACTGTCACTACCTGATGACTGTACACTTGACAAACTTCCACTGTCCCTTGTTTTATTAAGTCCATTTACACGATGGTGACGAGTTTCATTTGAACGTGATGAGATAGATGATGTTCTTTTGGGAACCTCAGGCGGAATCTTCGGACTTTGGCTCCAAGCACGTGCTTGGTTGATATTCGGTTTGACTGCCCATGCTGCTGTATTCTGGAAGTGAGGCAATGATGCAATTGTTTTCCTTAATGTTGAATCTCGATTCAGAACTGAAGCATGTCCCTCCTACACATGTTGACACACAAAATTTTAAAACTTATACATATAAAGATCTTTACCATCATTTTTAGTTCCAGTTTTTATCATCATTGCTAATCAAGATATTGTAAGTTATACATAATGCTATTTTAATTTCAACTATAATGATGTTTTGGTTAGCAATAAGATAAGGAGTGCTTAGTATTGCATTGATGTGAAAGCAGTATTCGTTTTATGTTCGCGCATAAAGTTTCTCACCAAACAAGTAAAGAAAGCTTCAAATCAAAAACATAATTCTGCAGTTACACCACGATTTTAGAGAAACTTAACATGACAGTCAGTACTCATGAAATTGAAACATACAAAAACTAGTGCTTTTATTTTTGTCTTCTAGCACACTACAAACAATAAAATGTTAATTGTGGTGTATACTGTTTGTAAAGACTTCATTCCTTTTAAAATATTTTTTTATATTGATATTTTGTAAAGAAACCTTCACATTCAAAATCTTTGAAAAGTTATTAATTCTAAACAATAAAAAACACTTTCCTTAATCAAAATCTCTAAAACATCTAACATGATATAAACGTTCGTTACGTTGAACACACACTCATATTTCACGTTCATTAAAATACAAATATTTATTACCAGTAGAGAGGAAATGGTGAATTTGACAATAAAGTCATTAGGCATAGGAAGAGGCCATCTGCCATCTTGTATGTTGCCTTGGTGATCATGTTGGATGACCTTGACCCCAGGTTGACATTGCAATAATCTTAAAACTGAAAAATCATTAAAAATTTGGAAAAGTTAAAAAAATCTCAACAAATATGGGTGAGATCCAAAAAAGCTAAAAAAAATTTAATGTAATAAAAAGAAGGCTTAAAAAAACAAAATAAAAATAAATTTAGAAAAAAAAATTATATAAAATTTTTGAAAAAAAAATGTATGAAAAAAATGTTACAATGACTTACTAGTAGGAGGAGCAGGGTTTCCTTCTTACAGATTCTGGAGCACTACCTCCCAGTATGGTGACCAGCCAGCAACTAACCCGGCACTAATTTTTTTCCATTGGCTCTTTAGTTGGGCCCCACCTAATTAAATCCCTTTCCTGAACCCCCAATACCACCCGTTATTTTGCATTGATTGTTTCGACATTTCCCACAAGAGTGTGATGATGACTCATGTTTTCAGCATCAACCACCAGAGCACACTCATGTCGCCCTCTCAGCTAGTGTGTGCTAATAATACCAACTTGTGCCAAATGGCAACAAGGCACAAACTACTCCATAATTATTTCCACCCAATAAGTATGCAATTCAAAATATTTAACTGCTCCACCTATTTTCAATTTTTATAATTTTTTTTTTAAACGTGGGCTTTTTCCATAAAAAAAATTGGTTTATCACAGTGTGTAACAAAAAACAGGGAGACTTTTACAGAAGGTAAATAAAAAATAAAATCCACCGTTACATTATTATATTTACATATATTTTTGTATTTAATCCAGTAAAGTCCACCTACTAGAACAACATGAAAAAAAAAACACATTTGCCTGGATTTTTTTTTACACGCTTTGTTTTTTGTATCACAAGGCACTATTTCCCAGCGAGCCCTGACTTCTGTGGTTGATCTCAAAAATTCTTAAGACACCATTTGCAAACATGAACTTCGAACCCATTCAAAGTTGGCTGTGAGAATATCAGTCATGAAAATTTCTTTACGTAACAATAATGTAAATATTCTTTCCTCTGTCGTTTACCATTAGAAGACTGAAAGTTCAGGCTTCTCTTTCATACATATTCAATCATTCTGGCACCATATTTCCCACAGCATTATGCACATACACAGTCGCAGATACACCAGGGTTGTTTATCTTAAAGATGGTAATTCGGCACAGTGAGGTCGGACACTCCATCCCAGTAAAATGTAACATTTTTTTCCGCCGCAGCATACCTCTTGTCTGCTTGCTGGGAATGTGATGACAAATTTCGGTAAAACTGACCACTTAAAACATTCGGTAAATAGTTGTGTGGATTTAAATATAACATGCTTATGTTTAATAAAATCAGGAACATCAATATAAGTTGACAGATGTGAAGTTCCATATTTATGTTGTATGGAGGTAGCTCCTTGCATGTACTCGTAAGTAATCTTAGTCTATCCTTTTGTGAAATCCATATCCCACACTTGGGGCTTTTCATATACCTATTGTTAAACGATGTAGAAAAATTATAACTTTTCACAAAAGTGACACTGATAACATCACAGTCGTTCAGCTGAGGTTGAGCATGTAGTCGCCACTACAACCAAAGTCAATGGCCCAGTTGGAGATGCAGTTATCATAACCGAAGAACAAAAACACACTTCTACAGACCCATGTCAAACAGTGCAGATGACACTGGTGAAGCCCTTGACAATTTTGGTGGACATAACAAATGCCTCCCCCACGAGACAACTGACATAGCTGAAAAGATGGAAGATGCAACCCAAGAAATCTACGTTTAGAACAAGAAGTCAGCGGTATGACTCAAAAAGTCAATGGTAGAGTCTGTGATACAGCTCCAGAAGTTGATTATACTGTACTAAGTTCAGACAATGGTGCTGCTGGACACTCGCCCATTGTTTCCTTAGTTCATTTCAGCTGTAACACTAACAGAGACCATCTGTATTTCACCACTTCTGCAAACAAATTAATAACCCTACAAGGTTGTGTCACAAAGAGATGAGAGAGCTAGTCCTGGGATACATCACCTAACACACTGCAGATTTCTAAGTAAGGGGTTATGGACATTCAAAAGGCTGTCTATATGAACTTTTGCAAGTTTACACCTGAATATATATAACACCCATACATGTATAGACCGTCAAGTGTTTATGTATGACATTTTTTATTTCTTTTTAGATAACTAAATTCTTCACACACAAGGCATCGTTAGCAAAACTTTTTGAAGTAAATAATGGGTTAGTAATTATTTACAAGAAAAAAAAGCCGAACTTGGCTAATACAAAGTTAGAGGGACTATTGAAAAATGTTAACTATCCATGTGGGATTTGTACCCATAATTTTTTGCAGAAGCAGGAGGCCTAAAAGTTATAAAATGGGCATACGAAGAAATTTAGTACAAATTGTCAAAATACCATACATCAAAAGTTTTTTGAAAAGGCTTGGTATTTTTGTTTGTTTTTTATCATTTCATCTTACATTCGTACAAAATTCTTTCAAGTTTATTGGACAAATGGAAAATTGTTTCACTCGCATTTTGTTATCCTTCAAAAGAGCTCTTTTTCCACTCATATTGTTAAAATCACTATTTGTAAGAATGTCTAAAAAGTAGTGTAGGTCATCAAAAATTGTAGCATAGTAAATTTAAAAAAAAAGTAATACACATAAAATACACATATATTACATAAAAAATAAAATAGCCTAACCAGAAAGTCGATAAATAGATGACCATAGAAATCCGAGCAAAATTCAAATCCTGGGCGATAGTAGGTATTTGTTTCTCATGACATCTTGGCCCTTCCTATTCATTACCTGAAAACAGTGCAACAGTCTGCATATTCATAACATCTGCCAACATGTCAGCATCAGCTGGTTTCCCACAAACTGCCAAGTCCTTGTCCATCTGCACAAAGTCTTTATAAAGAACACCATTTCCACAATTTTCCATCTTCTCGTTATGTTCTTTGTGAGCTTCATGTTCAACATGATATAACACTATAGTGTTTTGTTTCACTTGGTCCCTTGCATCGTTACATATACAAACTTCTTCAAGCTCTTCCATTTTCACTTTCTCATTGCATTCCAAGTAAGTTTGTGACAAAAATATTCTCATACACAAGATGTTGATACAAATGCATTACATTTTTAATTACTCCGTGGTCCACTGGTTGGACTCCCAATGTCCTGTTGGGGGGAGAATGGAGTGGAATGGAGTAGAGAGGTTTGGGCAGCTCTTAACTTTGAGGTATTGAGAGCAGATGAGGGTGAAGCAAGATGAGAATGTAGCAGCACCAGAATTCAAGACAGGGTAAATAGGAGTTCCTGAAAATCCAGCTGACCAGCAGCATCGTATCGCACAATTCCCATGTGTGAAAATATGGGCGCAACACCACCATGAATCAAACCTGGTTTACCTTGGTGGCAGATGAACGCTCTAGCCACTGCACCACCATAGCCCCCTTGGGATAAGACCAAAACCTTGAAATTCTTCACTATCAGAATAATGTTATGGACCATGCAATTGTCTATATATAATAAAATGTTGCTATTTTGTTTGTAAAATTTTTATTCTCGTTTCAAGTGCCATCTTTCAAAGATAAACCTCCTCATCCAAATTTTTTGTTAGCTTCATATTCTTCTGGTTATGATCTGATATTACAAAAAAATGAGAACTGAGTAATTTACTGATCAATAGTTTTTCAGAGCAATCCCTATTGGCCTCATGCAAAAGTGTAATAAACATCTTGCTAAGTTTCCCACTACGCATCCTTCACCTTTAAATGTCAATGTTTTATTTAGTGTATAGTTTAAAAATAACCCAGTTTCACATACATTAAAAATGTCTTTTAAAATTCTGTCTTAAATCCACTCTACCAAATCGGTCAATTTTCAAGCCATAATGAGTCGGTGGCTACAGGAAGTTGACAAAGAGGACTGCAGTGATACTGATGACGTTGACATGCACAGTGACCATTCCACACGAGCGCAAGATAAATGGACTATAAATAACTAGAGTGACAGTGAGGATTCCTCATCACATGAAACAGAACACTCAGTTCAGAATTACTATGGTAAAAACAGCTTACAAATGGGCAGAAAACACATTTAACCTAGAACTCGAACATAGAAGCACAACATTATAATATAGCTCCTTGGATTACGAGGTCCTGCATATGTTGGTGCTGAAGCAGATGCTCAAACTGAAGTATGGAATTTGATAATGAATGACGAAACAATTCAAATAATATTGAAATGGACAAACGTCAAACTTGGTAGAAAAAGAGCCACAAAAAACAATGCAAATGTGACACATACATGTGATCTAGAAATGACAGAGCTGAATGCATTTATTTGTCTGCTATTTTATTCAGCAGTTTTGAAATCTAACCATGAGTCCACTAGAGCTCTTTCTGGAACTGATGGTAGTTGCAGAGACATTTTTTGGATGAGCAGGTTATCTGTTTAAAATTCTCCTAGCAAACCTGCGGTTCGACAAACCTAAAGATAGAAATTAACACAAAATTATCATACTGGATGCCCCCATTGGAGAAATTTTCGACACGTTTGTGACAAAGTGTCAGTTACTACATAGCCTTGAATCTTGTGCTTGTGTAGATGAAATGGTTATAAGTATTATGGGATGCTGCAAATTCAAAGTTTAGATGCCCAGTAAACCCAGTAAATATGGAATCAAACTCATGTATCTTGTAGATGCAAAGAAACATTATTTTTACAATGTTAATATCTGTGCTTAAGTTTGTGTGTTCATGTCTGTGTGTGGATGCATGTGCATGGGTGTGTGTGTGCGTGCATGCATGCATGACTGTGTGTGTTTTTTTGTCAAAAACTCTGATGCTTATCTCTACCTCCAGAAGACCAGCTTTTTCTAAACAGACACAAGCTGTTTTGTAGTTGTCATCAGAAATTCAAGGCACAAATAGAAATATAAATGGTTATGGCTGGTTGAGTTCAGTTGAACTGGTGAATGCATTATGCACTAAAGGACTTGCATACATAGGTACTATCAGGTAAAACCAAAGAGAAACCCTGAACAATTTTCTGCCAGCACAGTCTCAAGTGAAAGGGCATGCTCTATTCAGTTTCACAAAAATATATTACCCTCATGTCCTAGGTACCAAATAAACACAATGCTGTTTTGTTAGTTTCCTCAATGCATCACAATGCTACTATTCATGAATAGACATTGAAGACAAAAATAATTACATACTATAATGGAGCGAAAATAGGGATCAATGTCTTAGACGGAAAGTGTGCCAAATTTTCTACTGGATGTCAAACACAAAGGTGGCCAATGGCTATATTTTATAGTTTGCTAAACATAATTATAGTGAGCTCTAACTTTTTCAAAGGAAATGAAGATGTTTCTTGGCTTACATTTGTGAAAACATTAGCACGTACTCTTGTGAAGCCTCACATGGAAACAAGATACAATGTACACTAGCCACGTGAACTGAGAGCTTGAATTCAAGAGTTCTGAGTATCCCTGTTGAAAACGTTACTTCTAACACTACTGAAGAAAAACTTCAGAAGAGAAAAGCATGCACTCATATGATCCTAAGAAGAGAATAAAACAAGTTACCTACGCTACTTATGCAAAAAACCTACATGTTTGGAATGTACTAAAAAAGTGTGCCTGCACTGTGCTGAAGAGGTTTAAATGCTACCATTCGACAAAAATTTTATTTTTCTTCTTTGTAAATAAGTAACGGCCCATTTGAAAACTTAAGTCCGATATTTTATAAACATTTTGCAACATTTTGTGAAAAATTGCTGACAGTAAGTATAGCCAACTTTACCATGTGTGGTTTAGTTTTTTAAAATGTTCATGTAAAATTGAAAATACAATGTATCCCAGTTTGCAATATCCAATTCTTTATTTAATTTTACTTTTGTAAAATATAGTTAGTGTTTAAGTTATTTCTAATTTATTCAATACACTTTTCATAGAATCATAGTTATTGTAACAAATATGAAGAGATAAGATTAAAAGTATTGAGTATTCATGATCAAGCAAGCAAAAATAATAGCATGTACGTTTTTTACAACCAAAACACTTTGGCCGTTTCACAGACCTCACCTCGGGAACTAGGAACTAAAAATGTCACCTCGGGTTTTAAGGGTTAAAAGAAATGTTACTTTGCCATGTGACACATGAAAACTGAAACGTCTCTCTCATCCATCAATGTACTTCAAATTTATTTTCAAAATTCTATTAAAACAATGGAACTGTCAGGGAGCACAACAGTAGCAAAAGTGGGGTTGGAGAAATGTCCCACCTTTTTCTTTCCAACTGTATTTGCGCCTTTTTTTTTTCTCCCCAGAATTTAACTTGCCCCAAATATATTATTTAAAACTCAACATTATCATAAAAATACTGCAAAATACTAATTTCAATAAAAATTAAT
Organism: Dryococelus australis; assembly: GCA_029891345.1. Taxonomy (NCBI): domain Eukaryota; kingdom Metazoa; phylum Arthropoda; class Insecta; order Phasmatodea; family Phasmatidae; genus Dryococelus; species Dryococelus australis. The sequence goes on from CM057009.1 coordinate 18,270,209, forward strand.
AAAAAAACAACCAACAAGGTCATATAAAATATGATTCATTTAGTTGACCTTACCCAACATGATGCTGATGCTTCCAAAATGAATATGCAAGCATAAACTTTACAAACTGCTAATTTTACTCATATCTGGTGAAAGTACAAAAATACATTGGAAATCAGGCATCACTTAACTTTGAATAAGATACCCCCAACCCCATACCACTCAGCCCGCTCAGGAACATGCAGTTCTGCCTTGGCGGTTTCTCATCTATCCAGTATTCTTCACAAAGGGCCCATTATATTACATCTCATTACCTCAGCCCCAGACTAAGACCCCTCTAAACACAGAGAACATTTTCATAACTTCTATTCCATTTGCAGCAGTGCTGTACTCTTTTTGCAATAGTTTCAGTGTTAACCACCGTTTATAGGACATCCTCCGAGGCCATCCTGGCTACCCCTCCGTTCTCCTTTCTCTACCCCACCTCCCTCATACCCTACCTGGCACATCACTAGCTTCTATTGGTCAATGGAGGTCATGTGATCACTGGTAAGATTTGATCTGTGACCCTCTTGATTTAATAAACACTTCTTCTGATGACTGTAACGAGACCAATACTTCGCCTCCTCGCTAAACTATGCATTAAGAATTGCGAGTCGCGACGGGAAAATACAGTGTGTTGGGCAGTATACAAGTAATATGGGTGTTGGATTTTTTAGCAATTTTCCTGCAGTAAAAAGTGCCTAGTTTTGGTGGTGAGCAGCTGTAATAGTAGGATTTTGATTTGCATGCTGTTGGAATGGCATGTTTTAAATTCAAGTATTATTTTCTAAGTTTTTGCTATGTGTGTCGCATCGTCACCCGTGCCGACATGTAGCTTTGCATGATCGCTGTTGCCCCGTTTGGCTGGCCCAGCCTCAAAGTTAACAGCTGTTTTGCGCTGTCCACAATTTTCCCTCATTTAGGAAAAATGTCTTCTATTAGCGATGTCCACGTATTTGTATTTTAGATTTTATAGAAGTTTTTAGTAACTATGGTGCTTTGTTTGGCCCGAATAATTTAATAAGGGTGCTGCCGTAATTGGTCTAATCATACTGGTTAACAGTAATTTTAATGTGTACTTTTATTTGTGAACACCCTTGGATGGGCCTGCAGGTAGCGGGTTTGCATTCATTTTAATAGAAGTTTATGTGGGGAGCATTTAAGGGTTTAATTAAAGTTTTTATTTATGCTCCAGTGCTTGATAGTGACGTGCATTTATAATGAAGTTTATTTTACTGAATTCAGTGGAGAATAAATGTTAAGAAACCAAAGTTCGTATTGTAATTTGAAACATGTCTTTAATATCTGAAAGCAATTGTGGGCACCCCTTTGAGAGTTGAATATTTTAAACCATTGCATTTTTCACATGTAAACAAAAAACATGTGTGCATAGCCTGGAAGTAACATTTAGCTGCTTAGGATTAAAGCAGACCAGACTAGACACATATTATATTAAAATGAAAAATGTCAAAATTGCTGTAAAATGAATATTGCCATTAATTGACACATCTTAGGTAATGACTAAGTGGTTACGTCAAGTAGATCGGATTGTTCCGGCCGATTGATTTGGATTAGTGCATTTTGGCTCATGTCATACGCATTGAATATATGTATGCGGGTGTTGCGTGAAATAATTGATAGTTGGCACGCATAAATTGTACTTTTCAGAGAGGTTCCTTCTTGTGCCTTTTGGAATTTTCACATCAATTTTTAAAAGGGGACAGTTTGTGATTTTGTATTATGGTAATTTAGTCTAAACTGACTAAACAGATATTGTGTGTGTGAACCATCAAATTTATACAACATACTTCTAAAACACTAGAACAAACTACAACCTTAGGCAATTTATTCCTGGGGGTAAAAAATGACTAATGATGTATACAACACATGTTCCACCACAAAATGGTCACACAGTGAAGGTGAAGATGTACAAAATGGGATTTTGTACATTAATACGTTTAACTGTGGTCATCAAGAAAGTACGAATACTGAATATGTTACACTCATACAAATACATGAAGTTGGCAACCTCCTATTTTATGCAATAAAGTATGTTCCGTCAAGTATTAACAAATGATGAATGAAGAGATTTGGTAAGCTCTTAAAATTGAGATCTTGAGAGCCAATGAGTGTGAAGCGAGGTGAGTATGGAACAATGTTGGAATGCAAGGACAGGGGAAACGAGAGATCACTGAGAAAACAAAAAAAAAAAAAAAAACAGCAGCATCATCCATCACAATTTTCACGTGCAAAAATTTGGGTGCAACTCCACCGGAAATCAAATTGTATTCACTTAGGTAGGTAAGAAGTTTGACCACTACCCCACCGTGGCCCTGACAAATAATGAAACACAGAGTCACAATACATAACAAAGGGTCTCTTAATACAACTACTTAACTTACGAAGTATTAGTTACAGTGTGATTGAAAAGTCGCAGACATCAAATCCAAAGCATGTGTTTAATAAAGCTGTATGACTCAGATACATACAGGAACAATACATTGCATAACATAACAATGAAAACATGGAAAAAACATGTCTTTACAACATATGCTCGAAATGGCTGCCCCCCTTCACTTATGCATACGCGAGCACATTTCACCATATTTGGGGCCACTTTCTGGAGTACACATACACTACGTATATTAACCTCTGTCGTAATGTTTATCTTTAAGTCCTCTATTGTATGTGCATGGTTTTTATAGACAATGGTTTTCAGGTACCCCAAAAGAAAAAATCTGGAGGCGACAAATCTGGTGAACACGGAGGCCAGAACCCTGCAGAAATGAGACAGTCATAGAAGAATTCACGCAAGAACTGCATGGTTGCATTCAAAGTGTGGCATGTGGTGCGTCTTGCTGGAACCAACAGCTACGTTCATCAAAATCAAGTGCAATAAACTGAGTAACAATGTATCGGTACATTTCACTGTTTACTTTTTCGAAAAAAAGGAGGCCCCCTATTCGACGATGTGACACAGCACACTACACTCCAATTGTTTGACAATGCAAGGGTTTTTCACGTATCACATATAGGTTAGCAGATGACCAAATCCTACTGTTTTGAGTGTTCACATAGCCACTTAGGTAGGTGAAACCAAGTTTTGTCAGTGAAGCATACCTTATCCAGCTGCGCAATTCCATGGTCGTCAACAAATGACCGAAACCATGTACAGTAAACTAAGCGTTTGTCTTTATCCAGGCCCTTAAGTTCCTGAACACAGCAAACATGATATGCACGAAGGTGTAACTTATTCATTGCTTGTGGAGCACTTCCATATGAAATGCCTGCTTGAGCTGAAAGTCTCCGCAGACTTTTTGATGGCGACCGCAACATTGTTTTCTCCACAACAGTCTGTTTAGCCTCCGTCAAAATCACCAGTCTCCCTGATCTATTCTAGTCTGCAACTGAACTGCTTTCTAGGAAACGGTTTATTAATCTCGTTATCATCGCATTGTTAGGAACTGCCGTATCCGGATACTGCAGACGAAACTCGTCTGCAACACGTGCATATGAACAAGTAGCAAAATAATGTTCAACAATGAACACTCGCTGCTTTTGGGAAAATACCATGTCTGTCAGGCAACTAACAAAGCTACACTGTGAACATCGTTTGAACTGTGTGTGATTGATACGTCATATACTTGTTGTTTATACATTTACCATCTAAAGGTGGATGGTATAACTAACATAACTTAAGATACCACATATTACACCCCACACTTTCATATGCGCGACGTTTTGATCATACTGTATAATAACATTTATACATGTGACAACAGTCAAAAACATCGACAATTGATCTGTACTAACAATGCAAAACCATGATTTAAAAAAAATCACACATAAACCAAACTACAAAAATGTACATTATAATGAATAAATAAAATATTAGCAATATACCAAGATTATACATAAGCCTAATGAGTTTTGGTGACTTACTTACAGTCCACATCTTGAGTAAAAATTTAAGTACAAAATCCTTGAAAATAGTGAAGTTATGGTAATTAACTCTGTGGATCAAGGAGAATGTCAATAGTCAATGTTAGTATAGCTATTTGTAACTCTATATAATTCAGTCAAGCAGATCTGTTCTTACTTGCATAGCCACCAGTCAGAGGTGGCAGGAGGGATATTTAGGCATTTGTAAGTAGGAAACATTTCCTACATTCTGTGTTTAATTTTTGTGTTTTTTAATCACTGGAAATATTTTAATTTAAACTGTACTGAAGAGTTCTGGCTGTAAAAAAATACTATTGTTTGAGAGATACTCTAAGTAAGATTTTCTGCTGACCTTGTTTTCTATTTTCAAAAGAATAACTGGTGTAGAAGAGTTAGATATTCAAAATCACTCAATCCATTATGCTTGCTGGAACTCCTTACATATATACATATATCATTTGCAGCTTCAATAGTTCTTTATGCTGTGCCTTGGTAGTGTCACATTTGTTTTAATAAGTATGTTTTAAAATTAATGAAGTTCTGTAAGATATGTTTTAAAAATTAATTACCTACTACAAGCACGGTTATTAAATTATACATTTCCTTTTTGATGAATTGATAATACTGCTATAAATGTTATAGTTATTGGCTGTATCTGCGATCTGTTGGGTCTTCTTCTTTGATTATGCTTGGTGGAGTGTGCGCACATGTGGGCAGTTGGATTAGATCTGGAATGTGTGCTAAGAGAGACAGCTGAAAATCACCTGTGGAACCTGACATGGGGATAGTTGCTATGACAGGGAGTTTAGCAAGTGATGCCACTGTGAAATGTTCTGAGAAGTGAAATTTTCAATAACAATTTATTTTTGGGCATGAAGTTAGAAATTGTAGAAATGCATCGACTGTGAATACGCAAAGAATGACTTTTGCGATAGGGCGACTTTTGGTAGTGGTCAATGCAATGTGTTGGCTAAATTATTCAAATGAGACTGCACTACACGGCTAGCAATCCTTTTGAGTGGAAAAATAAATAAAAGGAAGCAATATTATGGATTTTGTCGCAGCGTTTCCCTTGGAAACTTATCTACTTAAGGGCAATTATATGCACAGGTGATGTGCATGGTAAAGGAATGGCCAACTGTACTTAGAAGTGGCAGAGCTCAGTGTAAGATGTTGCACAAAAATTGTGAGTACTTTATTAATTATTGTTTGTTGGTGGAGTGTCTCTTTGTGAGATTGTAGCCAACATGAAAAGTTGTCAACTATGTGCAGCTTGTAATTTGGCAAAGAGCACAGTCGCAATCCAGTTGGTTTTCTACTTTTTTGTCCAAAAATGCCTCAAATGATCATACTGTACGTGAACTCCAGTGTGAATGTTAGCTCGATGGACAAATAAATTGCAGATCGTGTAATGCCACCCAGTAGGGGAAACATGACAGTAAAGTTACAGGGTTTCAAATTGATTTTAGTGCCAGCATTTTAAAGGAATTTTGACATTTAGTTTTTACTACGCCCGGTTAGGGTTTTTTAATAATTTTATTGTTAGTGTGCTTATAACACTGCATAACAAAGACTGTTGAAAATTTACCTCATAAGTAGAAGAATATACCAGTTTTGACACTATCGTTATTTTGTAAATTATTTACAATATACTAATATCTTATTTGTCTATTAAAACAGAGTATTAAAGAGTAGTGTGTGGTTTACACTTAAAATGGGCATATGGTGGTGACAAACCCCTCTTCCCCTTTATGGTTGAGGTTATCATATATTTATTACTCAATTTATATTTTTAAGAAGGTATATTTTAAATATATAAAGGTATATTTGAACTTATAAAGTTAAATGTAAAGGCAGAAATAGTTTTGCGCTATTGTGGTGAATATTTCTGCATGATGTTCATTCAACCTATGTTTTACAAATTACCTAGTAGAAATTCGAGAAACTCAGAAATTAAAATAAATAACATTAGCTCTTGTTATTACAAGTTATTATATGCAGCTTATTTAAAAAAAGAAAGGGGTTACATCTTCATTGTGTCGAATATATTAATTAATGATTTCTTGGCTATATAAAAATAAGAGGTGATATAACTGTTACTGCTTGTTTATCATGTTGTGCATACAGTAAATGAATCCACCATTGCAGAAAGATTGACTGGATTAACTCATGATGTAGTCTTGATAATAAGAAAGGGGTTACATCTTCATTGTGTCGAATATATTAATTAATGATTTCTTGGCTATATAAAAATAAGAGGTGATTTAACTGTTACTGCTTGTTTATCATGTTGTGCATACAGTAAATGAATCCACCATTGCAGAAAGATTGACTGGATTAACTCATGATGTAGCATTGATAATAATTGGTTATATCAGTGGTTTGTAGAGTAAGGTTTTATCATCATAGCCTATAGCTATTTTCCTTTACTGCTATTCTCATGTACTAATTTGGAATTAGAAAAAAATTCATATCCAACATAAAAGATTTAAAATTAATTTTTCCAAACTCTGGGCTGTTTCTCCATTTTTTCCAAGCCTTCTAAAAATTTAAGCAGTAAAATTTTTAGAAATAAAAACAACCATTTTCAGTCCATTTTATAACTCAAATTACTCAGTTATGTAGATGCCATTTATAGGATGTAACTTAACTCTGTGCAGAAATTTACTCCACATCATCTAAGGGCTTAAAACCAACAGAAAATTCTACTAACATGTTGAAAACCATGTAAAAAAGGATTTCAAAGTTCAGTACAAAGCAAAAATGCAGAACAATAATACTAAACATGGCATAATAACTGCCATGGCAAACAATACAAAATACAAAAAGAAAAAAAGGACACTAAAAGAACGCTTAAAATATCCTATGTTAAGTTGAACCCCAAAGCATGCAGCGTGTGTGCTTGTATCACAGACACCAAAATCCCAAAACCAAAAGGCTCACACATGGTGTGCCTCAGGAATCTATCCTTGGCCCTTTATTATTCCATATTTGCCCTAGTATATTTCAGGTAATATTAATACTGTAGTTTTTTTGGCACTAGTCTTATATGTCATGACTCACGAACATAAGTTCGCCGAAATTATCAACAATGCCTTCTTAAATTAAGTAACTGTTTTGAGGCGAATACACACATAAATTTGAATAAAATATTCTTCATTAAATTTTTTACCTTAAATAATAAAAATTAAAATTTGAAAATAATAAATGGCAATGGCAGTATTAAAGAAAATAACTTTACTAAATTCTTAGGCCTTCATTTTGATAGCTGTTTGAGAAGAAATACATACATAAACAGTATTATGCCAAAACTTGGTGCAGCTTGCTTTGCTCTATATAGTGTAGCCCCTTTAATGAATACAAAATCACTTAAATATATTTCACCTATTTTCGTTCATTAATATCATGTGGTATAATTTTCTGGGTAACTTCCTCATGATAATAAATTAAACATTTGAACTTTCCATTCACAATATATCTCTTCATTAATTGTATTCAGTACAAAAAAATTCTAGCCTTTTTGAAAAAAAAAAAAAAAATAGATATTCATTCACGTAACACCAGAAGCAATATGAACTTTCATCTGCCACAAATCTGATTAAAGCTATTACACAAATGTGCTCTTTTCTCTGGTATTAAACTTTTCAATAAATTACCTCAGGACCTAAAAAGATGAGGAAACTTAATGTTAACAAATTAAAGTCCAACCTTAAAAAATTGTTATTAAAACACCCCTTCTACATGACTGATGAATACTTCTGCACGTAATTAACACATGATTCTTTAATGTTTCATTTTATCATTATATCATTCTAACTAGTGAAAATATATGGTATAAATATATATATATATGTACCTGTATATATGTTACCATTGTCTTACAAACTGTTAATTTAATGTTAAACATATCTACTTACTTACTCAGTCATGATGACTGCACAATTGTATTTAAATGCTTACTATGTAAATATTTCAATTTAATTGTGTTTTGTAATTGTAATTTCTTGACTTGTCTCATATCTCAGAGCTAAACAGCTCATATGGGATTAAATGAAATATAGACTAATAAAAAATTTAAGAAATTTAAAGAAAATAAATAAACAATATTCTGACATTCTAACAAGCAATATGGTTTTGACAGTTCTGATAGCAAACAGGTTTCCAGTGTAGGAATAAACACACTGGCTATCGTGGAACTAACACAGAAATAGTATCCTACATTTCCTAGACATGATCAGGCATATCATGGTGATAAAAACCTTAATAAAAGGTGGATTTATACATTTTAATTTAATTTATATTTCTCTCATGCAATGGAATGTCTGCACATTTGGAGTTATATACAATGGAAGATACTCTTTCACAAAAGATTGTGACATGAATACTGTTAATAGTATTTTAACAAAATTGTATTAAAATATGAAGTGCTTAATAATTTTGTAGACTGTAGAGAAATACAGAGAGCTAGATGACTGCACAAGCATTTTGTTGAAAGGAAAGTAGGTTAAAAATGTATACATTATTTACAGTTTACAATTGTTTCAGATTTATTTTTCCAAATATGCCTGCGTATACAACTTAACAGCTATAACAGGTTTTTCAAGACTATACCTTTTTTCTACTAGCATGACATATAGAGTTGTCTGTATAAAATAAGAAACTGCTTGGTACCTTGATTTCACAAAGAAATTAATAAACGTAAACACCATTCACTGAAGACATTCAAACGAGTTAAGGTATATGATAGGATTTTTAAAAAAGAAGATAAATATTTACTAATACTACATCATGTTTACAGCACAAGATCTTAAAATATGGTTTTTATCTATATATACTGATCCATAACAGCTTTTGTTTAAAATCAAACTAGTGAATATTTTCGCAACAGGTTATAGCAACTTGTAAGACACCGTAGAACACATTGGTGACAAAATCTAACACCAAACATGACTAAACCAAAAACTTGGGAAGAATATAACACATTTCCAATTACTGTGATGTCATAATCATTTGATATGAAAGTCACTTGACCTAAAAATTATTAGACATACAAATAATTTTGTCTACAGTATTACTTATCTACATATAGTGAAAAACAAAAATGGAGGAAAAACTAATTTTTATACACTTACCTCAGGGGCATCTACAAATTGCTTGTGTTGTGTGTAATACTGAGATGAATCCCATTGATGCTGATGAAGTGAATAACAATGGCATGGAGCAAAAACTCTCAAGTTGTAGGCATCACCTTGAGCTGCTTTTGTCATATCACACCGACTAGACTGACTTCTCGGTAGTGCCACATTTTCTAAATTTCGTCGTTCTCTCTCCCGTAACGACATAGATCGCAATGGTAATGAACGTATAAATACACGTGGCTGAGAATCTTGCCGTAACTCTTGGTAAAGGCCAGCAAAATTATTCCTGACAACACTATCCGAATCTACAAAACGTTCTCCAGTATCTCCAACCCCTTGAAGACGCCGACTTAACCTGTTTTCTGCTTTGGCCATTGCTGTAATAGTAGCAAACTTCTTTAGCAGTGTATATCTACGAAATGCCCTCTGGATGGTAAGAGCTGCTTTACGGGCTTTCATACCGCCATATTTTCTTTCCAGCATTTCTAGCTGTTTATCCAAGAGGTCTTGCGAAAGTTCATACCTGTATAAAAAAATATTATTAGGATGTATCTCATTAATATTTTATTGGAAAACATTACAAATTAAAATATGTGATAAAATAAATAAAATATTAAAACATGTTCAACATACTTCACAATGCAATAAATAATGCACAAATAAACAAAACACTAAGTTTGCAACACATTTCATCTAACAGCATACGACCCAATTTTGTAGTTCCAGTCTACTTGCTTACATCACTTATGAATAGCACATCATTCCTTCAAAGCAATGCAAGGAGGGGAACAAAACTACATCTTAGTCTCTTTAATCCCATATATTCTGCTGTATTAAATCTCTCCTCCTCGTTTCCTTTAACTTGGTGGCAAGGTACCAGTTGCAGGAAAGAGGGAAATAAAATGTCTCGAATTCTGTAACAACAATAAACTGCAATAAAGACCGCCTTTCTTCCTAAAGACTCAATTTAATATTTCAGCTGGAGAATATAAAAACCAATCAGTTAGCAAAATTCACTTGGGAGTCAGTGAGTTCCAAACAAACTGGCTGCACTAGCATTTTTATTTACCTCTCACTGTTTTCCAGCTCTATTATGAGCAACTGATAAGTACTTTGGTATGATGCAACTTTACACATATCCACAATTGAATTCACCAAATATTCTTTGGCTCTCAAGATCTTGCTGTTAAGAGCAGCCCAAATCTCTTCACTCACTCACCAAATATACTACTGGAAATGCATTGATAAACACCTAGTAAACACAGTCTAATCCAAATCGGTTTTACAAAACACACTGTTTGTGTGTTGAGGACACTCTGATCATAAGTGAAAGTGCACCAATCGCCTGCACCGGTCTGCTGCCATTATACCATACCAAGTGTCATTGCAGGTTGTCTAAACACCCAAGTGTGATACCATTACTTGTGTATCACAGAACGTGTCTGCAATCCCAGGAAGACTATGGCAAGCGAGCAGCTCTTGAACAATTAAATTACTTTGAGCATGGCCAAGAAGGTGACTGGACTTTTCAAAGTATTGCCACTCACTTGGAATGTGACATATCAGTAGTCATTGGTGTTGGAGGAAATAAGTAACAGAGATTTCCCACAGCAGCCCAGCATGACCTGTGTGATCTAACTGCAATGATAAGCGCCTCAATGTTGTTGAGAACGAGTGTGTTGGTGAGGTGAAAACAGAGTGGAGGTTTGGACAGCTCTTAACAGCGAGATAGTGATAGCAACTGAGGGTGAAGCGAGGTAAGTATGGAGCAGAGCAGGAATGCAAGGGTGGCAGAAAAGGGGAGATCCTTGAGCAAACCCACTGACCAACAGCATAATCTGGCATGATTCCCACGGGCAAGAATCTGGGAGAAATCCCTCCGGGAATAGAACCTAATTTGTCTCTGTCTTCTGACCTTATATCGACACAGCAGGAACCATATTTCAAGTACAATAATGCGTATCCCCATGTCATTGGGGAAAACAGCTAGCTCTACTGTGTAAGCATGCTTAGCCCACTAGATCTCCTAACCTCAACCTCATTGAGCATGTATGGAACATGATGGAATGGCACCTGACATCCAGCCCAGCCCTGGCAACGACCATCGCCCAGCTACGTTAAGAAGTACAAGCATGAAATACTGTAACCCTGAGAGACATTGAGCATTTGTATGACAGGTTTTATACTCCAGAATTGCTTCATGTGGGGTTGTTCAGGGTGATTACTCTCTTTAAGGCGTCTACTGTAGGCCTGCTAACAGTAAACTGAGGACTTTTGAGAGACTGCTTAAGATCTACTTCAATGCACATTGTTTATTCTTCCGCCTCGTGTAAAATTACCATTGTCATGAGCCTCTTCACTTTAATTACGTGTCGGTCAAGTGAAACTGTGAAGTAATTAGAAAAGTATATATTTTTAACTTCTGCTCACTTCTACACTTTGACGTATAAAAAAAATAGGAAGCAAAATATATGATTTAATTGATCACAAATGGTTATCTAACACTTTTTACATTATGATATGGAACTACTTTACCTCCAATACCAAATATACTGGACGCATGTCACACAGTGTGCCTGTTGAAATACATGCAGGTAGGAGCAGTGAATTTTTTCTAAGGATGATATCAAAAGTGTTCAGTTTATCGTGAACAGCGTTTATGTGTGTTGCATTCAGTGTACTGGACAGATGTGTGTATTCCTAGGTGTGTTCTGAAATGATAACCAGATGTGTGGAAAACAGTGTAAACTTTTAACTTTTGAGAAGGACCAACAAAAGTACGTGTAAAATGCAGGAAATTGTAAAATCAGGGGGTGTAAATAAAGGGTTCTATTTTTAACCTCTTAACACCCAGTGTGCCATCTGTGGCAAAAACTATAAATAACTTTTTATATCAGGTTTTTAACACTTTTATTGTCTATGGCTTATTGGTTTATCTACGGAATGTTGCTCTTTGGAACACAACCAGCAAATTCAATTTGCTGGTGAAAACATGAACTATGTAGTTTGTTTTGTTTAAAGGTTCACCATTTTTGCAACACAGCTGAATTTCATAAGTTTTGTACCTTCATAGATCATTTTCCTGGTGAGTATTCTTTTCTATAAAATCATGACTTTTTTTTGGAACATAAATAAGGTGCTTTTGTATTAGCAGCTATAAAAATTACATTTTCTTATATAAATTTAAACAATATTAGGTTTGTGCCATATACTGGCCTCTGGGTAATTATAGATAACTGTTTACTTTCAGGTTATGTATGAGAGAAAACTTTCCAACAGAACACTGCGTTTATGAAGGTTGTTTATTTTACAATTTCAGATGGAGGGGATAGAAAAATACACAGAGCGTCCTGAATGCAGCGACAACAGTGTGGCAGACGACACTGATGAAGACACCGACTACAGCCCAAATGAGAATATGCGTCATAGATACTCACTTCAGAATGGTATACACTTATTTTTGAAGTCCATTCACTGTAACTTCACACTTCTGGAAGAGTCTATAGATGCCATTGCTGTTTCAACGGGTGAGAAACGCAAGAAAAGCATATTTGAAAAGGCATTCACATAGCAGTCATTTTAGTTTACATTGGAGGGTATAATGTACAGTGGGTACTAAAAAACTGTACCTAGAATGGCTTCAAAGAAGTGTGAAGTTACCGTGAATGGACAGTGTTTATTGATTTATTGTCTTGAAAGTAAATCTGTATTTGATCAAATAATTCTAATTGAATAGTGATGATTATTTTAAGATGTTTTTCTACAAGTGGGACAGAAACTTCTGAAGATGAAGTCAACCCAACACCACCTAAGGAGAAAAAATTTTTCAGAGCGCCATCAGTATGATATGATGTTCCACCAAATGAAAGTGAAACACCAATCCCTCTTTGGAATAAAAAGCCAGAAGAACATGTGCGCAAAGAGGCCGTGACCTGGACTTTCCATAACGGAATACTGTGTTTTAAAATGTACTGTTATGTTCTCTATTTTATTTCAGATTGAAAATGTTCATAAAATGTTGCACAATTTTTGCTTAAATTTCAAAATGTGCTCTGCGTGAAGAACAAGAACGTTACTATTCCGGCATGAACACCTTCCATATAAGACAGTCAACAAATACAGAAAATTCACAATTTAAATGTTTAATGTAATTCTCTATTTAAACTATTTATGTGACATTTCTTATAAAAGATAAAGGTTTTGCTCTGCATGCATAGCACTTCCATTTGTGTGAAACCCGCAGGCAGCCATGGTAGGTTCGTGAGATGCTTGCCTCTGGGCAGTCGGTCGAGGAGATCTGGTGAGGTAAGACGCTGTCACATACGCACTTTAACTTTTTGCACTGATTTAGATTACCATAGCTAGTATACCGGTTAACCTTTGCTTTGCATACGTTTTGCCAGATATCCCGCGCATTATGCTTCAGCTTAACTTAATAATTTGTGCCCTTGAGGCTTTTTAAACTTAAGCGAGGAAGGAGGAAAGATGTCAAAGAGGCCACGCGGTCCGCGCAACTTTGACTCAGGCGCCATCTGCCTATGTTAAAGGCATTTCATTGTAATTTCTGTTTAACAGCTGCGTGCAATATTAAGGGCTATATTTCTACGTATGTATTTCAGGGTGACTTAAATTAATGAACATTTAGAGTCCTAAATTTGTGTGTATCCGTATGTCAACAAACCTGTGTCTACATCATAATTATAAGGGTTACGTAGAGCTATAACCCGTAGGCCTGTAAATGACTTAGAAGCATAAATTTCGAGATCTGCATCAAATTTCAGAATTTTTTTCCCCGAAATGGGAAGACATACCGAATAGCTGCTATATACACATTATAATCAAAATGTCTGTCATAAATTATGATTACGTAGTGCTATATCCCGTAGGAGATTAATTATACGTAGTGCTATATCCCATAGGAGATTAATTATACATAGTGCTATATCCCGTAGGATATTAATTAATGTAGTGCTATATCTCATGGGTAGAGACCTGAAAAAATAGCAAATGCAATAAAGCAAAAAATAACGTGAATTTTGACATAAAAAATGAAAAATTGTGATTTTTGAGAATCTCAGCTGTAATTCAGGAATTGTACAAAATCATGTAGTATTTTCGCGAATTATTATTGTTTTGCATCACATAGTTGCTTCATAAGACGTATTTGATGTCTTGGATAGTTGAATACGAATGCATGCATAAGTTGGCCAGTAGATTTCTTTGATTTATCACCTTAAACGAAAACATGTTTACTTTCCGTCACGTGTATTTACGACCATAGATAACATGAGCGCAAGTGATGATGCGTCACTTTGAGTGAACATTCTATTCACAGCCCTGCAAAAGTTTGATCATTAGGAAAACACCCCATTGTAGTGTTCACATCCACCAAGCACCATGTTATCTATGGAATTCACGCCTTGTTTACATTTGTATTGTATCATCATCATGTTTTAACCAACAATTCTTTATTTTTTTACGAAGCGAGCGGTGCGGCGGTGAAAAATGTTTTTATATGAATTTACTTACGTAGAATATATTTGTAAACCAATTTATCACATATTGTAAACTTGTATTCGTCCAGTAAACTATATTTTTATTATACACATTCTCTGTAAATATATGCGGTAAAAAATGAGACTTTAGAAGAAACAAAAGTTTTGACAGCGGGCCTAACGAAAAAATTTGTTGTTGAAAGTTTTGATAGTTCAAAAATGTATAGGCAGATTTCTCTAATTTTTTTGCTGTTCGTACAAGGCACTTTTATCATTTTTTTTTTAACAGTGCTTTCATAGTTGTGTATAAATTGTTTACATTATTCTTTTCATGAAACAGTATGCCCTTGCCAGTGCATTGCGACCATTTGTTTTTCCAGGTGATAGGCTGAATACAAAAGTCTTAAATAAAATATGACCTTGTTTTCAATGTTGTTTGTTGATAAACTGTTGTCTGTATTAAAACCATAACTATATATTTCTCTGCAATTTAGGAATTTTTGCACGGAAATAACAATAGATAGAAAACACTATTTATCAATACAAATAACATTGCCAATTTCAGGTTTTACAAATATAGTGACATATCTCAAATTATGTCTTTATAAAGAGCACATTAAAAATTGGAGCAATTCTCATGCAGAAACCTGCGTTTTTGTAGCAAGAAAATAACAGCTATATTTGACAAAAATAACGCTTTTTCAAAAAAATAACATCTATTTTTGAAAAAAAAAATAACACCTACTTTTTCAGGTCTCTACTCATAGGATATTAATTATAGGCTTGTAAATGACTTAGTCCCTACCTTACCCAGAGTCTGAACCCAGAACCCCTTGCATTGCAAGTCAGTTTCATGCCGAATGCGCCATAGAAGTCGGCATCCCTTTTACGATAGTATTCCAGTGTATTTTAACTTACTTTAGTTAAACATTTTGGCCTCGAATAATTGTAATTGCTTAAATATGTTTTGCTATACAATGAATGCACACTTCATGTTAACTTGTAAGTGCTATTGGAAATTGGAATGTGGCCGTGCCATCCCCCACACTGATTCAACGCCCAGATAAGATGGAAAGGTTGCTACAGTAACATTTTTTTGGCATGTTTACAACCAAACAGCAGAACAGGTATAATAGTGTCACATGAAAAAATGGACCACTAGGAATTCTTCCATCATAGACATCGCAGCGCACCAAGGAAACTAAATACGGAAAAACATACAATATTTGCATTTCAGATGTTACCTATTTCTAAAAAATCAAAGTGTCTCACTTGTTACTTTTTGTGTGCACGTCCAGAAAATAATCAACAGACCACTGTTTTGCCATCTTTTTTGTTGAAAACATTTTCACTATTGGAAATATTATGATCGTGTTATGATTAGAAAATATTAGAGAGTGCAGAGATTTGGACAGCTCTTAACAGCAAGTTCTTGAGAGCCGAGAAAATATTAGTGATTTATCAGTGAATTTCTGAAAATATTTGAATGGATAGTTTTCAAATGATGACTACTTTAATTTGAATAATAATTGGCTGCATGAGTTGGACGCACTGTACCACCCAGCATTCCTGCTTATGTGCAGAACCTGTTTGCGCATGCAGGAGGTGGAGATATGGGCAAGACTTCCGTTTTTCTCCACAGCTCTGGCCAGTGTGAGGGAATGAGTGGAAGAGAGCCAGTCATACTCAGCCGCACTAGAGCAGTGAGGCGGTGTGTGCAAAGACTCAAAACTTGCAAATAATTATCTCTGCCAACAAAATTGAGTTCTAGCCAAGTAATATTGCATTGTTAAATAAATATAGCAATAATTTTGAAACAATAATATTTAAAATTTAACCCTTTGATTAAATAAATATTCAGCAAAATTTGTGAAAATCTGGTGAGTGCTTGAGCATGAACTCACTATGTCCCATTAGACTGTCTTTAGGTAATGGTTTCTCTTTTATTCCTGTTCAAAAAGTGTAAACATTAGTTTGGGACACCTGGTATTTTCTGATATTGAAATACCTCAAATTCTTGTACACGAGTTGATTAATTTGTATTCTGAAATATTATTCTTGTTTGACAATGCAGGTTCTGTATTTTTTGTTGACAAAAGTGTAACCCTATTTTTTGCATTTTCAAAGCAAAATATTTTAAAAATACTTGGAACTAGCTGAAAACTTCTTATGTGAGCATGGTGAATGATAAAAACTATAAAAACAACTTACAATGCTGAATAAATTCATTAAACCCAGATTCTTAATGCCTTTCAAAGCAGTATTACATAGATGTTATGAAATAAAAATAGCCTACTCAACCAAAAATGAAGTGATTTGTCATAAATATTATTAGTGTATAAAACCAAATACATTTTCAAATGCAATGTAAGTTCATATGTATATATAGGATGTGTGTAAATTCCCATTACACATTGTAAGGGTTTGTAGTGGGGACCAAGCCGGTTACGTTTTGCATAGGAACTTATGTGCGGAAATTTACTATTTCCCCGCGACAAACAAAACACCACCACATCACATGTTGACCTCTTCAACATCTGCAACATACTGTACATTGTTTTTCTTTTGGGTCCACTTACAAGAAGGGCTCAATGTGACGACCAGCGATGTCTTACACAAACATGGTACCTTCGTACCATGTTCTGGTACATACAATCTCCAATACCTGGACATCCAAGATTTGCCGCAGCCATAACCTCTGCCAGCAGTTCTTCCTCTGATTCCACAGAGGTCTGGTAAATCAAGCCCTTCATGTGGCCCCAAAGGAAGTAGTCTAGAGGAGTCGTTTTGGCCAACAGTGGATAGGTCGAGGTGGCCCGATTGCTTGGCCTGCAAGTTCACCCGACTTGACTCCACTAGACTACTTCCTATGAGGCCACATGAAGGACGTAATTTATGAGACCCCTGTGGAATCAGAGGAGGACCTGCTGGTGCGGATTATGGCTGCGGCGGCTCGTGGACTTCCAGGTATTGGTGATTGTGTACCAGAACATGCTACGTAGATACTGTGTTTGTGTAGACATCGCTGGTTGTCACATTGAGTCCTTCTTTTGAGGACCCAGAAGATAAACAACGTATAGTATATTGCAGATGTGGGAGAGGTCAACATGTGATGTGGTGGTGTTTTGTTTGAGGCGGGGAAACAGTATGTTTCCGCACATAAGTTCCTATGCAAAACTTAACTGTCTTGGTCCCCACTAAAAGCCCTTACAATGTGTAATAGGAATTTAGACACATCCTCTATATACTTTGTATAAACAAATAGTATTATAAGCAGATAATATTTTCTGCTACTAAATGAAGGCCACTTTATTTTCACTACAGCAGAATTGAGTTTTTGTGCTAATAATTGTATGGTACAAACCCAGTATACACAAGACACTGTAAAATTTTATAACATTTTTATAAATTTAAGGTCATTGCACCACTATTAATCATACTTCACATAAACTGACAAAATGCCATATCCAATTAAAAAGTTTACAAAGTAGGTAAATGGAACAAAACTATTTTTTTTAAATAAATTTTGTTATTAAACATGCCTGCTTGGTGTGTTTGTAAAACAAAAAGTTATATATGAGGTTTGGGGCGTGTCATGGCAACTATTTTTTTGTGAGAATGAAGGCACAAATAAGAATTTTTAAAAATGTAAATGAAATAAATAAATGAAAAGGTATGGAATATATGGATAATGCAGAGTATATGTAGGGTAGGGAGCATCCATGAACATCCATACACTACTGTTGTGCTACTTTTGTTTACTACAGTGTTTTTGGCATTACAATACACATATCCACCCTAAAGACCCTCAAAGTAGTTTTGAGTAGCATCCACAACATGCTGTCAACAATGAGGGAGATACTGAATACCATCTGCCTCACCATGTGATATGATCATCTGTGCCACACAGCATTCTGTCTTGTCATGTCCCAAACAGTCTACCAAGTGTTGGTTCTTTTACTTTGGGTATAAGGTCGAAATCACATTGAGAAAGGTCTGGAGAATATGGTGGGTGCTCCAGAATATCCTATCCCCCCCCCCCACCCTCCAGTTCTCAAGTATCTGCTGTATAGATACTCACTACATACAATCTTGTATTCTCATGGAGAATGACAGTATTGTTCAGAAGATCAGGACTTTTCTCCTGTAAGAAGTTGCTGTAGTATTCTGTCATCACTATTGTGCCATGTGCAACACTCTGACAAAAAAGTACTCCCCACACATCATACACGATAATGACTATCAAATTCACAAGAGAAGCAGCTTGTCAAAAAATGTGTCTTCATGGTGATCGTTCACATCACATCTGAGCTGACTGACATTGAAGCTCTGGTTTATAAGGCCTGGCCCAAAATTAATCCATGGTGATGATTATCGACAGAAAATGATCTCCTTCCTGATGGTAGCTGGTAACATGCCAGGTGATTGCAGTATGTTTCATACCATACCCAGTTTTGAACTTCAGCAAGTCACAGCATGTTACATAACATGCCCACTTTTAAACTTCAGTAAATTGCATCACGTTGCATACCATACCCACTTTTAAACTTCAAAGAGTTGCGTCATGTTAAATATCTCACCCACTTTTGAACTTCAGTGAGTGCATATGTACTCACTTTGATGTAACCTTACACAGATGGTCATCCCATAAAATATTACAGTCAGTTTTTTCTAAATGTCACTTTCTACCTGTAACTTCAAGCAATATCCACATTCTCCCGGTTTTCATGAGGTGCTCAATTATTGCACTGACATCAGTCCACATAGAGACAGGTCATCCTCCCCACTACATGTCGTTGGATGCTTCATCCTCGTGGAAACGCTGCTATCCATTAAGCAACAACGCATAAGTTCGGTATGGAAGAGCGTTATTCCTCATAGCTTTCACCAGCCCCTGTGACATTCCCTGGCATTTTTCCCCATAGAATGGCTATTTTGATGAGTGATGTTCAATTTTGGTCACATCCATTCTGTATAGTTGTCAACTCGGCACTGAACTAACATTGTTCTCTGTGTGATAACTGTCCTCACACCACCACCTGGTGAAGCAACCACACACTATGGATGCCACGTTTATTGGAGACATACAACATTTTGTGATATCACTGTATAATTTTTAACAAAACAATAGTTGCTGTGAATTATGGCAAAATAAATGTATTAACTGTATTAAAATAAATGTATATAATAAATAATAAATAGTAATAATGGGATGAGTGAAAGCTATTACTCACACAGCTTGGTTGCGAGAACGTTTGAGGACTTCACCTCCATCACATACTGAACTCTTGTGGATGTGGTGGCCTCGGACACTAGGTGAAAGTGGTAACACATTACCATAGGAAGACCTCTCATCCTTGTGATGGAAGCTATAACAAAAGTAGACAATTCTGCTGTCTATAAAAAAAATAACACAATATAACAATATTAATTTAAAAGTAAAATTTTAATTTTATACAAGCATCAGTAATGTTCACTTTTGGAGAGGGGTAAAAAGCAATTACTGCATAAAAGGTTTAATATCAAAAGGAAACAAAAATAGATATAAACAAGGTTTAACTTTTCCATACTCTTTCTTGGATAACAACTGTTTCAATGAACAATTTACACAGTAGCATTTTCCCATTCATGTGAATTTTTTATAGCCTACCTCACCATCTCAACTTTCTGAACTTAGAAAGCAAACTGATACGGAATAACTCATAAAAATAAAGTAACCAAAATTATTTCCATAGTTGCTGCTGAATTTTCACAAATTCTTTATGAACATACAAATGGATAACAGTATAAACAGTATTTCACAATTATCAAAATAAAATAACTACATTTTATGGTAAATTATAGGACATATATATGTCAAAAAGCAACACTACAATCATGAAAGCAGTGCAGGATTAAAGCATAAAAACTACTACACACAAAATTAAATTTAAAGGCCTGGGTGGATCGATAAAACCAGTAACCACAAGGAAGTCACATCAAAGTACCTATTTTTAACTAATACAGACTGTTCCAAAAATATGTTTATAACTTTGATTGCAAATATTTTGGAAATGACCTCTAACAGAAAGGAGCAGTTTGTTGCATGATGTTTAATCACACACTAAAAACAGTTCAAAGAATGCTCCATTCATAGCTTTGAGAATATCAAGCCAGTATTCCAGTTCCTGCCATATTCATTCCAGCATGTCTATATCAACTTATGCAATTGCAGTATTTATACAAGCACAAAGTTCCTGCAGATCCTTATTTCACAAATGCCCATAGGAAAAAATCTGAGTTATATCTGGTCACATTGGTGGCCAGTGATTGGATTTTCTCTGCCAATCTTCTGAACAGAAAAATTTTTTGTTCAGACTGGTCCTAACGGTCAAAGCCTAGTTAGTGGTCAGGAATACCGTCCTGCTGAAGTCAGCTATTAGGTTGATGTCAGCTGTTAGGTTGAAGGTTTTGTACCTGTTGAAAACCAATCTGTTCCAACAAGTCCCAGTACACATCTGATGTTACTGAGCCTTCTACAAAGCAAAGTGGACCCATTATACTGTCATGACGCAAATTACATAAAACATAAACCTTCAGCGGCTATTACACGTTACCAGAGTCCATAAAAGCTTGGGTAAGGTCCACCACAGGGGCCGTTATATGAGCTAATGTAGCACCTGTGATGGCATTTCCTGCCTTGCACTGCCAGATTTCGTACCGGGTTAGGTATTTGGGCACATCCTATTTTTCGTGGCAAGTCTCGTACCAAGTTTCATACCTGGCCAGTTTCAGAGCATAGGCCGCTCCCCGTGGCTACTACTTGAAACGAGTTGATGAATAAACCGAAATGGACGCCTCCATCTTGATTATACATCCGTGAGGTTGAAACTTTTTAAAATAGATCTAAAATGTGACAACAACGAATAATATTGGTGATGACAATTTAATTACTGTTTAAAACCATTCTAAATATTAAAAAAATTACCTACTATATGAAAAAAATTAATTCAAAGATTAAATATATTTATAGTATATAAACTCGCAACCTAGTGTGTGAACTGATAGTATAGTGGTAGGGTCGTGGCGCCCGCGAGTAATATGTAACTTTTGGGCATTAGTTAGAAACTCCACCAGACCCAAAATTTTTTTATCATTAAATTTAACATGCGGATTATTTCCCTGTAAGTAAAGAAAAAACTAATTTTTGCAACCGGTCCATAATTTTTGTCAAAATTAAAAATGAAACACTTGTACTCTAGTGACTTCATGTCATTTTCAAGAAAATGAATGAAACTGCACTAGCAAACTATCAATTTATGTGAAAGGCGAACAGTAATATAGAAAAATGAAGATGTGATAGCTAGCTTTTTCATACGCCTACGAAAGTTACTAACTGGTAGCAGTTTTACAAATATGGTTCATATTTACTACAAACCAAATACTGTGCACCCACCAAGTGTGTCAAATGCTGGTACGCCAACTGCTGTCGTGTAATATGAATCTTTCATGGTGGCTCATATAGCAGCTGGTATACTGGTTTGTGCCCCAGGACTTGTAGAAGCTAGTACAAGAACCAAATGCGGTTGTAGGTATCGTGTAATATCGGTTTTAGGATGGTCGCATACAATTTCTATGCTGATGTCTGTGTTCTCAGACATCTAAATACTCACACTGTGTCAATTTATCTTTCCTGACACATGAAAACGGGCTTGTGCTGTGAACATCACCTTATTCAATAAGTTTTGGTCTTCAACCAAAGTGACCAAAATTGTAAAGTTTGTCTATGTCAAGTGTTTTGGCATGTCATCAAGTTGAAACACCTCTTGAAGCTGTATCTTGTAGGCATGCAGCTTCAATTTTTTGTACAGAACTCTGTGCACAGTGGTTGTTGGTAGTTGCACTTCTCTAGAAGCATGCCAGATGGACTTCGTGGAGCTTAACAGAAATACCTGTTGCATCTGTGCAACTTTTGCTACACTCGTGCTTCGCCACCCTGGACTCATCTTCTAGCAGACATTTCCAGTCTCCTCAACCCGCCAGCACCACACCTTGATAGCTGGCCATGAAGGTGGTTTTCTCCCATAACTTGTACAGAAAATAATGTTACACTTGCATGTACAATTTGGTACCTACAAAACATTTTATGCTCTTGGCCACCTGCTACGGTGTCTCCATTTTTCTTTTTCCACAGATTTACATGCACATAGAAATAACTTCAGATTTGAAAAACATTATGCAACAAAAGGCTTCTATAATTTGATATTTCCAAATTATGTGTGATCTAAGTGGTAAATATCATTTTGGAACATTGTATTTATGATATTAAAATCAAAGTAATAACTCCATAATAGAAAGTTATATTAAAGCTACACGTTATAAATAAACTATGTAAAAATGAACAGAACACAAAATGAAAAGCCTAAAGAAATTATTTTTTATACAAACAGAAAAAATTATTTATGTAAGTACTATTCATTTGATTCCCATATAATTATTATTACTAAATTAACGGCACTGAATATATAAGTATGCAAGTTTTGTTAAGACTATTTAATATAAGTGTATTAAAACATGACATGTTAAAAAACTGAATTCTTTTTATACAATGCAGATTAAATGGTTTGCTTGAATGAAAAAGAAATCTTATGAGGTTGGCTAAGAATAAATTTTATTCTTTAGCTTTATCATGATGCATTAACATCTTTCAAAAGTGCAATTAAATGCATTAGAGCCTGCAAATTTTCACAAAAATTCACATACTGATTTATATTTTCACTGACAAATTTAATTCATATTAGTTATGGTAGCTAGACATCCAGTCTTAGCAGAGCATCTACTGCCTTTTTATTATTTGTTCCACTCTACTCAAAAATTTGGCGGAAAGCATAAAGTCCAAATTTTTAGTATGACAGCTATTAGTTTTTTGTTTTGCTTGAATGAAAACTGACTTACAAGATAATATTGTTATGAAGCTATTTTTTGAAGTGAAGATTTCTCTTTGTTTTTTGTTAAGAACAATATCAGGTAACGATATTTCATTTATTGACGTTTGTCCTTTTCTGTCGTTATTTGTTGTTTTAGGAAGCCTTTAGTACTTTTCGGGTGGGTTTTTGATTTATTTTTTTTGAGTCATTCAGTTTTGGTTAGTATTGTTTAACTTAGGACCCTTCTTGGCTGTTAATTTTTAGTTGTGATTTGTTGCTTGAAGTAAATGTAGCTTTATTCCAAATTGTTAATTTGCTCACCCATCTTATAGCCAGATGGCTGGGATAGGGACATTAGGATAGCTCAGGACTCTTGCGAGCATACATCTTGGCCGTGGGGTTGTTGATGACCTGGGCTTTCATACGGGCAGTCCGGCCGACAGATATATGCACGTGGCAGTGCGGTGGCATAAGGTGTGTATTCGCTGAGGGCGCATGATAGTAAGGATGGCTATGCATGCTTTAAAGGTATCCGAGAAGTAAGGAAGAGTAGGCGGAGACAGCACTAGGGAAGTTTTCCGCCGACGTCTGCTTGACAACAGCAACATAGCAGCGCTGGGACGCGAGGATGCACAGGACGTGGAGCAGTGTATGTGAGAAGTCATAAGTGGAGAGTCATTCTTGGTCTACAAAATGAGAAGGCCATGCGTGAGTTCGACTGCTGAAGAAGCAAGGAGTTAGGCCGGAGAAGCCTGGAGTGGGTCAGCAGCATGTAGCCGAGTAAAGTTAAGTAAACCTTGCTTTTGTAGTCGTAGTTGTTGGAGTTGGTTCCTGGGCTCTAGTATGATTTTAGAAGCATGAAGTAGAAATAGTTAGATCTAGTAGCTGCTAAATTTTGGAGACGTTTAGAAATTTAGAGCTGCAATGGGGATGTTGCCAAAGTATTTGAGTTATTGTTGTAGTTGTGTTCTTTAGGCCTAATTTACATGATCGCGTGAGATGATTTCAAAACCTGCACAATGTTTTTCCCCTCGTTGGTTAATTTGTGAACCAGTTGTTATAGTAAATTAAATGTGAAGCATTTCCAGTTGTTTCAATTTATCAAACAGTTGGCAGTACCTCAAGACAATAATTTTTTCTTTTCAAAAGCTCAGAAAATGACTTACATTTAGGAATGTTATTTTTGGTATTGTAATTTTTAACAACAAATATTGTTTGTTAAGAATAAGTATTTTTCTAAAGTATTTAAGCAGAGTTGTTCAAAATTTATTTTGTTTTAAGAAAAGAAGTTGTAAAAGTAAAATTGATGTTCTGATGCTTAAATTTTTCATTTAAGTAGACGTAGCGATCCTTCCTAACATATGTCCAAGTGATTCTTATTTTTTTTTGTTCTAATACGTTATTTCAGATGATAAATCAGTGTTTCCTGTAGATTCTTAAGTAGTACCTCTTCAAGGTCAAGTGAGTGAATGGTTGCTCTTAGTTCAGTAGTTCAGCTGTTAGTGTTTTTACAGATGTTTTAGTTTAGCGATTGGGGTATTACAGTCCGCCTCTTAATCAGTCTTTAGTGTTCCCCAAATTTTTCACATCATTACATTAGGTTAGAGTCGCCAGGTACTAAATTCAAAATTTTCACTTTGTTACAATAATGTGTTATGTATGGAAGTATGTAGGTTGGTATCCCTGGCATGTGGCTCGGAGTTTCATTGTTGTTGTGATGAGAATGTGTGTAAGTAATTAGTATAGCAATAGAGATTTGTTGTCTAAGATCATAGGTGACATAATATTGGCAACATGATGATACAAATTCGCATCTGTTTTGGCTATGGAGTTCGGTGTTCGGTGTATGGCATGGCAACATTGTAACCTCAAATGGCACTATTTAGTTCATTTAGAGAATTTGTGCCACGCAGAGATGATGAAAGATATATGCTGAACATTTACATTATTACTTTGTGGCTAATAAAGTAACCACAAAGGATTAACACAGAGCAATAATCTTCACTGTGTGTGATAAAGATCTGTGTATACTTGTGTCATCACTGGATTCTCCAAAGACGAGTGACGTGGTAATCGACAATTTTTGGAGTGGCTATCAGCTCATTTTGAGCTGAAGCTGAGTTAGATTGTGGAGAGAAAGTTCCACTAGCAGGACCAGCATGAGAATGAATAGGATGTTAGGTATAGTGCGGAACTGTGGCGGCTGTCTGCACATTGCACTTTCATAGACCTGAACCAGATGTCGAGCTATCAGCTGCTGTGTGAGACAAAGTCAGTTACACATATAATGTTTTCTAATTATAAACTGACCTTCAAGGAAGTGATGGACTTGGCTATTGTGGTGGCAATTGAAATTCAAAACATGAATGATTTTGAAGTGGTGTGGGTGACCAGACTGGTGCAGTGGGGAGTGTTAGTTTAGGCAAGCACATGCCAAATGGCTGATATAACAAACTGTCATCTGAAAATAAAACGGTAGAAGGGCAAGAGTCCTGCTGTGGATGTAACAGCCTGCATCATCCTTGAACTTGCAGGCATTGGGGTAGAGAGTGTAACTTTTGTTCCAAACAGGCCTATTTGGAACAGGCACGTATTTTGAAAAACAACAAAGAGCAGGGTACAGGCTTTTCAACGAATCAAAAGGAAGGGAAGGAGAATGCTAATTATGGAATGCAGATTCTTCAAATGAAGACACTGCAACATACAGTTTGTATAATATGTGCAGTGGACTATCAAAAAGTTGCCCACCAATCAGGGTGGAAATGTGGTCACACGATCAGAGATTGGACATGGAAGTGGACACAGGTATAGGCTACACTACAATCAGTAGTGAGACGTACAGACAGCTGTGGTCAGAGCAGTCAAAGCAACAAGAAGCAAACATGGTATCGCACAAACAGTCGCAAGATAAGCTGAGGATGTTGGGAAGCATTGAAGTACATGTGAAGACAAAATTGGCTTCAGCTAGGCTGCTGATGATGGCAAATGGAAAATGCTCAAGTATTCTAGATTGCAGCTAGTTAGAGCCCTTAAGAATAACTGTCAACGGGATTCACTCACTGCGACAAGAAGAAGCTGCGAAGATGATGGAGCAATATATGCAAGTATTTGGAAATTTAAAATTAGGGCACTATGCAGGACCACTTGTTATGGTAGAACTCCAGGAAGATGCTAAAATAGTGTTTTGTAAAAGTCGACATGTAGAAATTGCTTTACCTGAGTGTGTCAGGGCAGAAATTCACTTGTTGATGTGTTCAAATCAGTGGTGCATTCATCAAGGGCTATTTCACTGTTTCCGACACAGTAGGCTGATAGGTCTGTACAACTGTGTGGAGTGAGTGAGTGAGTGAGCAAAGAGATTTGTATGCCTCTTAACATTGATGTCATGAGAACCAATGTGGTTGAAGCGAGGTGCGTATGGAGCAGCGCCGGAATGCAAGGGGGGGGGGGGGGACTGGAGATCCTAGAGAAAACCCACCGACCAGTGACATCATCCAGCACGATTCACACATGCGAAAATCCTGGGATGGCCCTGGTGGGAATCGAACCCGGTTAGCCTTTTTTGGGAAGCAAGTAGTCTAACCACTACACCACTGCAGAACCACAACTGTGTGGAGATTACAATTGTACAGTTAAGACTGTGCACAAAAACCATTTATCCTCTCCCAACTACAAATGAGGCATTTTCATACTAAGCAGGAGAGAAAATGCTCACAAAGCTAGATTGAATAGAAGCATACCTACAAGTTTCAGTGGATAAGGTAACAGCAGAGATTCTCACTGTAAATACCATGAAGGGGTTATTTATAGAGCTAAAGAGCTACTGTTTGAGGTTTGTAATGCCAGAGCAATATTTCAGCAGCTGATAGCAATATTTTTCTCTGGGATACTAGGGGTGGTTGTGTTACATGATATCTTAATTACAGGATCAAATTAAGTGAGTGAGTAAGAGATTTGGGTGGCTCTTAACAGTGAGGTCTTGAGGGCAGATGAGGGCCACTAGGGTGAGAATAGAGCAATGACAGAATGAAAAGACGGCGGAAACAGGAGAACCCAGAGAAAAACTGTTGACCAGAGGCATCGTCCGGCACAATTCCCAGATGCAAAAATCCGGGAGTGACCCAGTCGGGGATTGAACCTGGTTCACCTTGGTGGGAAGCAAGCAGGCTAACTGCTCAACCACCGCAGCCACAGAATAAGTTAAGAAAAGCAATAGCTAAGAGTGCACCAGGTGCTACAACAAATTGCTGCAGCAATCTTGTAGCTTAAGAAATTTGTTTGTGTACAGTCTCGGGAGTCAATTTTTTGGGATACTGTGTGGACAGCACTGGAATATGTCTGACTGATGAAAATATGAGAACAATTTACGATGTACTAGCACCCATTATGAAGAAAAAAACTTTGATTACTGAATTTGTGCGAGAGGACCCTACCAAACCAAGCATACCTGTTAGAATCCTTGTATCAATTGCTAGACCAAGGAAAAGAGTGTGAATGGACAGAAGTGCACGATTAGATGTTTAAGGCAGCAAAAGAGCTCCTAGAGTCAGATTCAGTGCTCACCCACTATGATGCATCAAAAACCGTTCTTTTAACTTGTGATGCATCTAAATATGGACTAGGTGCAGTGCCGATCCATACCAGAGGAGATGGAACTGAAGCAGCTATTGCATCTGGATCTTGTAAACCACAAAAGCACAAGAAGAACTACTCATAAATAGATAAGGAAGCCTTAGCGATTATGTTTGGTGTAACCAAATTTAGACAATATCTGACAAGGCCATTTACGACAGTCACAGACCACAAAAACACTCATGTGACTTTCCGACCCGACCAAACAAGACCCCAATATATTATTGCTATGGTGGTTATGCTGGATCCTCTGGTTATTTATATATGTTTACCAGTTAGTACATAAAGTAGGCATTAAGATTGGTCAAGCCAATGCTGGGCATTCAAATTCCGGCTGTAGAGTATGTTCGTATGTCGGAGGACCTACCTGAACCCTCAATTAAAGCTGCAAGGTTAGCTCAGTTAACAGAGTTAGACCCAAAACTATCAAGAGTGAAGCTGTATGTGATTGCAGGCTGGCCTAATGATGCCTCTAAGAGCTGTGCCCATATTAGAGTTAGAAGGATGAACTATCTCTATATAAAGGCAGCTTTTTATGGGATATTATATGGTTGTGCCAACAGTAATGTGGATCTACCCACTGGAAATGTTGCATGCTAATCATGATGGCACTGTTTGATCAGAAGTGGTGGCATGTACCTATATGTGGTGGCCTAAAATGGACCAAGACATTGAAGAAGTTGTACGACATTGCCAGGAGTGTGAACAACTCTGAGCTAAACCTTATGTTTTTTGGCATTGCTAGCCCGGTGCCCAGTTGCATAAAGTATTTACTCACTTTACAGTGAGTAAACTCATTTACTCAATAATTCCTACTCTTATATAAACAACATTACACATAATATACACAATACTAGTCGCATCTTCCCTCTTATCATTTTGAGTAGTCTTCTTTGGGCCTCTACTCTAGATAGCATGCAGTTTCTGGAAGTGTTCTTGCTGGGTAATTGTCTGGGTGCTCTTCTGTTTGCGTAAGAAACCAACAGAAGCCCTGCAGCTCATTCTCCTCTCTCGCTGGTCTTCTATGGTTCTTCTGCACTGTAACCTGTGGTCACCATACTTTTCCTTCTACATTTGTTTTTATATTCTGCTATTGGTACTTCAAAGAGCTCTATTTCAATTGACCCTGGTTCCTTCCTTAGTGGTGGCTTCATAACAGCATGATGAAAGCCCTGTGTAATTGTTCCAGGTGACCACAGCTTGCTGGGGGTGTGATGTGCTGGTTCTATGTACACTTCTTGGCTTATCATTAGTTCTGGTAGCTTATGAGCCTTTCTGTAATCCTGAACCTTGTATTTTTGTTTCTTTTCCCCCAGTAATTCTGACACTAGCTCCAGTACTTGTGGTTTTAGAAATCCTGTGGATATGGGCAATTGTGTTCTCATTCTTCTGAACATAAGTCGTTGCACTGGAGACGTCCCCACACCTGACATGGATATGATGCACCAGTCCAGTAATGCTATCTATGGGTTTGCCTGTGTTTGCAGGCACTTATGTTCTTTGCAAATTTTACAGATGTTTCTGCTTTCCCATTACCTCACGGGTGATAGAGAGAAGAAGTTGTATGCTGTAAATCCCACATTTTTGAGAAGGCCTGAAACTCACAACTCAGGAAGCATTTGGCATTATCCATGACCAACGTAGTAGGAATTCCATGTTGAGCAAACTGGCTTTTCAAGATTTTTATGACTGCTGTATAGTCAATCCTAGATACGTTGTTTATTTCCCAGAAGTTTAAATAATAGTCAGAATCGAGTACTGTTTATTGTGCACCCAGAATACATCTGCTTCTACTCGCTTCCACGGTAAGTCTGATATTTAATGAATTTGCATCTTCATATGGGGTTTATTAATAGCAAATTCTCAACATGTTCCACAACTACTGACCTCCTTTTGTACATCTTCCTTCATGTTAAGCCAGTACAATGTCTCTAGCTATGCAGAGATTTCCTTCTAAACCCTGATGAGTTGAGTATGCTTTGTGCAGCATTTCTGCCCTCATTTCTTGCGGTACCACCAAATGCTCCCATCTGAATATCATGCCACCATAGACACTCAGTTCATCTCTGAAGTGCCAGTATTCCCTCGCCCTTTCAAGTACATCCGCTTTGCTCTCCAGCCCCCCTTCTTTAATAATTGCAGCTAACATTTACGTCCTACTACCTGCCATTGTACATTGTTATATACGGCTTAGCGGGTGAGTCACATTTAGATGCTGGTGGACGCTAATACTTTGCAGCTTTATTACAAATTCTTTGTTGCTGTCGTGGTCTCATCCTGGGTTCTCCTGCACTGATGCCCTGCTCAGTGTGTCTGGTAAGTACAGTCTGCTTTCTTTCTTGTACTTGATGCTTATGTCATACTGCTGTAATTTCAGCTTGATATACTGGAGGTGTTTAGGGATTGACAGAGGAGGTTTCTTGAAGATGGTCTCTAGTGGTTGGTGATCTTTGTGGACTAATGAGTTTGTTCAACCACATAGGAAGTGATGGAAATGATTGCAGCCAAATTAGATAGTGAAGTGAGTGCTCCCTTCTCAATCTATGCCCAGTACGTTCTGTGTCAACATCTTCATGGGAAACTTACTGGCTGTCCATGTTGCAAGAGAAGGCTGCACCTAGTCAATTCTGACTAGCATCAACTTGTAATTCAACTGGTTCCCTTGGGTCATAACACTACAGCACTGCTGTGGGGCTGACTGCTGTTTTGATGTCATGGAAAGCCCATTGCTGGGGACTGTCTCACAAGAAGGATGTATCATTGCGTGTTAAGTTGACGCAAGTGTTTGGAGAGTGTGACTAATGCTGTAAGAAATTTTGTCACGTAATTGCTAATCCTACAAAATGCTACAGATCTTTCACAAATGTTGGTGGCTGCATGTCTCAGATTACCACATGGCCCATGTAATGCACATACTTTTTGTGCAACCTGAGTTTTTCTGGGTTGAATTTTAGGTTACCTGGCTAAGCTCTCTATAACAGACTTTCAAGATTTTGGTCATGCTCTGCTATTACTGCTTCTTCAATATGCTGTCTGCCATAAACCAGTATGTCACCTGAAATAATTATGACCCTTTTTAGTACACGAAGTATTTCTATCATTGCCCTCTGGAAATCCTCTGGTACTGCTGACAATGTGAAAGAATAATGGTGCTACTTATATCACTCACCATCTGGCCCTCAAAATGTTGTCAAACTGCTGCTGGCTTCATCCAGTTGCAAATCCTAAAATCCATGCTTCACAACCAGAATGGAGAATATTTTAGCATCTGTAAGGTCTGGTTGAATATCTTCAATAGTGGGTATTAAAAAATGTGCTCTTTTCAACACTGTTTACTTCATGTGGATACAAGTGCATTCAAAGTTTGCCCCCTCTTGTTACGAGTACCAGATTGCTAATACAATCTGTTGATTCCAATATTTTTTCTACTTAATTTTCCATTTTCAATTTTTCCCATAACTTCTCCTCTAATTTGGACTGGAGTGCTAATAGGTATTGGCGAGAAGGCTGCTGCACTGGTTTAACATCCAAGTCAATTTCTAAGTGGTGTTTCCCTGGCAAACATCCATGCTTTTAAACACATCTGGGTACTAACTCACAACCCTATTCTTTTTCTGAGTCTTTCTACTTTGAATATGACAGAGCTGTACACATACCTTTATGAGTCCTAATGCGTCACAACTTCTGCAAATATCAATGACTTTTGTTCTAGAACCACAATTTGAAATGCAAGCACTTTTTCTTCTTGAGTCTCGCAGCCAGCTGCAAATAGGAATAAACTAACATTATTGGACATGAAAAGGGTGGCAAAGATCTGGGCAAACATGGAGCAAAGCGCCACAGGAATGTGCTGTGTGACATCAATAGCATCACCAAGCCGGCAATCCACAGGCTGGCGAGGCGCGGAGGAGTGAAGTGCATCTCAGGGCTCATCTACAAAGAGACACGAGACATGCTCAAAGGGTTCTTAGAAAATATAATCTGCAAAGCAGTCACCTACACTGAACATGCCAAGAGGAAAACTGTTATTGCAATGGATGTTGTGCATGCCTTGAAGAGGTAAGACCATACTCTCTATGGCTTCAAAGGTTAAGCCAAATTTGACTTAACACAGTAGTCAAGCTTGCCCTCTTGGCTACACACACTGACCATACCTGTGATTGCCCCGACATCTATAAAACTCATCACATCACATGTAGCCCCTGTGTCCAACTATTTTAATTATGTGGCCCTTGTCTCCCACTTTGAGGTCTGTCATCCCTCTCTTCTTGGTAGAAACTTAGCAGAAACAGCTGCTCTTCTTGACATGTCAGTAGCCTTCCTTGTGTTTCTGTTACTACCCCATCTGCTCTTCTTTCGTCCAGAGGACATATTTTCTCTTCCTGTTTTTCTTGCTGCCTGCGAGAGGAGGAAAAGTGGTTCAGCTGGTTGCAAATACAACACTTTTACCATATGCTGGAAAAAGTTATTTCTTGCAGTGATGGCCTCCTCCAGGTTACAAGTATTGGGTAAGCATGGTAACTTGACCTCACGACTGCACCCTGTCTTCCTTCTTTGTCCTTCGAGGTTTGCTGGCTGTCCAGTAACTGTTTCTTCCGCAATGTTAGGTGACTCCATTTGTTGAAATGGTAGTTGATGGCTTTGTATTCCCGACATGTGTTAATGGCCCCTTGCAAGGTTAGCCTTGCATCATACAACAACTGCCTTTGCAAACGGTGGTCAGTCACATCTACCACTATTTTGTCTTGGAGCATTTCCACTGCTAATGTGCCACATTCACATGTGGTGCTTAGTGCTCACACCTGTATGTAAACTGGTCCAACTTTTTCCCGACTCTTGGTGAGCTGTGCCAAACACCCATCTCTCATAAATAACACTTTTTTGCTGGTGTAAAGTGCTTGTCAAATGCTTCCAAAATTTAACTTATTTTATTTCTATCTGCCTCTGATAGGTCTAGCAACTGTTAAATTTTCACACAGGCCCATCCAATAATTAGTAACAAATCTGGCCACTTAATTGTTTCATCTTTTATGTTAAGTCTGGTAGCAATAGTGTATTTTCAAACTGAAACTTAAAAAGCCTCCAGTTTTCTTGCATGTCTCTAGAATGCATATTAACTGGTTGTGGCACCAGTAGAAGGCTAACAGGCACTAACTGCCTGATCCATTGTTTACTTGCATTTCGCACATGAATTTAATTCTTACATCTACACGAACATCCTATTTTACATTATGTTTGTATATAATTACATAAATGCTTCATCCGAAAGAAGTATTGTTATAAACTTAAAATTCCAAATCTGCCACCATGTTGCATTATATATTTACTCAGTTTAAAGTATCTCCAATTCATTCACTCAATATTCCCTACTCCTATATAAACAACACTACATATATGTACACAATACTATACAAAACCTACCAAGGTGAAAGAAGTCTGCTGCCCCTAGAGTAGAAAGCATGGACCAGATCAAACACAGATTTTTTGGGCCTTTTCAAGGAAAACTGTTTCTGATAGCCATGCATTCATAGTCCAAATGGCTGGAAGTGAAAGTGGTACTATCAGTGTTGTCAGCGGTGGTAATAAGAGAGTTGAGAGATATTTCCACTTACCATGCCATTCCTTTGTGATTACATCACACAGTGGCATGGGGTTTGTATTTCAGGAAATGAAGCTCTCTGCAAGAAAGAATACACTCAAGCTTGCTCAGGTTACATCATTTCACCCATCTAGCAATAGACACGTGGAATGAATGGTGCAAACTGTTAAAAGCAAGTTTAAAAAAAAACTTTAGAAAAAGACAATTAGCAAACAAGACTGGCACTATATTCAACCCCATTTACAGGAACTCAGGAGATACCAGCAGAAATGTTGATGGGACAGATAGTGAGAACTGTTCTACACCACATGCAACCAGCAACAAACACCATAAGACATAAATTACCACTGTCTGTCATTGAAGGACAAAGGTTCTGGAGATCCAGGTTGATAATCAAGTGCATTTTCATACCTACTGAGAAAATTAAAATAGTCACAAGTTACAACAGCGGTCAGAAGTGGCTGACACAGTGGACAACAGATGATCAGGAGCACCAGTACACAATTACAATTATCTGCACACTCCAAGGGGGATGGGAACTGCCAGGGTCAGGACATGTAAGGACTGTTGGCCAGATAGTCACACCAAGGCAATTGTGCAGTCAGTCTGCAGGCAAAGATGTGATCAATAGGACCCAGCTGTGGGAAACAATAGTTTACAGAGCCTTCAGATAACCAGGACACGGGCCTGTCATCAGCAACTTAATAATACTAAGAGCCTGTTACATTGAGACCAGAGCTGAGCCCTTTTATGGGATTATAACCATCTAATTTGGGGTCAAGTCCAATTAAAGAAGTTGAAAACAATGCTGGAAGTGCCACTGTTTTTGTTGTAAGTCAATTCTGATAAGTAGGGAATTAGTGTTATTTTTGATTGTGTGTTTGTTGAAATGTTAGCAATATCATGTTGCTGTTTTGTCTATGGCTGTGGTTAAGTGGTTTCGCTGTGCTTATGTCGTAGATTATGATTACTAGCAGTGTGTAAATGTGTGCCACTGTTAATATACCACTTCTCAAAAATAGTTCATATTTCTTCTCTTCCATTGATTAACAACAGTTTATTTTTTCTAAGCGTATAATGAAAGAATCTAAAATGGTGGTTAAAGCAGAAACTAACCTTGTGGTCCCTCTTTACTGTAAGATTAAAAAATTGTCAGTAAATAGATAAAGATATGGGAGAATAAAGATATTGTAAGGAGTTGGTTTTGTATACTATATAAGTTTTAAAATTTTTATCTGCTTGTAAAATTAATTTTTTTTATACTTTGTACAAGACAAGTTTGGACAGCCTGAGCTCATGCAAGGCACTACAGTCTTCCGGGTTGGCTTGCAGTTTTTCATACAAAGGCTGCGAGCGCCGGTCACTCACACAAGGAAGTTGCAAGCTTTGCTGTTGATGTGCACGTTGAGCTATTGAACCACACTGGGGCACTTTCATATTGAGTTTTTCGGAAGAACGGGCAATGCATGGTTCAATGTTAAGGGTAGGGCCACAGCCGGGAACAGCCCCTAGACTGGCCAGTTGTTTTTGTAATGTTTCGTGGTCACAACCATTTTCACTCTTGGAGGCTTTATTTTACTTTCTTGGTTATGACTGTTAATAGCTATTTCTAAGTTCACCTTTGGGCTGCTCCGGCCCAAGAGCTACGTATCCTGAGTGGTCATTAATTTTCATGATGATATCAAAAAGAGTTGAAATGATTCATATTCAAACAGTTTAATCCTGAATTACCTCAATAAGACTCACTAACTCAGCATTCAGACTAATGTCAATAATACTCCCACTTTCCAGAAGCAGAAGTTAAAACAATGTGGTTGTTTTTCTTCAATTTAAGTACAGAGGATTCTGTAACACAAGTTAATTCTATGCTTCATAAACTGAATGACAATAAGTAGTTGGTAAACAGAATGACGATAAGTAGCCCAAATATACTGCAATATCATTTTTTTACTGCTTTGAAAGAACATAAATTAAACTAAACAGGTAAATACTATTCTTGTCAATGCTGCCAAATGTGTCGTAAAACTGTTTAAAATGATACAGTGTATACAGTTATCAAAATCTATGACAATCTCAGTAGTTATATCAAGAAAAATGTTCAAATGAAATAATTTTTGAGTGACTTGATATGGACTGGTCATAACTTTTACATCATATGCCTACAAGTTTGACATCCTTGTTGCCAACTGTATATCTAATGACATCATGATTACAAACATTTTTTTTCAACATAAGAAATGTTGAGAAACAGTTAGGTGAATATGAAGGATCAAAAGTTTTATGGCAGTGTTGCACAAACAGTAATTTAAGATAGTGATAAAGCTTCTCACTGTAAAACATCTGAAGAAGTATATCAATGATTTCAGAAAGCAATACACTATTTACAAAAAATTTTCACTTTAAAAGACAATAAACTTAACTTTGTTAGTAAAAGAATATGAACTTATTTTTACATAGATCTAATAACTAATTATGTCACTGTTTCAGATAGATGATGTAAACATTGAATATTATTTTTTATTAATATGTTTAAATAAAACAGTCTGTAGCTGAAGAAAAACATTTACGATCAATTTTGAAACATGAAAACTGAAAATAAATAGGTATTCTTTCTTTCAAAATGTAATGCTCTACAGTGGGAAATAATAGTTTCTTATGTCTTTACTATATTTTACTTAAATGCACCTCCAAAGAGAATATTTGGCCTTATGAACAATTAATGGACAGTTTATTCCTATAGGGATGGTAATATGACTTTCAATTGTTTAGGTTTATTTGGTTCATTAATTTTGATTATTGCCCATTATGTACAGTCATGTACATTATGTGAAAAATTAACTATTATCTAAAATTGCATATCTGGTTACAACACTGTTTTTTTGGAAAGTTTAAAAATGATTTATATTTTTTGTGAGTAAATATTTATTTATAGCATTAAGTGGTATCACTTATCATGGAGTTATGTCAAGTGAAATTTTGGATGTATATCTTTTCAGGTTTTCAAATCTAGCAATACTAGATCAGGATCCAAAAATTCAAAAATCATATTCACTCACTCATGCCATATCCATATCCATGTGTCAATCCAACTACAGATTTTTTACTTCAATATGATTAATATCAATATGGCAATTAATTATTTTATCACAATAAAGATTTTGAACTTTATTCTCATTATTTAAATTATCTTGACACATACCACTTGTTCCCCTCATGTCTGTTCCTCCCACTGCCGCACCGACACCTACACTAGTCTGCACTTAAAAGAGCTCCGAACATGTCGGTCCATGGAAGACAAGAAGATGCTGATAGAAAACACCCGCTGCCATAGCTACTGCAGAGTCCAAGAGACAGTATTACTTTAATTTTCGCAAAAGATAACTATGGGGGAACCTTATTGTTTGGGCCAGTAAAATGCCACAGAAAATCACTCGCTGTCGGAACACAAGGCAATTGAAGTGCATCTTGAGAGTCGTTGCCCTAAGATATCCTACATCATCTCAGCGTGACCTCTTTACTGTCCTCTCAGTGTTTGTGTGACCAACCCCCCGGAAGCTAGTGACTTCAGTGTGTGTGATGCAATATATATTATTAAAAAATCATAGTAATTACTATCCCAGTGATTGATTTAACAATAAATTGTGAAATTGCGAAGTTATGGTAGGGTTACCCGAGTCCCTGTTGGCTAGAATAGACTTGCCCATCAGAAAGTTCTGTTAACTTTATGACGTTATTGCACTTTTAATTATTTCTCTAAAAAATAATATTGCAGCGTGTTTTAACCTCTTAACAAATTAGCAGCAAAGACATAAGGATAATGAAATCACATTTACTTCACATTTTGTTAGATTAATCTGCCAACTTATCTTAATTAACTTCAAACTCATATTTTTAAATATCTTGTTTCATGTAATTTGTTTAAGTGCTCAGTGTATGAAATTACCATGTTTTTAGATTTTCACAACATACTGTTTTTATATCCAAAAATTTTGCACCCAACTATGCCAGTTTAGCTCCCGCTGCACCCATGATTGCCAGTCTGCATCTAATTGCGCTAGGGAGGGCTACATACATGCTGTATCTCTTGGGCCATCATGTAATTTGTTAATCTGCAATGTAGTTAACTGGAAACTTTATCATTTTCATTGCCCAAAAGAACAACCCCCTTCCCGGCAGACACATGCATTCAGGATATAACTTTGTTTTTATCACTTCAGGAATGTTAACATAAGGCACTGGGGAGGCTTTAAACAACCCCAGTCCAGTTCCGGTAAATAAAAAGTGTCACAACATACAGGGGGAAACAGTCACAATGGGCCATCAGCGACATGACCCACGTGCTAAGGACTAACTGTGTTGACCCAGTAATTTCATCACTAGCAACAAAAGATAAATTGGTGTCGCAGTCTCTTAACAACAATTAATTCCAACAACCACCAACACCATCATATTCTTCACACCTTTGCCCAT
This sequence comes from Dryococelus australis, assembly GCA_029891345.1. Classification (NCBI taxonomy): domain Eukaryota; kingdom Metazoa; phylum Arthropoda; class Insecta; order Phasmatodea; family Phasmatidae; genus Dryococelus; species Dryococelus australis. The sequence continues at coordinate 18,308,412 of CM057009.1, forward strand.
TTTGTATTTGATATTTCAATACCTAAAGATCTCATTACACATAACACGGTTGTTCAAGTGGGTAGCCAATTTCTTTTCCAAAAGCCTTACTGCCTAGCCATTTTCCTGGTGACTGACGCACTTCTGTGTGGTTAATCATACTCAAATTTCCAAATTTTCAAAATTTCATGCTAATAAATCTACAAATGCTCTCCAATTGTTGTTCCACAAATTTCCAACTTCGTGTTACTTTTCAGATAACAATCAATCTTAAAATCATCCTTTCTGCAATTTCAGTGCTTTCCTATCCTTTTTCAGTGGAAATCTCCACAAACCAAATTTTCCAAAAAATTACATCACTTTCCATGCCCGTTGCTGCAACATATCAGTGTACACTGGGCCACCATCCTTTGAAAAGCAAGCTGTGAAGCGAGGGAAGATGGCTATCTTTAGGAGAATAGTTGCACAACAGTGGCCTACAAATCACGGAATCCTCAGCACACCTCCAGGCAACGCACTCCATGTGTGTGCACGCGCACGCGCATGCATGTGTTACATCACTCATCTCTCGTCTTGTCAAGTCAGTTCACCTCTCCTACATATTCCCACAGGAGGTCTGCTGCATGGTGAAGTCCATAACCTTGCAAGGATTAACTGACTTCAGTGCCGCACAAGGCTTTAGCTGTGATGCACTAATCCCAGGCAACATGGGCTATCATTTTAACTATCAATTGTAAGGATACAGTAAGCATGAATAACCACTGCCCAAAGGACGTATGAAAGAGAGAGTTGTTAGACAACAGCACTGGATATATTCTGTGTGGCCTCTACAGAGAACAGAAAAGGCATCACCTGTTCAAAATGCATCATCTTCAAAGTTGCCTGTCAATGTCAACTGTTAGCAATTTTCACATTACATCCTTGTTTCCGTACAGCTTTCTAGATCTACACCACCATCTATGTTCACAGCACCCTGTATTTCAACACCACCTTTACTGCCTTCTTTATTTATACAGTTTTACTCTGCTGTATGCCTTCACGCTGCCTTCACATGACCAATACAGTGTGACATAAATGAACATGAATGTGTGTGGCTCAAAGCTGTGAAATAATTTTCACTGTCATTGGCATCTCGGCTGTGGAGTGGGTTGCCAGAGTGAAAGCTATACAAGGATGCTGCCATCCCGCACCTTACCATCCTGCACACATCCCCATTTCTATACTACCTATTGTTGTGGACGCGGGTAAGCGTACCCCTAGAGCTTGCCGAGATACGCCAGTGGCAGAGAAGCGACGTGTATCCAGGGCGAGGCCACAGGCAAAGACACCTTAGCAACACGGATGTTTGGGATTCCGCAGTGAGTATATATATAGCACTGGTGGAGGCTCAAAGTGAGGTCTGACTGTAGCCCAATGACAAGGATGCAAGTTGGAGAGGCGAAGGTGGTGCAGAGATCTGCTATAGCGAGACTGCACGATGAGCAGCTTTTGGCAACACTATTAAGGTGATAACGAGCTGGTGACTTAAGTAAAGACTGTAGTTAACTTTGTAATGGCATGATGTAACACAAGTAACTTAACAGTTTCAATATATTAAACTCCCCTGTTAAAGTAACTTAACTTATTGTTTAGAACTGTATTTTAATTTATGTAAAACATTGTAAGTTTTAATGCTTGACAAAATATATTAACATAATAGGAAAATGAGTCTACCATGTGTCTACATTTCCCCCAAATATAATGTTTTCGGTAAACTCATACGGCTAACCATAACATTGGTGGAGGCTAGGGCTTTCCCCACCTCTTCTTAGCATGCAAAGCTCCGCCATTCCCATTTAAATAGTTTTTTCATAAGCTACTGAGTTATAAGGTTTATAATTGTTTAAAGTTGTAAAGATTATCATGAGTAATAATTAAAATTTGTTGCGAGGAATAAGTTATATATTCCACCACCACACAACTAAATTTGAGAAACCCTCCCACCCACGCTAAATACAGTAATGTGTATTAAATAAATGTTAATTATATTGTTTAACATTGTGTAAAACACATATGATAACGTAATGGACAATTGCAAAGCCCCTGTGTGCAAGGGAAGTACAATATTAGGATATATAATAAGGTACGTTAATATGTGATTATTTGCTAATTTTAATAAGGATATTATCAGGTTAATACAGTGAAATAAGGTAGGGCATTTAATGAGGACATAATAAATAAAATGCAATAGCGTTATGGTTAAGAGTCTACGTAAAAATACGAGTATAATATTAAAAGGCAAACAGCCAAATGATACGTTTACTAGCTGTCAAAGGCACACCAACAAACGCTACTATGCAGCATTCTGTAGGTCAGCAGGAACTTGCACAGCAGGCATTTCCAAGTGCGACGCAAAGCGCACCGGCCTTCGCCAAATGGAGCGGCACATATTCCTCTCAGACACGCTTCATCTAGTTCATTTTCATTATATGCACATTGGGTGCATTAACAAAGAAGTCTCTTACCCAGAAGGCCGCACAATATGCAATTGTTTCATGTAGGGGCGGTAAACTTTAAAGGCTAGTTTCAGGATGTTGACCCGAAGTAACTAGGCCTTAGGCCTTATTCACTATGCGCAGTCGGCAGCTTGCATTAGGCAGTCAAATGCTATTCATAATGTGCAGTCCATGTTTTTGAAGTATTGTTTGTAAACACTGCTAGTTTAGTTTTGGAATAAAGAAACACTGGGAAAACTATCTTCTAGCCAAATAATACCAATAAATTAAAACCAACTGGAAGGAACAACTGATTTAATTAGTTAAGCTAATTATTGTTAAATTACACAAACATAATAAAATTTTAATTGAGTGATGAGATAACTTGTAAAATAATTGAGTACTTGATTATTTTGTTATAATCAATTCATCAATTATATTTAAACATTTGTATAATTCACAATTTTCAGCTTTTTATTAAACAAAACAAAACATTGCAGATACCCACTGTTTCACAATTATTAAAAATATAAAAAATAATTTTGAAATAACACATTTTCAAAATAGCAGAAAATATTACAAATTAACAGAAAAATTATTGGTGATAACAGTTTTAAACAAATTTATAGAAATATACAGTATTTGCGGTAAATTTTTATATATGGAATCGAACAACACACAAGATTATTTTTACCAATTATTTATTCAATCAAAATAATCTTAATCGGTTCATTCAAATTACAAAATTATGCTATTATCCCCTCACTAATTTTAGGCATATGTACCTGTATTTTGCACAACACGAAATGATCTGTTTGTACAGGTAATTATGATTTCCACCTCTTAATTATTGCCTTCCATAATTACGTGCAATATGTACTGAAGTCAACATGTACACCATCAAAATACAAATAATAAACAGTCCTGCAACAAATATTTGTTTATATCATGTGATTGTGAGCGCTATAACTGAATCATTAGAATTTTTCGGCAGTCGGCAGTCCAAGATAATAGATCATCTCCGACTGCCGACTGCCCAACTGCCTGACTGCCGACTGCATGTTGTGAATATGTGTATTGTAGTTGAGCAACTCATCTCAGACTGCCGACTGCGAGCTGCCAACCGCGCATTGTGAATAATGCCTAATAGACGTGCTGCTGTCCTGTGGAGGAGCTTCCAGGCAGTAAAAGTGCTTTTGGAATGTGTCAGATTTTAACTGTGGGTCCAATATATACAATACACAGTTCTGGGCAGTATACCACGAGGTTACTACAATTAGGCCTTCTTGGGGTAAAAATAAGAGCGCACAGATAAGGTTGTGTGTCCCGAAAATATGTAATACAATTGGAAGATTTTCGTATGACAAGTGCATTAACATTAGTAAATTAGAATAATTTATTTATATGTGTGCGATGGGAAAATTAGTATTATAACTCTAAGTGAAATATAAGCTAAGTAAATATAAGTATTAAGTGTTTAGAGAGTAATAACTTAAATATAAATGAATACAATAAGAATAATTAAGTAAATTATTTCACCGGTTTGCACACAGAGGGCTTAAATAAATAGTCACATCCAGTATTTGTTTAATCAAATAAAGATAAATATTAGATATAAGTAATGGCAAGTAGCTTAAAGTATAATAATAATAATAATGCAAGTGTCCATGGCTAATAGAAAGTTACAAATCAAACATATAGTAAAAGAACTCGAGTCTGACAATATTAAAGTACTTCATACTTCATACATACATAAGTGTTAACGAGACAGAATTAGGCAGTTCTTTATGGACGTAAACAATGTTGGATAATTTTAAATATCATTGTACAGAGAACTAAATATAGCAATTTAAATAACTAAAGCTGTCTGTGCACTTTAAATGAGAGGTAAGTAAAGTAAGATAAATAATTTTGCTACACTTACAAATATCATTTAGTGGCATGCGAGGCCAAATTTCACGATATTATTGTATGAAATAAATCAGATAGTAAAGAGTATTATGTTCACATTTTAATTATTTAGGAATAAATATAAAGCTGCATTACGAATATTATAAATTCTTAAGAGAGTTAAATATGTTATACAATCATTGTGATATATAGTGTATGAAAAACTATAGTTAAGAAGTGCCTCCTGCAAGTCAGAATAGAGCGTGGAAACAAAACAAATTAGAAGGCGCATATTCCGGCGAGACAATGTGATCTCATTAAATGTTATATGTTGAAATTTTGCACACCTCACCTCCTCCCTTCACATAGTGTCAGCTCCTTCCAGTAAGCGGCGCAGCACGCCTCAAACTTCAAAACACTGCTTTGTTCTACCCCACGAGTAGTAACACTGTGTTACACACTGGACTACAGATCACGCCAGGCACTGATATAAGTATAATATGGATTGGGATGAGACGGACGAAACAATTTAATGTCAAGAGTAATTACAGAAAAGTGCACAGTGCACTGACACACACCTTCCACCATGTAGAGAGAGTCCATGGTTACACACTTGAGTTAAGTCATTCTGAAGTTCAGCCAGGTGGTCACGATTCCCATGAGAGGTCGCGAGAAATGGGAATATCTGATGGTTTAGACAAAAGATCAGAATCACCCATCCTGTTCTGCATATGAGTGCAGGATGCCAAGTCTCCATCTGGTATCGAACGCGCATGATACAGAGAACCAAATAATTCCACGTGTGATAGAGGTGCTCCCATCAGAAGGAATTATAGTGAATGAGAGCAATTGAGAGGACGTAAGACTTTACTGTGGATCTAGAGAGCCACACAGTACAACATAGCTAAAGGTTCTGGTTGTGGACTGTTGATGAGACACAACTACTGATTACTAACAGATTTTTGCTGTGGGTCCAATTTTATGCTACACAGCGGTGCATAACTTAAGACTTTCTGCCGTGGGTCGATGATATTACACGGTAGACCACAAATGTCCCTGAGGTCATTTGACAGATCCTGACCACCTGCGGCTAAACATTTATTATTCCCGAGTCCACTATTATAATGTATAACAGAAACTAATGTGATAAGTTAAGCGAATATTTAAGAGCAAGCAATGCTTTGGATATAAGTATAATTATAACAGTGGGAGAATCTACGATACATACTAGGCAGCAAAGTTTTGATTGTGCATAGACAACAATAATTTAATTGAAAGGTAATAATAGTACAATTGTGAGGAAATAAGACTTTCAATTTGTAAAAGAAATTAGAATTTGAAGTTTCATAAAGCCAGAACTATTGTAATTATGGTATTAACAAGGGTTCTTTAAACCGAGCACAAAGGTAAAATTAAATTTTGTTTCTTGGTATTAGGTATATTTTGTTTACATAGTAAATAAGCTTAAAATTAATTAGCATTAATTACAATAAAGATATGAAGAGTTAAGAATTAAACAAAATTAAAATCGCATACAATTTAAACAGCACAGAGGCAGTAAAAATTATAGATCATAAACTATACAAATAATTGCTAAATTTTAAATATTAAGAGATAATTAAACGTAATAATATTAACTTGCAGCGGACACTTGTATTAAATTAAACAAGCCATCTAAACTAAGTCACCACGTCGCCACCTTACACGTGTGTGTGTGTGTGTGTGTGTGTGTGTGTGTGTGCGTGTGTGTGCGTGCGTGCGTGTGTGTGTGTGTGTATATATATATATAATGGGAGCTGTAGAGATAATAAAGGAGTTCATTTAAAATCTAACAAAAGTTCATACATTGCAGGAAAAATCTTTATGTCAAAGTGCTAAAATTTTTCTTGAAAGTGTTTCAGAACCACACACAGCTGTCCTCTCGTTGTAGTTCTCAGTAAACACCAACGAACTAGCTCAGCGTGAGTTGGAGACTTTTGACTACATAATAATGAAAGTTTGTTGATACCAGGATTGCCAATAAAATAAAAGAAATTAATGTCTGGAGATTTACTGTTGTCTCGGCAAAACAAACAATTGACACTCGCAGCTGACAAACAATAAAACCAAGACAGAATGGCACACTTTATAAAACCAAACTTCTCACTTCAAGAGTTACGAAAAGGAGAGAGAATCGTTACTTTTCTCTCCCCGGCGCCCTATTGACTCCTCCCAACAGTCATTCACCGCTAATAAAAATATCTTATTGCCGCCTCAGGCATTAAATTTTGAGAATATATACACTGGGTTTGTTGGTCACATTGCAATGTTTATATTAAAAAGTAGCAGGAAGATGGAAATTGGTTGAAAGGAAAAAATTATAAAGGCTTTAAAAAGTGCTACTTTACCGTGAACGGCCTATACAATTAAGTCTTTGGATCCTTCACTAAGAACCAGACTTTTGGGCCCTAACGATCTGACGGTAAAGGAGTCAACTGGCCCACCTCCCTTCTGAGTCATCACTATCTGCCATGATCGCACCCTTCTGAGAGGCAGATACCCCTTTTAGCAATAATGCTTGGTATAGGGAACACCCCGGGTAGCCCACATTTACAGGCTCACGAGAGTCACCCAGCGGTACCCCGAGGAGGTGTAGGTCCCAAAGTCAGCAGAAGCTATATGCTTGGGCTTGGGCATGATGACTATTGCCGCAGCCATGTTGCTTATGGGCTTCTATACTAGAACTTCACAGTAGCCCCGACATTTTATTTGTCCATAAGCTCTCTCTAAAGAGCGGAATACTGTTTCGCGTCAGCGTAGGGAAATCCTATCCCTTAGTCTCGGACATTCCCACCGGGCATGAGCCCCATACGTGATATCTCTCCTTACGCCCTTTAAAGGCCGGTTTGCACTGCACTATTCCAGCATCTGTGCCACTAGAGAAGACTCAGTCATTCCATCTGTCACCCGTCAAGTCTGAATCACTGGGCATAGTCACATGAGGCCTCCTGGCTTATCATGGACAGCCTTACACCCATTACAGGCCAGTTTCTCAACCAGACCAAGACCTTGCAGGATCTAATATGGTGGCCACCGTGCATTCTCCCTTCCAGTACCTTCCACTGGGAAGGAAGCTCCTGCCGCCCGGAAGCGATCAGAGCCCCCACAGGGTGTTGGGACATCTTACACCCCCTGGGCCTGTCCCACGGTATCTAGCGTCTGGTGTTGGCACCTTAAGAAAGTCATAGCCACTCCCGCCACACCTAAGCACCGCAAATAAATACAGATAGTTAACTGCTGCGTATTTTAACTAAAGTCAATGAATGTATAAATTATGAAAAATACAAATTTTAATATGCCAACAATCGGCCAATGACATATATTAATGTAAAAGCACATTCATTCAAAAACTAAAAGGCCTTCCTATGTAAAGTATATAGTAAGAATGTATGCACAACGCTACTAAGCAAATGTAAATATTATGAAATATTATATTGCAAAACCAAATATAGGAGTCAGCAAAAATTCAAAATTATAGCATGTTAAGGAAAAATATAGAACAGGTTAGAAAGATAGTATAGATTTTCACTCACATGAATTAAAAGTTGGGTAAACATTAGTTAAATGGTTCATGGTAAAATATTAAAATGTTATAATACAAAATTGAAAAGCTAGAACCAGTGCACTAATATATAGCTAAAGTAGATATAATTTAGAGTAAGAATTCCATTCATACCCTATCCTCAGTACTGCAATGTAGCGGGGTTAATTAAAAAGTTTGAAGTTTTGAAAAATTACTTAGATAGGATTTCAATACATACTACGTTTCGGTACACACATCCTGTCAACATCCCAAGGTGTGACGTCACCTATAGTACTAGTGATTAGCATATATAAAACAGCAACATTGACACATAAATAAATTAGTATTGTTAATTGTAACAAGTGTATAACACATACTTTCTTTACAGCCAAAAACGTAAATTGTAACAATTTTTGGGAAATTTTGTAAATTTTAATTCATAATATGTAATATGTCCTAAATCAATATTTTGTAATGGGAGGAACTTGTACTACATAAATTTTAAAAGTTAAATATAAAACTTTTACGTTATTGTTCATAACAAGTTATTAATTTGCATTATAGGATATAATATTTTCAAAGCCATGTATAGGTAGATTAGGACCTCAAGCAAACTGTTGGGATCCGCATCACTAATTCATTGTGCAGCCACAGCTACCGCGATCAAGACAATGCACACTCTTACAATTAAAGCCAATTTCACCGCCAGGGAAGTCACCCTTATTCAGCACAAGAGCAGGGCGCTAGTAGTAAACAAAACCAGTAAACCGTCCATACTATTGCTAACGCCATTCATGTCGAGAAAGAAAACAAGGCAGTTCCTTACCTAATTTATCCTTGCTTCGACTTATCCTCCTACCCTACGTTCTTCAACCGTCTGTATTCCCGCTGTCCAGAAGCAGACAAACCGCCCTAAGGTCAAGATGTTTCCGTATTGTTTGGCATCACCATTCTTTACTCCCAGAGATGAGGGACCAGCTCTTAATTGAAGCAGGAGGGTGATGTTGCGGGCAGGGGTAAGCGTACCCCTGGAGCTTGCCGAGACGTGCCAGTGACAGAAAAGCAACGTGTATCTAGGGTGAGACCACAGGCAAGGAGACACTTTAGAAACACGGAGATGTTTGGACATCTGGGGCAAGTATATAGTGCCGGCAGAGGCCTAAAGCGAGGTCTGACTGCAGCCTGATGACGAACATGCAATATGGAGAGGCGAAGGGTGTGCCGAGATCCACCATAACAAGACTACACGATGAGCAGCTTTCGGCAACAGCATTAAGGTGATAATAAGCTGGTGACTTTTCAGTAAAGACTGTAGTTAATTTTGTAATGGCGTGGCGTAACATAGAGTCAGTAACTTAATAGTTTCATTATATAACTCCCCATTAAAGTAACTTAACTTATTGTTCAGCATTGTATTTGAATTAATGTAAAACGTTATACAGTTTAAAGCTTGACAAAATTTATTAACATAGTAGTAAAATGAGTCTACCATTTGGCTACGTTTCCCTCAAGTATAATCTGTTCGGTAAGCCCATGACGCTAACCATAACACTCTGCACAATAATGTGCCTGTTGTCCACCTTGGCATATCGAGCATGAATCAGCACGGCACTCTTGCAGCTTGTGCCCACCAACCAGCAAGCCATGCGGGATATGTGTGAGCAGATACCAAAATTCAGATGGATGGTCACTACACAAGGGCAGCACAAGCACCAAGATGCCTCATGCTCATGCTGATTACTTCATGTACCAATCCTGTAAAAAAAAAAAAACAGTGACTATGTGTGATTTGTACCTGATGTGAAGTCAAGAAAGCATCACATCTTGCCTGCAGGTGCACGAAACATCAGGACGAGTACAAACAGACAAGTTATAGATAATCCGCAACTTGTTGGACAGTGGGAAAGATGTCCACTCCTGCTGCCACGCACGTCAGACAAGTCCAAGAGCTACAAACAGCACTTTGCACACAAGGGATGCAGGGTGGAAAGCTGTATGCGTCCTTAGAGGTTACATCTACTGTTTCAATGCCAGGGATGCCCACATGCCCTGGAACCTACAGGAAGATGATGTGAACACCAAACCAAACCGCCCCTGCCAATTTTTCCCAGATCATGGAAAAAAGCAGGTGAGCTGTGGAGCCAGAATGAATGGCTGTCAAGCCACTCACTGCATCAGAGCTCACAAGGCATTTTCGATTAAACCCCTTATTCATAAAAAAATACAGAGCCTTGTAACTAACAGAAAAATCAGCAGTCAAAATAATGCAGGATGGATAAAGTTAAAAATATACCGAGATGCACCAGTGACAAAAGCGCACCGAGTAGGGATATCTGATTGGAACCATCAGTGTAAAACCAAATAAAAACACGGAACACAGAAGGTGCAGGAATAAGAAAAAAACCTTGTAAACAACAGGAGGAGTGGTCAATAGCAAGTTCGAGGCACACCTCAACTTGTGTTGTTTGCCTTGCTTATTCATAGCAAGGCAAAGGCAACACACACAATGATAAGTCATATCACTCCAGAGCATATACAAAGTGGGAAATACTGGCTGAGAACATGACTTGGCAGAGTACAACCGGTCAATGAGTGGATGGAGAAAAGCATTTTGGTCCAAATGCACACATACCCTATCTGAAAGAAGCAAATGATCACCCCTGTAATGTAGAAGAGGTTCACCAGCCATGGCACAAAGACTGATGACCGGGTTCATGTGGAAAGTCTCAGTCTCAATACAAATACCAGCATGGTGAGCACATGCTAGTGGTTTTAGCATAGACACCCTAGCAGAAGAATAAACAACACTGCCATAGTCTTAGTTGGCTACAGACCAGGGACTGATTCAGCCAATGAAGGACGACTGTGTCAACAACCCAGTCACGACCACTCAGCGATTTTCAAATTATTCAGGTCCCTTAAACAAGGATATACCAGGAACTGAATATAACTCATCCAATAAAGTTAACAATCAAACAAGAGGCCAAAAAATTGAATGTGTTGGAAACTGACAAAACAGATCCCGTACAAAAGGACCTAGGGAAAAGGAAAGATAACATTTTCTACAGAAGTGGACCACCTATGTCTTGGTTGTGGAAAAGGGGAAACCACGGCTGTCAGCCCAGTCGCCAAGGCAGTGGACGTCCAGCTTGATCTGACATTCTGCCATGCATAGGAATGCAGCATGGCAGAAAATTGTAAAATCATTTACATACAATGCACAATCCACAGGTGGCCGAATGATTGATGCAATATCATAAATAATGATGGCAAACATAGTGACAAAATGCTTCCCTGTGGCACACAGTTCTCCTGAACGAACTCCAGAGTAAGTAGCACCATTGTGAACCCTGAAGATGCTGAAAGACATACAGTTCTGCAGAAAGTAGGAAGATTTCCACAAAAATTCCAAACAGACAGCTGTCTGAAGATACCATGTCATGTCACCATGTTGTCTTGTATGCCTTCGCCAGGTCAATGAAAACAGCATGGATGTGCTGCCCTTGCAAAAAGGCAGTCTGTGTGGCAGCCTCCAAGCTGACTAAATAATTCACTGCAGAATTTTGACAAAAACCAAACTGAAGAGGAGAAAAAGCTACCAGGTGTCAATAAAGTACATCAGATTTTTATTAACCATATACTCCATGGTCTAACAGACAGAGCTGGTGAGAGAAATAGGTAAATTGCTGGCAACATCTTACGAGACCTTCTCTTATTTCAAAATTGGTACAAGGGTTGACTCGCACCACTTCAAGAGAAAAACACTACAGGTTCAAACGTTATTAAAGATACTTAGCAAAACCAGTTTCCCATCGAGTGAGAGATGTTGCAACACAGTATAATAAATATTGTCGGGCCAACAGGTGTATGCTTCAAGTGCGATAAAGACTGCTCCAACTCAAGAAGAAGAGTGAAAGACTTTTTGTATTCCTTCTCATCAGAACCATCGAACTGAATATCTCTCAATTTACATGACTACATGATGACTCAAAATAAGGGAGTGTAACATGTGCTGCTTGAAACATCCGCAAAATATTGACACAAGAAAACTGCTATAATTGACCAATCAGTAAGAATTCTGTTACTGACCTGAAAGAAAGGAAACTGTGTACTGAGAGATTGTCTGCACAGTTTCCAAACATTGTCCCAGACAAACTTACTGGTAGGATGTACCATGAGTGATGAAATTAATTCTCTCCAGGATTTCTGCCAACTGTCCTTGATAACACATCCTGCCCAAGTGCAAAGATACAGAAAAGCTCCAGGTTAGCTTGAGTGATAAGTACAGAAGTATCTGAGTGCACATTGTTGGGCACAGACAGCACCCTGCATTTGTCGCTCTACAAAGGAACAAACCTGCAACCATGAGCTGAAGATTGAGACTTAGCAGCCTCCCCAGCTGACACAATGATAGAGTTGAATAGTGACACTGCCACATTAATGTCAAGGGGAACCTCAACAGTGAAGTGGAGGGAATACTGGAAATGAGCCCAGTTGGCTTTCTTAAGTACCCATCGAGGTGGTATGGGTATGGCAGAAAATAACGCACAATCCAATATGATTGGGTAATGGTCAATCCCATGGAGATCTGGGTAAACAGATCAATATAAGTGAGTTACCAAAGCTGGGCTACAGAAAGAATAATTAATACAGGATGAAATATCAGTATGGATGGTGAAGTGTGTAGGAATATGTGTTCAACAGGGCAACATTGGAACTGGTGAGCCACGATTCGATTACATGACCCCAGCCAACCATGTGGTCTGAACCCCAAATCTGATTGTGAATGTTGAAATTGCCAATGACAATAAATGGAGGTGAGAGCAGAGGAGAAATTTCCTCAATATCAGTTAACATGACATGCTCATGTGGCAGCACATAACCGTTCTATTTTTTTTTAATATTATTTGTTTCTTGCTAGTTATTAAGGACCCCTCCCTTTTTTTTTGACTCTTGGTGCTCTTGTCATGACACCTTACTTGTTAAATTTTTATGTACAGGGTTATAGGTTTATGATAATCTAATGGAAAACTTTGTTGCATTATTTCTATGTCTGAGTCAGACCCATGAAGCAGTCGCGGAAATCTGTTACTTTATAAGCGATTTAACACCCCTCCCCCCCTCTTTCACCTTAACCTCCCCCACCCTTTCTTTTCCCTACTCCTTGTTTACTTTTGGTTTAAATGAGCCTTTTCTGGTTTTCAAGTAGTATTTAGGGTACAGGCTATCATGCTGGCCCTGCTGAGTAAAAGTTACAGCACGTGGTGGAGGCTTTGCAGGTTAGATTTTGGTGTTCGCTCATTTTTATATTTTTATATGTCTAAATTTTATCCTTCCCTCTCTCTACCTCCACCCCCTCCCCAACTACCCCGTAACATTTGCTCTAGTTTTTGGGTAGTTTACTTTGGTTAGTTACTACTGAAGATCACACCTCTTCCCCTCCCTGCAACACTATAATAATGATTTACAGGGACATGAAATAATTTTAAGGATTTCTTAATAGTGAACCTTTTCATACATTTTACCTTTGACTATTTCTATATATTTCATATATACACACACATGCACATGCATATACACGCACATGTAAATGTGACAGCAAAACTGAAATAGATGATCCCCTTTAAACCATGTAAGAAGACAGCCTCACATACCCTTCCGAGATTTTAACCAGCTCCCTCTCAGCAGCCGATAGGTTGGAACCGAGTCAGGGGACCATATTGTCTAGAGCAACAATTATTATTAGGATTTTTGGTTTTTAACTTATTTTCTTTTATTTTTTCTACTTTATTAACGTAAATAGAATGGTGACATTATAATGTATTTCTTAAGGCATTTGTGATTATTTTCATTTTTTATTCCTTTGTGTAGCCACATAGCCTCCTATATGGAGGAAGCCCAAAACTTATGTGATTAGTGTGAATAGTTCAGTTGTACTTCATGGACAATTAGTGTTAATTTTACAGTTTTATTGTATTGTGTGATTATTTGATAGCAATTTGTAATGAGCTATATGAGTGTGAAAAGCATGCTTATAGTTGAAACACTGTCTCATTATGCTTAAAGGTTAAATTTGTCAGAGCATTAATGTAAAAGTACGCTACATCAAACTATTAATTACTAGGATTAAATTATGTAGGAAATAGGTGTATGCGAGATGTCAGTTCAACCACAGTCGGTGAATGCCCAGGGGATTTATAGGTGGCCAGACGAGGAGCCGGCTGCAATCTGGGCAGAGGTTCTGGAGTGCGAGACTGGTTGAGTTCCTCACTAAGTTATGGTCACTCTGCTTCAAAATAACATTTCCTTTACTCCCATATTCTGCTGTCCTTATAGCTTTAACTCATGAATTACTTATTATTTCTGTTAAAATTGTTAAATAAATACTTTACTTTACACATTTAAGATGGACTTTTTCTCTGGTCTTAACATTCTATACTAAAGCTACGCATCACCTTCTATGTTCTTATTCTTGTAGGAGTGAGAACATAACAATGGTGCGTGTGCCACCAATACAGCCTATGGCAGAGTGCGTCAAACCGTCAACGCAGACAGCTCTACACCTGTTGCATTGTTCCAGTGTCCAGCCAACACTGTGGACGAGACTGTATGGTCCGTTACTGCCATGCAAACAAGATGGCAGTCATCCCGTGCTGTGGTCACATTGCATGGTCCAGTACACACTCGTTTCTGCGTATGACCCTCTTCTATCCACTGGTGCCACACACACATCACTGTCATAGCAGCATGCCCTGTACAAGCCGATATGTCACAGTATGACAAACCCATTTCCCGGAGACTGATAATTCTGCTCCATTTGAACTCACCCACATGCTGACATAGCACCCTTTTTCATTGACGAGGCATACTGACCCTTGCTTTCACTTTAAGGGCTCTTTACTGACTGGGCTTGGCTTAACATGGACCTTTCTGGTCACATAAGAGAGAGCATTGCGGAGCCTACATGTATGCGATCTCTCTGCAATCGTAATAATTTATTGTTAGTACACTGTTCTACATATCTTCCAAGTTTGGATTAATTCTAGCTTTAGTACACTGTTCTACATATCCTCCAAGTTTGGATTAATTCTAGCCATTCTTTCTGAGTGTTGAAATTTTCAAAAACAAAAGTGTATGTATATGTATGTATATACAGGATTTTTGAGCAATGTGGACAAATGTGGCCAAACTGCGGGAGATGATCCATGAGAGGATAAGGAGTAGAATAGGTAATATGGATATATGTCTGAAAATGCATGGTTTCTATGCTACAGACCATTTATTCATTCATCATTCCTTTACAGTACAATGCAATGCACGACATGTCATGAGGCCACCATTGGATGAGGTGTTTGAAGTGGTCCTCATGGGCCTCTAAACATGCGCATACATGCCACAGCAGTGATGTTGCACACATTAAAATGTGCCATCCTGCAACCGAATGGTACCACAGGCAGTATGAATGCATTGTTCCAGAATCTGCAAGACCGGGGGGCTCCGCATACACAACACCTTTTGGGTGCTCCCTACAAGTATAAATCTAAATAGTTGAGGTTCATAACCAGGCAGACCATGTAACTGGACCAACTCATCCGATCCATCGACCGAGGAAGACAGAGTCGAGATGCCTCTGCACAATAATGTGGAAGTAGGCTGGAGCATCATTAAGCATTATGTAGCAGCCACATAACCCGTAGCACCACCAAAGACACCTTTTCTAGCAGGGGGAGCAAAGTCACCTGCAAGAATTGCAGATATGCCTAGCCTGTGAGGCATTGTGGAAGTATGACTGGTCCAACGAGGCGGTCACCAATAATCCCCACCCACACATAGAGGCTGAAACAATGCACATGGTTCACTGCCACCATACCATGGGGAATCTGTGTAGCCCACAGATGGGAGTAGTGGAGGTTGATGATACCGTCTCTCATAAAGGTGGCCTCATATGTGAATAGGATGGATGACAGAAATCCCAGCATTGTAGTGGCCTGTGTAACAAACCAGCAACAAAACCATTCTATTGAAAGAAAGTCCATCGGTAATAAGCCCTGCACACATTGCCAGTGATATGGGTAGTAGCGGTTGTTGTGGAGAATGTTTCACATTGTCATCTGACTTACCCCATGCCTGGTGCTGATACCGGGGTCATCTCCACAGTGTTGATCACATGTTCCTCTAAGGCCAGTGTAAGCACCTGGTATACCCGCCCTTCATGGTTACCCATTTCTGTAAACAAGCCTGTCTCACACAAATGGCGAAACAATTTTGCAAACATTTTATGGTGCAGTTGCTGTCGGCGGGGATACATTTCCCAGTGCAGAAGTGCTGCCTCCCGCCCATTGCCATTTTCCTGTCCATATATACAGTCCATTCCTGGTTCTTTCACACTTTTCTGAAGCCCTACCAAATTTCTACTCTTGGTAACCAATTACGTGTCTTTCCGCTACACGTATACATAAACACTGCCACATGACTTCTACGTTTTAACTGTCAAATCCATTGTTTGTTTACAGCTGTTCAAACAATTCTGTCATATTTCAAAAACCATTACATACGAATATTAACAATTTAAACCTATAACCACATTAGGTCAGCTTTATGACTTTTTAACAATGTCTGTATTGATGATAGTTCTTATAGTTATTATTTTTAATTAACATATTTGTAATACATTATATAGCACATTACATATAATACATATTAATATTTAGCTGTGACTGAGCTTAACCCTGTTATAACAATGGGAAAAGAACTGAAGTATTTAACCTCTTGTCATTGATGTGTTTTGGGTTATTTCGTAAAAAGGACAGCCTTAGTTTGAAAAAATATTCAAACAAAAAAGCAACCAGTCCAAAGGAGAGCCTTAGTTTGAAAAAATATTCAAACGAAAAAGCAACCAGTCCAAAGGACAGCCTTAGTTTGAAAAAATATTCAAACGAAAAAGCAACCAGTCCAACGAAAAAGACACTAAATTAAAACACAAAACTAGTGTCGCTAATTTATCGTAAGTAGTAGTGACAAACTTAAAAGGCGGAGGTGAACATGCACCCAAATAGGCCTACCATAACTTTTATTCCAGTCATATTTCTTGCATAGGTACTTAGTTCTTACTAGGTTTATCTAATTATTTATTAAAATTTTTCTGTCTGGGCTTAGTAATTTGTTGGGATTGTGGCAAAACATTCAGATCACAAAAACTTAAGCACATTACACAATTGTGTTTCAAACACCTACGGCAAGTCACATTGTGATAAATAGACATGTAATTAACTTCATCATAAAAATAGTTCACGGTTAAAACGTATAAATTTCCCACATCCAAAATTTACAACTAAACAAACACTGGGGCAGTGTAATGGCAATGAAACATTCACACCTTTTCACATGCAGCAGTTAACGACACATGTTACAGTATATTTATTACTGCCGCCATAGAAACGCAGATTTATCACAACATTATAACTCGCATACATAGGTTTAAAAAAAACAATATTTACAAACTTGATGTGGTATTTTGAAGTATTTTTTCACAGTAAAATAAACAAACGTTACATTTAGCAACATGTCATGTCGCCACCACACACCACTTCTTCCAACTTCGGATTTGTAACCCTCTTGCCAACACACCTACATATATTATAAGTATTGAAACATTAAAATCTCTTTTCTGTTGTAAATTACAGATTCAAGGATCATTGTTTTTGCTGTAACAAGTATTTAATATCCCAAAATTTTAAAAATGTACAATTTTCCTGCTTTCAATGGCAGTGCGAAACTTCCCGACAGCAAAAGAGAGAGAGAAAAAAAAAGAAGTCGACAAGCTCCGCTCCGCCGACAGTTTCTTCCTCGGTCGAAAAAAAAACACCATGTCACTAGGGCCTACACACCATTTTTTGTGCAGACTTTAACTGTAACAATAAAAGATGTTTCCATCAAGACTACCTAAAATTTTAAATATTTCAATACACAATGTTTAATTTACAAACAGCACACCAAAAAAACTTTGTTAAAACAATTTTTAACTGAGAAATATTTCTTACAAGTTGTTGCCAAAACATCACTGCTATCAGAGTTTTTTATTTACATTGAATAGTAAATAAAAATTTAAATTATAGAAGATACTAACATAAAGTTTCAGTTATTCAAAAATATAATACTTTTAAAGTTAAACAGTGTAATATACTTGTGGTATACAAGATATTTAAAAAACAGATTAACATACTCCTAGAATAGTTTTTCAAAGGTTCGTTTCAAAACATCCAAGTAAACGCTGAATAGACCATAAAGACCATGTTGGCCTGTTCCCAAATGGAATATTGGGCCATCGTCCCATAGCACTGCACTAAACTACATTTGTCCACTCTCTGGTGAGTTGGCAACAGCAGTGAAGCAGAAGACTCACGTTACCAATATGTGAGCGCACCAACCACCATTATGGGGAACAATGCCACCCTCTAACAAGGAACACATGCATTTCCGGATGTCTGTCTGTTATAAACATTTTTTTGTTCCTTATCCTCTCAGGAATTGTATCCTGCAATTTGTCCCCATTGCTTAAAATCTAAATCACTGTGTGTGCGTGTGTGTGTATATATAGACACACACACACATATATACACACATGCATTGTAATGAGATTTTACCGTTTCGTCTGTCATCAATGATAAACACTCTAAACATACACACATATATAAGCTGTATAAGCTGTTCATGGTAAAATGAGCAGTTTTGAAAACCCTGCTTAAGATCTACTTGTATGTACGTTGTGTTCTTCCACCTTATGTAAAATTATCATTGCCATAGGCCTCATTGCTTTCTTCATGTGCCGGTAAAGTGAAACTGTAAACTTATTAGAGCAGTAGATATTTTAAAATTTGCTAATTTTCATACTTGGGTGCACCAAAAATAATAGAAAGGAATAGAAATAATTTAAGTTAACAGACATGGTTACCTAAGACTTTTTAACGTATGTTAAGATTTGGGACTACTTTCCCCTCAATCGCTACCAACATTACTAGGCGCATGTCACTCAGTGCACCCGTTAAAATGTATGAAGGTAAGAGCAGTGACTTTTTTCTAAGGTTGATTTCAAAAGTGCTCACAGAGTTTATACACATATACATAAACACACACCATATATATATATATACACACATACACACACACACTCATACATGTGTGTATATATATGTATGTACAGAGTGTATCATTGACAGACAAAGTGGTAAAATCTCATTATAATGTACCTCACTCTTAAAGTAATGTTCATTTTAAAGTATATCTTCAAATCCCTGGTGAATGTGAAATTCTTTAATACCTGTTCAGTACAACCTACTTTTCATTATTCAAAAGTGTACACAGAATATTTGTACTGTAGGGAGCTGACGAGAAGGCAACTCTGTGAGGTGGGGTGGTGATTGGGGCTGCAGAGTTGGACCCTTGCTAATGCGTGCGTCCATGGGAACGGTACAGCTACGCTACAAGCCACTATAAAAACAGTAGGCCTGTAAGTCGGCTTTGTGAACTGGGTTGTGTAGTGTCTTTGCGCTGTCAGTGGTACCAGCTGCCAACGCTACGGAAGTGTCTAACAAGTCTTTGAAGAGTGTTATACATGGAGCACCTATGGAAGAAACGCAAAATAATTCACACTGTGGTACGAAACATTATCTGACATATAACTCAAGAATGTGATGAAGAGGGGCATGATGGACCAGTGAAATATTCATTAAACCAAGCCAACCTGTGTGCATCTAATTATGCAGGTATTTCTGTTCGTACAGTTAGTAGGATTCACAAAGAAAGAACTATAGCTGTTGATACATCGCTCTCAGCACCAGGTAAATATCGTTCACGTCTCGAAAAAAGAAACCTTTAAATGTGATGATTTTGATAGAAGAGTAATAAGGGATGTAACTGACACTTTTACGTAGTACAGAAGAGAGTACCTAAATGTCCCACACGGCTGCATGCCATTAAAGACAAAATCTACTTCCCATGGGAAGTGCACATGTTGAGCCAAATTTTGAAAGAAATGAGATTTATGTGGAAAAAGTGTGGCACAAAATAAAGATTTTAATTGAGTACCCAAATATTGTCCACTGGGGCTGTGAATATTTAAAATCAATGTGACGTGACAGAAAAGAGAAGAGACCATTTGTTTACGTTGTTTACATCGCAAGTTATTTAACATTCAACAAATGGCAAAAGAAATACCAGCTTGGTGTTCTGACCAATATGAGTTCATCAAACTGCTTAATTATTTTGCACGTGGGAACTCCGGATGGATTTCTGGACAGCACTTTACTAATATTTAAGTGTGGAAAGTCATCTGGGGACATTTGAAATTTGGACCAGTAAAATGTTATTACCTAATCTCCCCCCAAAAAAAATAGTGTTGTTTTCGACAATGCTTCGTTCTATTACAGCGTACAAAGAAACATACCTCCAATAAAGTATTCTGTCAAGAAGAAAATGATAAATTGTTTGAAATATAACAATGTAGAATTCCGCGAAAACATAAGGACGTCTGAATTTGTCAAAATAATTAAAAGCCTTAAAGGCAGTGAAAAAACATACAGCACAGTTGAGATTTTGAAATTGCATATCCATGATGTAATTAGGTTACCTCCTTATATGTGCAAACTCAATACCATTGAACTCGTGTGGGCAAAGGCCAAGATGCTTGCACGCGAAAGCAATGTCACAGGAAACTTCAGTCTAACAAAGCTCAGAGATGTAACAAGGACGATTTCCTTTGTCGCCAAGCAAGACTGGGAAGGTTATAGTTTACATGTTAAAAAAAAGAGGAATGCCATTGGAAGATGGCTAGGCGGATGGAAGATGCTATCGACAGCTTTGTTATACAGACGGTTCAGAAATTAAACACCTTAACTACGGGAGGTGATCACCTCATGAAAAATAAAGTCGAAAAAATACAGGACACTCTATACCTAAACGGAATATTGAAGGATTATGAATCTATGAAAATTTAGTTTTGAAAACGTATTTTTGCCAAATACCTTGTACAATGCCTACAAAAGTCCACAGCAATAAGGTGACTCATGCTTCCATGTTGCGAGGTACATGTGTAATGCTGGCTGACCTTGGTCTACACGCACTGTTCAGACTGAGGAAGTGATACTTCAGCACATCAACAACATGCATTCCACTAATACATGCTCCATAGCATGCCAAATGGGCATGTTCCCATTTAACCATGTGGGACGTACTGTGGGTAAATCGCTGTTATCCCTACCGCTGGTAGAAATTACGGCATTCAGCAAAAATAAGTTTCAAAAGCCAATTTTTATGGGCTCTATTTCCTTTAAAGTTATATGGTGTCCTGCATATTTTCAACTTAATTTTTCATAAGGAATTGCCTCCCGCAGTTTGGGCGTTTAATTTCCGAACATTCTGTATATGTAGACAGTGACTCCAGTGATGAAGATATTTCCTGATCTGAATCAGAGCTTGACAATCCCTTGTCAGACACAGACTGTCCTGTGCAAAGTTAAGAGAATTTGTGTGTTATTTTAGTATTTATTATTGCCTAACACGTCATTACATAGAGGTAAGGAATGGCTCAAATTACAAAGGTATGAAACTGTATACATTCATTCTTTCAGTTTTTTGTCACTGTGAAACTTGTGTCTCAGAGTACCTTTTGTATTTCAATATACACATATTTTCATGTTTTTTTCTGTTTTACATTTGTCAGCAGAGAAACATTATTTACATTATTTTATTGCTTTTATGTTTTGTATACTAATAATTTTGTTGTTCGGATACGTTACGCACATCCATTGCAATAAAGTGTGTGCGAATGAGATATTGCGTATTACATTGCATTTGCTCCTAATGCAATGTTTTCAGGGCGTAAGCATGTAGCCGCCTTCCTGGCTTTAACAACAATTAATTATAAGCCCTAAGTAACAAATATCTTAAATGTGCTACCTGTCATGTGTTACAGTGAATGTTTTCAGAACCGCAGGTACATACATGCAGACGGATAAAGGCAGGGAAGGGGGATACACTCTGTGACAAACATCCACATTTCTTTGCCTTGCCTACTCGTCTGCTCCTTACTATACACCTGCAACGGCCACTGGTTATCTGGTTATCACATCTGTTTTATAACAATCACTGATGCTGTTGAAGCATTGATTAGGTTTTTAGGAGTGACTGTACTACTGTATGTGTGGTCCTCTGTATCCAGATTACTATTGAGTCATCTGAAATGAGCCTGCCAAATGTATTGTAGCATTGCAATGAATTTATAATTTATATTTTTGGAAGTTATTTTTATTTGCTATATTTTTGTGTAGAGGATAGCAATTCATTTACTATTTAAAAGATTGTGACAATAATAATTTTTTTGGTATTTTGTACGTGTTCGTTTTTCGAAATTTATTATTTAATTCGAGTCATTGCATCAGTGGTATAATCATCATAGAATGTAAGCGCAACTTTTTCAAGGAGTTAATAAGATAGTCACGTCCACATGTTGCACCATTTCATGAAACTCAAGTGTACTGATGTCACGGTAGGACAACGTGACAGCCTACACGTGCCTACACTTGCATTGCAATACTTTGATTTTGAGACCCACGCCAGAGTTCATAGGCTATTTTTTGACACTACCAAACTTTTCAAAGCCACGATTGGACCACGTTTATTTGATGCAATATTTCAGGCAGCATAAATAGGGTTAGCACGATTTCGTCGTCACAAGAATCACAGATTCTTTGTTGTCGTAGTACATTCAACAGTTGTCAGCCGAATAGCTTTCGGCGAGTGACCATTTCACTCGCACCGACAAAGCGGCAGCGACTTTAACCTTCTGTTTCCATTTCAGACATTTTTACAATCTATTAAATTAATTTTCCTTCGGTGCGAGGAGTCGTTAGGGTGTCGGGAGAGAAATGTATTAATTCTCTCCCGTCTTCGTAATTATCAAGTCTCGAAGTGAGAAGTTTTGTTTTGTGAAGGTAGCTATTCCGTCTCTTGAATTTTTTCTTTTTGACTACTGCAATTGTCAATTGTTTTGTTTGCCGATGTTTAGAAGAGACTGCAATAAACTTTCTGGTGGACAGTAAAATTATCTTTTATTTACTTCCTGTTTTTAATCAACGAACTTAACAACCTTTTAACAAGTCAAGGGGCTCATACTTTAACCGAGTTAGTCCGAGATAGTGTTTGCTGCGAACTCCCACGACTTTTCGTACAGCAGAAACACAACAGTATGTAAGACTGGACTAAAATTTCAATAGATTTGTAGGATTACTTTGGTTAGGGCCAGTTCCACCACACAAGTTTTACTTACTAAGCCCAGTTTAAGAACGAATTAACTAGGATTACTGGTCGACTGCATTTCACCACTGCCAAAATGCTATTAACATTAACTTACTTGAGTTTAAGTTTAAATGCCCATTTTTGGCAGTTTAACATCTTAAACTCTGCTTACGATAGAAAAATGGCCACTGAAAAATATTGTGATACTTTGAAGGTTATAAGAAAACAATTCGGCACAGATGCTTCTGTTGCAATCACAATATTAATTTTAGTTCCTACGATGAAGTTTTCTTTGATATTTGTTATATGAATACATACAAAAATCAAGTTAGATTGGCTATACAAAACATACATGTCATAAACATCTTAAATATTCAGTTAATGTTGAATATTCTGTATGCTATGAAAACTGTTAGGCTACATTTTAAATGTTTGTATTTTACCGGCTCTTTAAGCCAAGTAGAGTGCGATTGACAATGAAGTCTAATTATATCATTTGATACAGTTATTTGCAGGTTTATCTACATACGGCAGTTATAACAAACAATTTTATGCACAAGAACAATGAAAATATTATAGGCCATGTCGATGGATTCACAAAGAATCATGTTATTACATTAATTAGGATTTTATTACTTCTTTTGTCTCACAGAAAGTTATAGATTGCTCTTAAAGAAATGTAACATGTTGGCTGAATTAATATCTGCAGCAATTATTATTCAAATTGGTGATCTTCCATTCACTAACATTATTAGTTCTGTTATATTTTACAACATAAAAGTGTCCACATGCTCTTTCAATCACTGTTTAATATTTTACAAAATTTACATATTTATTTTCTGGCAGGATTCCAAAGTAAACACAATTCAGATTCCATAGATTAGTGGGCAAAATTCTTGGCACCGCCTTCTAGAAGCACCCTTTTCTTCAAATGTAGGTCCCTAAACTTTGATTTCCTACAGGGGTTTACTTATCTGCTAGATGTGCGTGGTGAAATGCACCGACCTTAAACGTTGGTAAATGAAGAGTTACAATTTTATCTTCGTTTAGTTAAGCCAAATTTAATGATTAAGTGGTGAAACTAGCCCTTAGTAGCATATGCCTTATTTTCTGCTGCCACTTCTTTGCAACATGTGAAATATTGTTTAGATTTTAGCATGAAGATCATGTTTGTGTTAGATTACCAAGATTTTGTATGCTTATGTGCACATGTTGAAAGAAAGGTTCTTTTGCCTCAGCCTGAAATAATGTTTTGTACATTGCTGTACATGCCACTTTCCTGTTTTTTTTTTTTTTACTGGCAGTGTTTTATTGTTTATTGTACTTTTCCATACTGAAACATTCATCCAGATAAACTTTTTGATGCATCACTTACTGATTCTTAATTACTGGACAGTAAAAGACTGCCATCTAAGAACAAAATTAATTTCAGAATTCGTGTAATTAGCAATTTTGCATTCATATACAAAGGAAATGCTATTTGACATGCAGGACAAGCCCAGAGTATAAGCTATAAAAGAAACCATGAAATTACTTAATCATTTTATGTTCATGAAAAGTTCAAACAATATATGTTGTGTTTTGTTTTTGAGCAAATATACATACATGAGACTAGTAAAATATTCTGTCAGCCCATTTTTGCATAAATAACAATACCTTTAACTGATAAGGTAAAATGATTGAAATTTCATTATTTATTTATTCATTGCAATAATTTTGCTTTCAAAATATTTCCATAAACCACATGTTGAAATATTTGAAAAAAAATATTGGCATTTTGGGACACCTGGAAACCTAACAACTGGATATGAGTTAACATTATTCTCATGGAAAATGCAGCTTCTACGACAATCTTTTCTATTGTGCTCTTTTTGGCAATGTAACCTGACATTACAACAAGACTTGATGTAACTGATGGGACACAGTTTGTAACTTATGCCACAATCATGTATCAAAACAAAGAAAAATATTGTGAATGTAATTTAAATGCAACACATTTTGTCTATACACAAATGTTATTTAACACACTGTAAGTTGTGAAACATTGTATATAACCACTACAGAAATATGTTATGCATCAACTGGGACTTTACTAAAATACTTCTGTCATATACTTACCCTCCTTGTGAAACATAAACCCTTCCATTCATGTGGACATCAGACATTCCTTGATTGTCAATCAAACCATTGTCACTGCAATGCAAGTAACAAACAAATAAAAAAACAAATCACAACCTCACATTAATTTCACAACAAATCTAAACAACATTTACATTCAAAACCCTTATATTTTAAACACATTCAAAACCACTATATTTAAACATTTAAAATTAAACATAGTGCTGTAAAAATTGGACCAACCACCATATGGGATTGGCTGAAATACACTTTGATTTTCCAGAATATATTTATTAGCAATGATGAAGAAATAATCTGCAGTTTGTTGTTGGTACTAACAGACTGGCTTTTGGCCAATGAGTGTGGTACATTTCAAAACAAGTTATGCACAGTTAATCTGTTTACTATTTTTATTTTATTGGATAATACTCAGAACTTCAATTACTCTGTACACTGTTATGCAAAAATTAAGTACAAAGTTGAGAAATTTACATAACAGTGGAACGAGCAGGCAGGATCATAGTATGAGACAGCAAGTCACCCCATCCTCAACTAACAGGCGACAAGTTACTGCTGTAAGAAATGCACTTCACTACGGGTGGAGATTTGTTTGCTTCCACAATTCCGTACCATCAGCTACGAGTAAGGAAAGAGTGGGAGTATAAATAAATAGTGCCCAGCTTTATGAAAACTGATCAGTTATTTTAACATATCTGCATTTTAATCGCAATTAGTTTACACTAAATTAAACTTTTATTATTTTGCTGAGTATAATTTTTATTTTGGTAGGTTACAATCATTTTAACATTCATGTTGTGATAAGTACCAAAGTGAGGTTCAAATTTTATCTACCCCTCAAACTTACACACACTAATTCTCGTTGAGTCTCTGCTTCACTGTTTGCCAAAACGTTGATAACAAAAGTTGATTCATTTAGAAAATCTTTAATTGTATAGAAAGTTTATTAGTGTCCATATATAAAGTTTAATTTTCATGTAAAAATAAACATGGATAGTAAAAATTAAGAAAGTTTTCAGTGACCTTGTATTGAGAATGCAAGAATAAATGATAAAACTTCTGGCTCTTGGTAGTTGCCAATTTTTTCACAAACATTTAAATGTCTCAGAAACTTTCAACTAGAAACTTAATATTGTTTTTTACACTTTGGATTTATATTGTCCTATAGTCCAAATTAAAATAGAATATAATACAAGTTTTATAGTTCAAATTTGAACATATTTTAAAGCTACCCCTGTGTTCATTAGGCACTGCATTTCGTAGAAATAAATATAATTAATTAATTAAATTGAATTTGATTATTACGTGCCATGCTTATGCCTTAATTATGTGATCAATTTTTCTCATCCTTCAATCCAGCCACTCATGCCACTAAACACTTCTTGATGCCCCTGCTATTTACCGAGTTTACCTGTATATTGTATATTATTCTACATATTGTGAGCATCAAGATGATGGAAATTGAGTAGGGGGGGGGGGGGGGGGTGGTAGTCACAAAAGCAATTTTGTGATTATTGAAACTCCTACAGTAACTATTTGAAGCAAATTTTCTCCGCATATGTGTAAAACAAGTTTCACCAAATTAGGCTGATTCTTTCTTGACAGAAGTACTGAGATTACCAGGTGAGCTAGATGAACAATATGCAGAAATATAATGATTCTTCATGGATGCTTCTTAATAGTCCACCAACATAGGAACAACTTAGAGATTTTTTTTTTTAATAAAAAAAATTACATAAGTTTAACAATAGTTAACTTTTGGTTCAGTGGACAAAACTTAGTTTACTTGTACGAATGTGCTTAAGGAAAACAAAAGGGTGTCATGAAATGCATAGACCAAAAAGTGGCAGCATTACATTACATGTGAAGTAAAGTGCCAATACTCAGAATTGCTGACAATTTGTCGGTATCTATTCAGTGTCCCTGTACAAAACACTCATGTGGAACAAATATATTTGTTGATGAACATTTAGTGGACAAAATAAAGAAAGATTGTAACTGTAAAGAGTATCAAGCTTTATGAGTATATTGTGTGTGTGTGCGCAACAGTTATTCGTCCTTTTATATAGCAGTGGCTGAAGAAGATTTTGAATGCAACTTCATTACTGTCTTCTGGCCGGCGGGATGTCTTATCAGTCCTTTTTATGGGAGACTTCTGAACGAACTACTTTTTTGTCCGGAATCGGATCCCACTCCAGCAACTAACGTGCAACCTACCATAGCGGCTGGAGGAACGGAGATGAAGATTTCTTAATTATGTTCCGGCATTCTGAGGTACCTTTAGTAGGGTTTTATGCCATTTAGGGATTTCAAATTATATTATCAAAATTGAAGGGGTCTCAAACAAAATTACTTAAATTTTAGGAAAATATAAATAGTTCTTACTAATCAATAATTTGTTTAACCCAAACATGGTTTAACAATCTCAGCATAAATTCTCATTATTTTCCAGAGCACTATACCTTTTTTTTTTTATAGTGATGCAATTTTAACAAACATCAACAGGGGTGGAGGTGTTTTAACTGTGATTAATCGCTTTTATTTTTCACATTTTGATCGTAAATTTGATCTTGATTACGACACGATAGAATCTATTTGGGTTGAAATAACTTATAATAACTTTAATAAATTACCAATCAGAAATATTTATCTTCCTCCTCAATTACTAGCAGAGGATTTTTAAAAAATACTTTATATTTTTAGAATCGAAATTAAACAATTACTGCCACCAAATAATTATTGTAGGGGACTTTAACATTCCCAGTGTAGATTGGAATACTTGCCACATGCAAAATACTACTAATTTTTATATAAAATTGAAAGGTCAGTTCATGTTACAAACCATCAGTTTACTTAATTTAGAACATACAACAAATCGAAACCTTTCTCAGAATTACTAGATCTAATATTATCAAATTCCCACATCCTGGTCAATAAAGCTAATGAGATATTGGTGGAGGAAGATAAATATCACCCGGCACTATCCTGTCAGATTTCTCTGGCTTATGAAAACCTAATACAAATAATCAAGAATTTTACAGAAATTATCAAAAAGGGGACTATCTATCTTTATATTTAGCTATTAAAAACTCTGATTGGAGCTCAATATATAATTTTGATGATGTTAATGAAATGGTACATTTTATAACATGTAATCTTCAAATTTTTATAAATAATTTTATTCTAAAATCCAAAGCGAGAAGAAATAGTTATCTAGTTTGGTTTACTCATGAATTGATTCATTTAATTAAAAAGAAAAATATTTTCACAGATTAAAAAAAAAAAAAAAAACAATGAAGTTTATTATACTCGCTTTTCATAATTAAGAAAAATTAAATATACTAAAGAAACCTGGCAAACTAATATCAATAATAATCTCAAAAGCAATCCAAATAGATTTTGGAATTTCATAAAACTGAGGATAATATGATTCGTGATCCCGAGAGAGTGGCAAATATCTTCGCTAGGCACTTTGCTAAAGGATTTGTACAAACTTATATTAACAACTATGTTTAACCAAATTACTACAGAAATAAGTTATATATAGGTATTCCAAACTATTTCCCACGGCTTAGTCCTTTGGGCTATTAAAAAGCTGAAAAGCAGTAGGACCACTGGATGGGACATTATCAGTAATTTTATAATCAAGGGTTGTGCAAATATAATCACTCCAATTTTAATGCATGTTTTTAACCATAGTTTTTCATCTGGTCTCTATCCACATATTTGGAAATGTGGAGTTGTGGTACCCATATTCAAAAAAGGGAACAAGCATGAAGCAAATAATTATAGACCAATATAGTTATTATGTGGTCTATCTAAAGTGTTTGAGAAAGTTATTCATAAGCAATTAGCCTTTGTGATCAAAAATCTAATCTACGAAAGTCAACATGTAATCCTAGCCTGTCAAATGACAGTCACTAATTTATTTAACTTTGTTAATGATCTCTATTCTGAAATCACCTCAAGAAAGCAAGTAGATGTTATATATTTTGATCTTCAGAAAGCTTTTGATATGTGTCAAACACACATGTAATGAATAATTTTTTTGAAATTTATATTTTTTATTCGGACACATGTTAGGTTTTCAGGACAGGAATTGTGTTATAGGATAAAATTTTATTTTTTTTAAAAGGGAAAATTATTCTCGTATGGTTTTATTTAATTTTAGTCTTCAATTCTCAATTTGGGAAGCTTGGTAGGACCCCTCTTTCTTTCCTTCTAATACCTCTTTGCAGCCTGTGCGAGTGTTTTACCCCCATGTTATCCCAGAATTGGAAAGATTAAATAATGGTTGGTGGATTGAGATTGGTTGCAGTATCTATACGTGTATGTTAAGGGTATTTGAGGGCACCCTGAAGACCCCTATTTATTAAGGCGAGTCGTCAACATTAAATTTGGATTGTGAAATAGGGAGAATTATTTACCATTTGAGATTTTGAGGTGGAGCTTCAGTCATTTGAGTTGAGATTTCAGTGAGCTCTTCTTTCTTCTACCTCTCCTCCCCTTATTTCATCCCCCTTATTCTAGTTTCTTTTTTCCATTTATCCCTATCCCTTCCCTGTTTTCCTTACCCTCTTTCCCCCTTTCCTCGCTACTTTATATCAATATCATTATTTAAAAATTACAAAATTTTGGTTTGGACTTTGTATATTTTAAATGGTTAGCTAATTATTTTGATAAACTGTCTTTTGTAGTTAAAATAGATTAATCTTTTTCTTCTCTCTATGCTGTCTCTTCAGGTGTTCCGCAAGTTAGCACTTTAGCACCGTTACTTTTAATATATTTATAAACTATAGTGTATGTGTAATTAGTCATTCAATTGCACTTCTTTATGCAGATGATCTAAAGATTTATAAATATATTAAAGATAATGATGACTGTGCAATGTTACAACAGGATATTATTGCTATTAATAATTGGTATGATAAAAATTGTATGCAACTGAATATAAACAAAACAACCTGTATTACCTTTTAACGAAAAACGATCTCTACATACCATAAATACTTTGTTAATAATATTCAAATAAATTGAGTAGAATACATACGGGACCTTGGTGTAATTTTAGATGCTAAACTGTATTTCCATGTACATATAGATAGTTTAATTAGTAACATTAGTAGTACATTAGGTTTAATCAAATTTATTGTTTTCTGCTTCATCTCCAGATTATTTTCTAGGTTTATATAACACATTAGTTAGATCAAGATTAGAATACTGTTCTATTATTTGGAATCATATTACGGCAACAGACTCTAACAGGTCGGAAAACATTCAAAAGAAAGCTTTTAAAGTATTATATAATAGATTTTCAGTACAAGTAGATTTTAATTATAAAGATGAGTTGAACAGATTTAAAACTCTCTCTCTCTGTCTCAACATAGAACTATTTTAGATGCTTTATTTCTAATTAATTCATTTTTAAATTATTCATCATGTTTGCCAATTATTAACTAAGTAGGTTAAAAAATCCCATTATATAAACATAGAATATCACCAACTTTTTCTTAATTAAATAATATAATGGATTTAGTCAATAGACGTATAATAATTTTAATACATTTTTTTCTAATTACGATCACTTTACAGGGAAAAAATGTTTATTTAGGGAACTATTCAAATATTTTATTAGGGTTAACTATTTCCTAATGAATTCAGTAAACCACATATTAACTAGATTTCTGGTTTTGTTTTTCCTCTTATATTTTGATGTGTCTTGTGTTTGTCTTTATTTCTGTAACCAGCGTATGTCTCATGTTTATGTAATGTACCACCCTGTTATTGGTTCTTGTTACTGTTGGGTGGCACACTAAGCTTGTTTAAATTAATTAATAAATTTCATGTTAGTTTTGTGTACTATAATGTATTCTTTGTAATTCCAGTGAAATCTGTTTAAGAAACAGTTAAGCCAGAATTCGAGACATGAGTAATAATGTTTATATGGAAATTGTCCACAGCATATGAAGACAACCTATGGATGGCATACTGTAGTAATAATAGCCAGAGCAACTGCCTGCCCATGAAAATTACGAGAGGCTGGGTCCCCTTTGTGCTGCAGAAAAAAATGGAAATGAGATTTCTACGGTTGGAAATGAAGAAAAATAATAGGGAATGAAAGTGAGCAGTACAGTGCCAGGCAAGCATAGGGTGGAATGCATCACAATTTGTGATGAGCAGAAGATAATACGGAGCACTTAGCTCAAAAGATGCCAGATAGCTAGAAGAGCACTTCGAGGTGGAGCTATATGGTAATGCAACAGGCAAGGGAGGCAGTCAGGAAAGGACCTGTTTGACAATATTAGATCATTTGTAAGGTAATAATGTTATTCATAACAGTTTTAGTCTGAATTTTATAGTTGTGAGAGCTAGTAAATAAAGCTGTATGAATTTGCAGCAAGTATGAAATTTCAAAGAAAAATATATAACGTAGTATTTACTTTATTTGGTAAGACTGTTTTGTTGTACATGATACACACAGAAATTGGGAAGGCAGGAGGCCCCATGATATTGAATGCATCTGAAGAGATTGCTGAAGGAAAGGTGCAAGCAGGTAACTGGGACTGCACATTAAGGCAGTAACACACATTCCACTTTATGTTACAATATTAAAGTCGCACAGCATAAAGCAGGTAATGCATCAGATGTAAAGCAAGTTAACTTCACCAGGAAATTGCATGACAATATACGTATTATGTAAAAGTATTTTACAGTTGGTGATGTAACCAAAATTCAATATGTTTTATGGTGCTTTGTCAAAAACTTTTACAAATATTTCTTATATATTATATAAATTATTTAAACTAGAGAGAAAACCTATATTTTTATAAATAACAATATGGTGATAAAAAACAATTTGTTTCGGTAACTAAAAACATGGGAAGAAATGTTACGTCAAGCATCTCATCTCAATGAATATACATAATGATTAATTAATGTATGCTAACCTGGCGTGAGCAGATTCCCTAGGAAAAATAAATAGGGAAACATATACAACTTAGGGTCTACAGTGATTTCGGAGGGTGATCTATGCCCTTGAAAGTGAAAAGTGAAATGGGTTCTGCAACAATAAATTGGAAATTTTTTGCGATCAAGCAACAAAAAGTAGCATAACAGTCAAATGTTTACAAGGTAGGCAACCACAGAAAACTGTGTTATTGAGAATATACTTTTTTATACACTAAATAGGGGTTGGCACCTTCCTATTGCTTAAAACTTTGTAACACTTGGTTTTAAGAAATTTGGGATAATGTGTTGGTAACCAGTATGCAAAAAATCAATAAAAGAAGGTCACCTTGATATTATTTGGTAACCCTAACTGTTACATCAGAAATAACATGTTTATTCGGAAAGCAGATTAGTAGTTGGTTGCCTGGGAGCTAGGCAGCCGTACGCGTACAGACTGTCATGCCTGACATGTCAACTGACTACCTGGCTCATGTTCTTGTCCTAATGCAATGAATCATTAAAAAATAGCAGTAGGTGCAGCGCGGCCAAACAAAAATTAATGTCAGTATCTAGAATTAATGCTTTATTTGGAATGCAAAGTGTTTACATAGTTACAGCATATGGTCAAACTTTGAACCACCCATCTCCACACATGCACAAATGCAATGCTCATATAACTGGTTCACACACTGCAACCATACTGGGATTAGCCCATACCATATGGTATGTATCTTGAATAAGTTGCCAAAGATCCTCCACTTGTCCACTTCAGTTGCATACATTTGTGGAAGCCTAAGTGGGGTTAGGTCCAGTGATCTGGATGGACCTCCCACTGGCCTACCTCAGCCAATCTATCACTCTGGGTCATGCACATCCACGTTACTACCTTGCTGTGCAACTAAAGTATGGTGGTGCACCACTGTGTATGTAACACATGTCATCAGATAGATTCAGGGGTACATCTCCTAGTGGTTCTGGCAGGTCATCATCCAGTAAGTGCCAATAGGAAGCTCCACATAGCTGTACAAGGGCCTGATTCCAGGCAAACTTCATTGACCAATGATACTGCGTTACTTATTGCATGTGAAACTCATTGATGTTTAATTATGTCTTGCTTCCATCAGCTGAATTTCTCCTATATTCACAACATAAAACAGGCAAGATGGCAGATATAAGAGTAAAATATGCCAAACATGGTACATATTTGTCAAAATGAAAATATTGGGGTCTGCAAAATGTATTTCTATAGTAAATTACAATTAATACCAGTCTGAGTATATTTACAATATTCTTATACCACAAAATGGTAATAATCCAAAAAGAAATGTAACTTTAAATGTACGTGATGTTGTTGCATTGTTGTATACAGTACACGTTCATTTTTCACTAAGGCACGTAAATGTTGTTTAGCAAAATAAAATAGCACACAGTTAAGATATGTGTATTTGCTCACTAATTCAAAAATGCCACACTCCATAGTTAAGTCTTTTAAATGGTTATTAGTTCATTATGTAACTTGCACAACTGTTAACAGTTGGTTACGTCTAGCATACATTTGTTGAAGTAATAATTCTCAATTATTAAGACAGCAAAGTCAACTGAATGCCATTCAAATATAATTTTCCTTTCATTATCATTTATCACAAATTGAAATAAATTGCCCTTTTACATGAAACAGCGTGTAAAATTTTTTGGATGCATAAAAACAGCATTCCTTAAATCTAGACTGCATGCCGGCTTGAAATGTTTTCACGCATAATCATTCCCATATCCCAAAACAAAAGCATTAGTTGTGAAACCAAACGCAATTAAATTACTTACAACAAATATATACACAATAATAATATTCATGTAAAATGCTTTTGTACAGTCAATATGTTTAATAAAATATTTGACAAGTGAACGTAAATGAGGCTATGTACAGCATAACAAATTACTTTAAAAGCATTGACTTTAATTCACATATTTGTAGTTTATAAAATAAAATATTTTGTGAATGTAAATAAGGATACGTTCTTTTGTAAAATATTATTTTCATTTGTGTACAATATTTTTATATTTATAACTTCTGTTCTCATTACGTTAAACATAACAGCCTAATGTGAAAAAGTGATACTATGTATTTAGCTATATCGTTGTTGGTTGCGAAATCAGTTACACAGTAAAATAGTAAGCTTTTCTGCATTGCCTATGTTTCACTACCAACCTTCAGTAATGACTAAGAAAATGTCTCGCATATTAAAAAAAAAACAATAAAAAAATGCAAAATGCAAAACAAAAAAAAATTACAGCCATAGTAAAGAAATAAAATGTTAAGACACTTGTGGGGTCCTTTATTTCTTTTTAATTTCTGTAGACACGCGGCAGTTCACATGCTTTTTGTAACTGAAAGGCGATTTCCGGGAGTCACCTGCCACCTATTCCCAACACAGTATTTTTTGTGAAGGTGAACATAACCTATATGCGATGAGCAAAACAGACAATTGACAGTCATAATCACAGTGATGACATCATCAATAAGCAAAGAGAAATGGCGTGAGTTGCTCTATCATCACGCTTGCTAGAATATCGTTGGCCAATGAACTATAACACTACTCTTCGATCAAACATTACAATGAGAGGTGTTCAAAATCAGGCCCCAGGAAGGATGTGTGGCCCAATCAGCATCAAATTGATGATCCCACCAAAAAGTTACGAGAAAACAAACGGAAGTGGAATTCCCATACTGCACGTGGGTTACATGTGCACACACATGCTTGTTGAGGAAGTTTACGACACCCTGCCTCATGAAGTATGCTTCATCAGTGAAAAGCACAGTGCCACAGAAATCTGGGGCTCACTTAAACTAGCTTTAAAACCACTGACAACACTGTAAATGGACAGGCTGATCAGAGGGTAGAAGTGCCTGCACTGGATGGTAGTACCCGGTAGTACATGCAATCTGTTGCACCATAAAATTTGCAGACTGAAGTGTTCAGTAGATTAAAAATTTCTCAGGTGCTGGCACCTGGGTTAGCATCAACATATTCAAACACATCATGCTCAATGTCTTCCCGTGATATGCCATCATCATGGTAACTTGCACATTTTATGCAAACCTCATTGAAATTATGTGAACACACGTGCATCTGGTAAATGATGGGCTGGAAACTTTTCCACATATCAGCGACGTGCAGGTAATTCATTATACAACATTTCACCATATATGAGATACCTGTCCACTCATTCCTCATAACTCAATTCCATTGTACATACTGCGAAGAACTGTCTGCTGTGTAAACTACCAATGCAACGCTAGTAGGCTAGCAACCTTGTTGCCACATGGTATAACAACAGGAACCAACGTAATGGCACAGTTACATTAACTTCTCAGCCATTCAAAGTCTGGTATATAAATCTCTTGTATTAAGACTTAGAACATAAACCAGGTTGTCAGTCGAACTGTCAACACGACAGTGGTACAGGCTACCTAATTTCAAGGCAACCACTAATCTGCTTTCCAACTAAAAATGTGATTTCTGATGTAACAGTTGGGGTTAGCTAATACTACCAAGGTGAATTTTTTTATTTTTGCATGTTCATTGAAAATAATGTTATGTCAAATTTCTTCAAGCAGAAGGTTACAAAGTTCTAAGCAATAGGAGGGTGCCAACCCATATTTACGCCTAATTGTTAAGAATTGCAGCTTTTCCAAAAGAATTACAAAAAAAAACTCTGATAATAGAATAAATTGACATAACTAATTATACTGACCATAAATTTACTAGGGGCATTATGATATCCGCAGTACATATTACCAAATGTGATAGTGGGGATGACTATGAAGATCGGGGAAATTTTAGGGTAAAATGCTTTAAATTTATGGAAATTAAATGTCATTTGGGTTCCTTAACTGCATTAATTGGACATGTAAACTTCTATTTAATTTGTCTATACTCCGCAAACACTCATACTTTGGCACAATAGTTATATTTAACATGAAAATAATATCAAATAAACACTTGCAATTGCACTCATAAATAACAAGCCTTCACACAAACTCATTTTCTGAACTTCTGCACACTATTAGCATACAGGTATCATAAGAAATACATAAAAATTAAACCAGAAGACCAAAATCGATACACATTTGTTTCCTGTTTCAGTGCATTGTTGATCGAAAAATGTATTATGATGATACACATAAACTGCACATAAACAACATCTGGGAATATCTTTTGTATGATATACTATATTTATATTTTTTCTACATACAATCATCTCATGAAAATCCTAAAGGTAAGCCTTGAAAATTAAAAAAAATTAAATTATATTCCGACACTGCTTGATTACCGTGGTTTCTAGCAGTATAACCTTAGCGTGTCGACAAAAACATACCTGATGAATCACGTATTGTAAATTAAATTTTTGTTTCCAAATGTAGTCTCGCATTTAACACAGTTCAGCTACCCAATAAAAATATATTTGACACTAATTTTATGTTTTTTTTTTATCACAAAAACACTGCAATCTTTATAGCCCTCCTCACTATTACATTTCATGGTACATTATATATATATATATATATATATATATATATATATATATATATATATATATATATATATATATATATATATATATATATTCCGAAAAACGGGACAATAATACCTGCAAATGGTGTATATGGTCATTACTAAACACACTTCATTGGAATTTAATTGCGGCTTCATGTACTTTGCAGTATATGCCATGAAATGTGATGATGAGGAGGGCTATGAAGATTGGGGAGTTTATGCAGTAAAACATGTAAAATTTAAGTCAAATATATTTCTTTTGGGTCACTGAATCATGTTAAATACGAAAACACTTCTGGAAATGAAACCTTAATTTACAAAATATTATTAACAGGGTATGTTTTTACAAATGCATACTAAGGTTATACAGCTATAAAACGCTAGTAATCAAGCAGTATCGGAATATCATTTAATTATGTTGAACATTTCAAGGCTTACATTATTGATATTCAATAAATGATTGTACTGTCATATATAAGTAGTGGGAAAAAAAAAGTATATACACACAGTAAGTTATATCATCATGATACATTTATTCAACAAAAATGCACAGAGACAGGAAACAAATGTGCAACAATTTTTGTCTTCCGGTTTAATTTTTACCTATTTCATATCCCAGATATATGCTGGTAGTGTCCAGAAATCAAGTGAATTTGACCATGTAAGAGCTTGTGATGTAAGAGTGCTATTACATGTGTTTCTTTGCAAATGTTTCCATGTAAAGTGTTACAATATAATTATTGTGTGGAAATACGGATGTTTGTGGAGTTTACACAAATCAAATTGAAATTAATATGTCCTATACGTGAGTTATAAGTCCTGATATTGCTCAATAGATCACGAAGGAGCTATATTTGCCGCTCACATGAGCGAGTAACTTAACATGTAGTGAATTTTTGACTGTGAAGTATTGCATGTGACTGTGGGAACTGTAGGGCTTACGTACTGCTGCTGCCAGCCTTGTGAAATGCAGAAGAACTAACCAAATTAAATCTA
The DNA here is from genome assembly GCA_029891345.1 of Dryococelus australis. Taxonomy (NCBI): domain Eukaryota; kingdom Metazoa; phylum Arthropoda; class Insecta; order Phasmatodea; family Phasmatidae; genus Dryococelus; species Dryococelus australis. The sequence continues at coordinate 18,346,244 of CM057009.1, forward strand.
ACTTCACAATAGGTGAATCAGAGGTGGACAAAATGTGCGAACCAGGTTCGTGGGAAATATTTAGTGCTGGACCGATATTGATACCTGCCGTTCTTATTTTAAGAACTAAACTGAAAGACTGGCACTTAACAACGAGGAAGGGTGGTGGGAAAAGCTACCCTGCTGAGAGATAATCATCCACAGGAAGTGAAAGGGAGAGAGTGAGATGCTGTTTGCATCCCATTGTGTCCGCATACTGTGACTAGTGCTGTAAGAGATAATAGTCTACAGCCTGTATTGCAGATCGCTGAAGAATAGTGATTCATATGGTTGGAATGGCTGGGGATCATTGTGTACTGTTAAGAGATTATCACGTTGTTGCACAGAAGTGTTAATCAGTGGAAATTTATAAGTGCCGCACCAGGCCTCGGCGCCGGACTGGAACCCGGATGTGCTCCGGAGATAAGAACTTACGGGCGTTGCCGTGGAACTTGTCATTCCCATGTTAAATACGGCCAGAGTAGGTTCTAATTTATTAGTAGTGGGAGCATTGGGATCCAGGAATTTTCTGAAGTTCGGTTTGTGTGTATTATTAACGTATTATAAAGTAATGTTCTTTATTAAATTACGAGTTTCATTTCAATCTCCGGGTTTTAAGTATTATTTCAGGATTGAATGATTTTCATGTATTTCAAGATTTATTAAAACGTATTGGTAGCGAATTCATTCTGCATGGTATTATCCTAGGAAGATATATCCTACTATTAATTATTTTAAGTTGCCCTGACTTAAGACTTAAAATATATTAGGCCTACTAAAGTATTTTTTGAGTGCTATTTTCATTCTACTATTTTGAAGAAATTATGTGAAATTACTTTAGCTATTGTTTTGTATGTTTACTTAAAGTATTGAGTAGTAAATAGTGCGATGTTGACTTTAACACAGATTTACACCAGCTTTCCAAAATACTTTTGTTTATGAACATTAGTGAACCAATTATTGCATGAGTGAAAAGCTATTCATTTGTTCTTACTTACTTACTTTTGTGGAAACAAAGTTATAACATGTATGTTGACAAATTGCAAACTGTGCATGTGCAACTATTTACTGTAAATTGTAATGTATTACAGTGGTATGTTCATCAACATTGTAAAGAATTTTTTATAAAAAATATGTTCATATTTTTTGGGGAAATTTTGACCAAAATTTTTCTAAAACACTAACGAGTCGTAGAGGAATATATACCCATGGCGATATATTGTCGTAAACATCATATCAGAGGTGGTGTAGGGATTTTTGTAACTAATTATAGGCCTCTCAGTTGTAAATTACTGGACCTTGACAAGTTTTACAGTGAGAAGAGTATTGAATGTATGGCAACAGTTACAGAGAATCCTAACCAGATTATAGTTAGTATACACCGTTCTCCAGCTGGTGATGAGCAGATTTTCTTGAATAATCTGGAGTTGTTATTACACCTAAGCTGTATGGAGATACCCATCGTGATAGGTGGTGATGTTAATTCAAGGTTTGATGCTACATGTAATTGTCCAAGTAATATTAGACACCTGAACTTTTTTTAGACGGTTTGATCGTAAATATTTAAATGATAGACCTAATAATTTAAAATCCTGTTTGGATAATATATTTACTGACATCCCTACTGACTTGTGTTCAATCTGTGCAGTTCATCATGATATTGCCGATCATGATGGCTTGGAGTTGACACTGCAATATACATCCGCTCTTGTACAAGATACCTCAGCACGAGTGGTGTTTAGGAAAGTAACTCTTTCGTATTTAAATAATTTGAAGATGGAATTAAGTAAAACCGTATGGTCGAGTCTATTAAATCATACAATCTTGTCTGCTGAAGAAAAGTTCAATGTATTCTTCACTATGTTTATGTGTCTTTTTGAATTAATCTGTCTAGTCATGTCATTATTAAGCGAAAACTTCAGATTAAAAATTGAATTCATACTCGTGTGGCTTCCTGAACTCAGGAAAATGAAAGAAACTGTTATGGCTTATGTAATATTTATTTGAACACCAGCAGTGAAATTACATACACTGAGTATAATGAAATGAGGAAATTATAAAGTTGCAGTAAACAAAGCTAAGTTGACCACAAATGCTATATACATTGAACACTCGAGCAATAAATGTTGGGCTGCTTGGACCCTAGTAAGAAGAGTGTTAGTAAAGAAAAAGGTTGAGGCTGCAACTGTGCATACAGCTGGAGATTTTAATACTTATTTTATTAACACTGTGAGATAAAAAAAAAAATTTTATCAGTCTGATCATCGTCTGATGATTTTCTACAACAAATTAAGAAGCTCAGTTCTTATTTTAAATGTGATTATGTGTCTGGTTAAAGTGTGTATCAAGTATGAAAGCCTCGAAAAGTAGACATGTGAAGTGAAGAGATTTGGGCGGCTCTTAACAGTGAGGTCTTGAGAGCCAAAGAGGGTGATTGAAGTGAATATGGAGCGGTGCTGGAATGAAGGGGCGGGGGAAACCCGCAGGCCAATGGCATCGTCCTGCACGATTCCCACTTACGAAAACCCGGCCGGGGATTGAACTCTGTTCGTCTTGGTGGGAGGCGAGCGTGCTAATCGCTCAGCCACCGTGGCCCCAGTAGACATACGTATGGCCTTTCTAGTGACATCATTGAACACACAATGGGAGTTGCGGAAGTGCCATATGCATTAGTTCTTGTTTTAGTGAAGGTATCTTTCCGACTTCTCAAAATAGCAAGAATCATTTCTGTGTTTAAGAAAGGAGACAGGGCCCAAGTAAAAAATTATCACCCAACTCATTGGTACCTGTATTGGGTAAGCTTATTGAATCTGTTGCAAAACCTCAAGTATGTACATTTTTGACACTAATGATATTTTAACAAACAACCAGTTTGACAGGGTTTATCTACCATTGATGCTGTAGAATGTGTGATTTCTAAAATATTACAGGCATTTGGAGACAGGCGCCATGCTCAAATCACAGCTTATGATTTGAGCATGGTGTTCGATTATACTGACTATAGTATACTTTTGAATAAATTAAGGTATTATGGTAATTGTGACATTCATTTTCAGTTTTTAAAATCATACCTGGGAGGAAGAACTCAATATGTCGATGTTGGGTATCAACTTGTTCTGAGGTAAGGTTTGGGGTGCCACAGGGCACCATCCTGGGGCGACTCCTTTTCATTCTTGTAATTAATAATTTGCCAAGTAATATAACAGGTTCGGTTACAACTATGTTTGCAGATGATACAAATTTGATAAGAGTTCATATTGATTTCAATAATTTGAACTCAATAACTGAACATACTGGTTCAGTGCTAAAGGTCTTCTTTTAAATAAGGATAAAACCCAATATCTTGTCTGCTGCCTCAAATATATTGATCTTGATTTAAATCTAGTTGGTAGTAGTGTAATAAATATTTTAGGAATGAAAATTGATTTCACTTCAACTTGGGTAGCCCAAACTGAATCTGTTTGTGCTGGAAAGTCAATAGTTACTTATTCGTTAAGAAACCTCATTAGCGTTGTTTCCTCTATGTATTTAAGAACTATTTATTTTGGGTTTTTCCAATCTTTGATTAATTATGATTTGATGTTTTGGGGTAACAGCTGCCTTATAACAAGAGCTTTTACAGCAAAAGAAAGAAAAGAAAGCATTGAGAATAATAAATAAGGCCCCCTAATGGGAACACTGTAAGCCATTACCCAAATGACATATAATTTACATACATTTTGTGTATTTTACCCCACAATTTCCCTGATCTTCAAAGCCGTCCCCAATATTGCATTTGGGAGTATGTACTGTAAATATTGTAATGTCCCTAGTAAGTTAGTGTTCAGAGAGATTAGTCATTTCAATTTAACATGATTATGGAACCTAAATTACATGTAATTTGCATACATTTTACATGCTTTACAGCACAATTTCCCTGACATTCATAGCCCTCCCAACTATCACATTTTGTAGTATGTACTGTGAATATTGTGAAGCGCCAACTAAATTTGCGTTCTGTTGATAAGTAACGTCATTTTTTTTTTACATTTTCTGAGATTTTTTTCTTTCAAAAAATGTCCTATTACCCACCAATTTACCTTCGTCATACATATCTGGTACAGCTATATGAAGAAGATAAAGTGATGTGCCTTCAATGCTACATATTGCTTGTATTCTGGAAAGCACAGAGTAAATACTTTGCATGATTTCATTTTTCTGGAGCCATTTTAGAGAATGAAATTTTTTTTAAACATTCTTCACACCTTTCAACATGTCTAGTGGAGGATTTATATCTGATTTTTGCACCTATTAAACAATGATTTACCTCATCTTCATTGCCCTGTCCAGTATCACTAATTTTATTATGTACTGCAAATGTAACAATGTGCCCATGTTATTATTATTCAGCATTATTGGTAGTGCCAATACATTCCATTTTTCAAAGTTTCCCCCTCCCATATTATTTGGAAAATACCCATACTCTTCAAAATTACCGGGGTGATCAATTGTTGCTTAATTTATATCAATGCATTGTTGTCACATAATTTTGTTGGGCAATGAATTTCACTTTTTTTTTTTTTTTTTTTTTTTTGCATTTTCATTATAAATAGTTCCTATTGTTCTTTTTTTACATTTTTTATACCAAAATTGTTCTGTTCTTCAAAGAGAGGAGGTGGTTTTCCCTATGGTTATATATGTGTGTGGGTGGTACATACTTAAGCAACAATATTGTCAATGTGTAGGCATCAAATGACAATAGCTACCCGAGATAGCTTCACCTCAATCACAACAATAAATCGCTTTATTATTCTAAACTGCACGTTTATAGTCCTCCTGATAGTTGTTCACATGAGCAACTGCTTTCAAAATTTAAGCTAATGTCATGAACATCAATACACTTAGCTAATAGGATAAAACCTACTTCTAATCAAAAAACTAAGATTTTGGCCTACACAATTAAGAAACAACTTTTCACATAACTTGGTCTCTCGTTTTCTCAACCCGTTGTTTGTTCCAAGGTAAAATTATTACTGTAAAACACAAAATCACGGAGCTATACACATTTCTATTTACACATAAAACAACTTGTGTACCTTCATTTGGATCTCACGTACCTTCCATCACGTAGCCTTTTCAAATTACTTATTTCAAATTCGAACTTAAGTTTACTGACTTCACATAATAACATATCACGTTCTGTAACAACTGCATCGAGTTCTTGCTTCAAACTTTCTATTTCAGAACACTGCTGGCGTATTATGGCTATATTGCTTTCGTACGTTACTTTTAGCTCTTCAGTTGTCGCAGGAACTCGAGAAAGAGCGTATTTAATTTCATCGTTCATGATTGAATTTATATATTGACGCACAAAACACCCTCCCAAAACTCTGAAATTGTCATCTTCACGAAAAGTCAACAAACAGCTGACTATACGAAGATGTTTTTTTTTCTCCAAGTGTTCTTCATCAAACGCGGCGCTAAAGTCTGGCCTGAGACCTGAGACTGTGCAGCCAGTGAGTAATACAAAATCGATTCAATCTAAAAAAAACTCTATAATCTACATAATGCGTAATATAAAAAAATCGAAAGTTCGATTAACTCGCTAGATAGTAAAATAACACACAAAATGACGTTCCAAACCCCGACGCCGAGGTACAAAAATCCTAACCGTAACTGACGGCGAATTTTTTTACAGGTGGTTCACGGTGTCGTTCCAAAAGAAGTAGGCCTACACCTAAACAGAAAAGTAAAAAAGAGTAAAAGGAAATCTAAGTACAACTAGAGTTAAAATGGGTTTGGTACAAATATGTGTAATATAGTGTGACGTTTATTCACTTATTCAAAAAAATAATTTTCCACCAATCCTGGTATACGAGCTCAAGTCTCCAGGATTTAGAAAAACATGTCAGTAGAAATAAATAAATTTATGAAGGAATTCAGTCTAGTGTTGCTTTATTTATCTGGGTTAAGATTTATTCTATTAAGGTTGAGAAGCTAGATGATTTGAATTTGGCAACAAAACATTTTCAGCGCCAGGAGGGTGCACTGGGGTCACACATGTACTATAGCTCTGTATATAGGAGAATATGGACAGTGTTGCTCGAGTGGATGCCGCCAAAGACATGATGTGATGGACAACAAGATCTATAGACCGCCACGTCGTCTCAAAATGCAAATACGATATCACTGGACAAATGTATGTGACGTTACTTGAAGACCAAATCATAGCGACAATTCAAATAGTATGACACCATGTGGCTGGACCTAAAGAGGTTGGTGAGGTCTTTCAGAGGCAGTGAAAGTATGAAGTTAGGAAATATTGGATTTCACCTGACTAGGCACCAGACATCGCTCAAGGGCGGTGTCAATTATGGTGTGGTCATGCTGAGTATGAAGACTAGATGTTCTCGGGAAGCTGTGGGCTGATTCGCCCAGGTGTAACTTTCCGTCGATGAAGACCTCTGCCTATGTGCTGCTGTAGATGTGATAATACAGTTTACTTGGGTTTGCTAAACGGTAACAAATTAGGGCTGGCTACATGCCCGTATGACCGAGACAATTTTTCCGGCAAAATTATTTACAGCTTTACATCCGTCGCACTGTGTACTATTACGAGCTGACCACACACCCATTCACTGACTTACGTTGCAAATACAATACACATAACATTTACCCAGAAAACATGATGAAACACTTGCAAGAATTTGGTGGGTATTTTAAAGGCCCATATCTTGACATGCCTTACGGAAGTAGTTACACAAGTATATTATGCTTCCAAAGGCAATGTGATCTCTGTGGAAGTGAGGGTTGATGTCCTGGGTGGCTAGGCGATAAATGGTTCCAGAATAATTGAGCTATTGTACGTTAATGATAATTCCCAAGTGGGTGTATGCTGCTCATGCACAGGAACCCATGGAATGTGGCGACATGCAACCAACTCTCTACGATGCTCGACACATACTCGACTTGCAACATGGCATGAGAGTGAGCGCTACCGAGCTCATGTACCACATGGATCTACCTCCTTGCACACATGGTCTTACACACTGAGTTTACCTGCTTAAATTGACATTATAGATGGCACTTGTGTATTACTCCATGAGACAGAGTTCTGACTGGTCGCCCGGGCAGACTGCTTGGGGTACTACACTGGCTTGCCTGATTTTCACTGGCACTCGTCACACACTTCGCAGTCACAGTGCACACTGGTGCATACTGGTAGCGCTCGGATACTTACTGCTGTGACATTAGAGTGTTTGGCCGGACAAACTGGCTTAAGGAGAGGGATGTAGCACACATCAAGAAGCTACTTGAATTTAAATGGCACATTGCAGTTTATATTTCTCATAATTAGACACTTTAATGTTGATTCTGCTGGTGTCGGTAATGAATTGCTTTAAGACCAAGCTACAAAGTGAAGCAAATGTGAGAAGAGTATTTGATGTTTACAGTTTTTAAAGAGCACAGAAGTGAAGTGCATACAATAAAATACACTCGTCTGAGTGATATAACTAAAAAGGGAGTATTTAAGTGTGTTATTATATTTAGAATCAGTATATCCAATGTCAATTAGTAAATACACTGCATAGAGCAGGAGTATGTCAGTAGATGTGGTACTACAAATTATGGGCATCGACTTATAGTTTTCATTAATCTGGCATAACACACTCAATATAATGATATTGACAGTGTCTGGTGTTGTGAGGATGAGTAAAGAGGAGGTTATAAGTGCGATGAAATCTGAGGTTATGGAATTTCGGAATATCTTGGTTTTACCTGGGGTACCAGCAGCGCCTCTGTGATGCCATGAAGTTCTGGTAGGGCCTGATCGTTTGGCCGACGACCAAGATGTAATTCCCCGATGCTGATGTACTCCTCTGATTAAATGTGATGTTTTAAAAGCATGCTGCACAGTGATCTATGCGGGCAAACCACACATCCCAAACAATTAGAATAAACATGCCATTATATAAACCCTGAAAAAACACACTGGAACACTGATATTTAATCTTGAGAATTCTGGCGGGAAATGGTGATAGACTCACACACGTAAGTGCCCGTGGGAAACAAAATAATAACACATAAATCACATTTAATGTGTAATTTACTTGCTGTAATAAAATACACTCCTCTAAAAAATTATTTTCACTTGGGTGTCGCATTTAACCCACTGACAGTGTGGCTTCATACATAAGCAAAGGTCGTAAAATGGTTATGACGCCAGTTGGTGGGATGGAAAAGTTTTAAATGAGGTTTTCAGGGGTGGTGATGGTGAGGTTTAGGAATGATTATACTCAGTGGCGCTAGACACCATCAAGACGACGTAAATGTTGATGCTGCATCTCTTAACCTCGGGGTTGCTGGTCGTATGCCCAGACTAATCTCCTCGCCGTTGAAGTGTTAACCTCTGGTCCATTTATTACTGCTCCAGATGAGTGATGTTTGAGAAACAATAGCCTATTGGTCGGCTATGCACCAATGTTGATCCTGGCGGGAAAATCACCTAACTCTTACATGCGCATACGTGGGATGTCAGGGTCTCCCACACGCCCATACAATGCAAAACAAAACTCAGAACACTTGCAAATGAAAGGACTTACGTAGGTTGAGTGAGCGGATATTGAAGGGCCCATCCCATGACATACATTATGCGACCATAAATAAATGACGTAGTATCAGTTCACATACATATTTATTACATTAAAACTACATTCCCTTCTGCGAGGACACTTGACACAAAACACTCTTGGCTATTCGAACCAGCCATGCGGTGAAACTGTAAATACGCCTTGCGACAACTAATATTTACGTGGAAACTGAAGCTCCCTGGGGCAATGCTACTCCACCGGGGAGTGTAGGTGGCTTACTGGGCGGCTAGATGAAAAGTACAGGTTCCAGGTGAGTTAGAGTCGATTGATGTTAATGTCCAGATACAAACAACATGAAGGCCACCCGGCAAGCACGGGAAAACGCTGGAGCTCAACACATGCCCTCCAAACCCGTTAGTTGCTACATGCTGACTAACTTCCTGCTCAATGTGCTGGCTCGCCTCTCGCACCGAAACAGGACTACTTTCTGTCATGCCTTGCAATACCTGCCTTGCAACATGCTTAAGAACTAAATAAACATTTAAAAAGCACAAAAAAAATCTTCAATACAAAACCCTAGTGAATGGAATGAACAAAGCACTGAGTGAATAATGAAAATAAATAATGATACACAACTCCTGCATGCTAAACAATTAATTCTCAAATAAAACCTACATGTGATAAAACATTTAATTAAAACTATAACAGTGTCTTTAATTAGGCCCTAGTATTCGAAGTTCAAAATAGTTGGCCTATTTCATCCTCCTCTGCACGTCTCTATGGCAACCATCGGCTGCTCTACACATGGCATGCCCTTGCACTTGCACTGTCGTGGAGTGCTCCAGCTACTGGATGCACATTATATGCTGTGTAGAGTGTTCAGCCCTGCTGCAGCGATGTTGCAAGCTAAGGCCGGTCCAACAGTCTAAGGGGTAGGGGCATGTGGCACATGTCAAAACCCCCACCCCCCTTTTTTGGAGACAGTTTGTAGGCCTTCCGATGTTATTGGCAGCAGCTGCAGATGTTGGTCGGATTGTATAACCACAGGTGGTACCGCCGCTTCTGTAGCCCTGCCACACAATGTGTTGCTGGAGGTTGCCCCTTCCTGCCAGGCAACTCTGGCTGCTTGCATTGTTGACATGGTGGTGGCGGGTACGACCGTCGAAGGCAGAGTGAGTTTCCTGACCTCTGTCCTCGCTGTCACCTTCCTCTCTCTCTTGCTCGTTCCGCTGTCTCCAGGTGAGACCCGGCTAAACAACCCCTGCAAACATACTTGCGCTTGCATTAACGCCTTGCTTAAGTTCAACCAGCATATCTACATGCTCATCATGCTTGTTCGCTTGCCCCCCCCCACCCTTGCACTGCTTGTGTTCCCTCCACTTGCACTTGCACATGCTCGTCATTCCCCTTTTGCTCCTGCTCTTGCATTTTTGGAAGCAATACAGGTTCCCTGATGGGCTTATCGGCGATGGGTAACTCCTGCATACTTTCCTCCTCCTTCCTTGCATCTCTTTGAAGTACTGATGCACCTTCTGTATCGCTCCTCTCCTCTTGGAGCTCGTCGGCGGCGTTTCTGTCCTGCCTCACCTCTGGTGATGAACATTCGTTGGCATGAACGGACGGGTCCTCAGCTAGATCTCCCCTCCTGAAGTGCTGCCACACCTCACATCTCTTCTTGTTCCTTCCTGAGCTCGGCACGGTCTGCGCCATTGTGGGGTCGGGACGCACTGTGACCGACTTCGAGCTCGACGACACCAGGGGTTAGCCAGATGTCATCCCGGTGTACCCTCACCTTCCTTCGTCCCATGCGGACTGTGTATGTGGTTGGCTCGTGCATTTGTAGCACTTGATGCGGCACACTCCATCATGCTACTAACCCTGCACAAAAGTATTTCTTTGTCGTTTACTAGGGGTGCATCCATAGATTACTGTCTGTCCTATATGCACATTCGGTTGTGGTCGGTTTGTGACCGGTAGCCATCTCGCCGCATAACGATTTTGCTGTTGCCTCACTTCACGGAAGTATCTCTGCCGTTGTGGTCCCTGTGTGTCGGTGCTTGTAATCCCGCTGTTATCCTCTCGTTGTGGACATTTTGCCTTCCCTGGTAGGCATAGATTATGGCCTAATAATACTTCGGCAGATGACCTTCCAGTTGCCGCGTTTATTCTTCTTCTGAGTGTGTAGAGAATGGTGGGAATGTGGTCCGCCAAGGTGGCATGGTGTTCACCTACACGTAACTATAGTTGAGCTTTGCTTTCCTGGTCCCTCCTTTTCGTCGGGTTGACCCTCGGGTGATACATGGCCATTGTGATGTGATTCATGCCATATCTGGTACATAGCTCTCTCCACTTACAGCCCATGAATTGTGTGTCGTTATCTGTTAATTGGTTATGCAGAAATCTCCAGCATGGGAAAAATTGCTCCTCCAAAACTCTTGCTACGTTCCTTGCACTCACCCCACTGGTGGGGTGCACCTCCGTCCAGCGCGAAAAATTATCAATCACCACGACTAGGAATTGTTTACCCCTTATTGTCCTGGGGTTTTGACACATTAAATCCAAGCATACCATCTCATATGGTTTACGAGACATGTGTGGCTGCTGTTGCTGCCAGCCACCTGCACGACGTGTTTTGTACAAGTTACAGCCTTGGCATTGCCGTACATATCTCTTCGCATCCCTGCTTAATGGTGGCCCAAAAAAAATGGTCGTGTACTTCCTGACCATCCATTCAATGCCGGGGTGTCCAGCGATGCTGCCACAGTGCGAATAGGCGAAGACTTGATCCCTCGCACACGTGGGGACATATACTCGCCATTTTCCTGGCTGTTCAACTGAACAGGTCTCCAACCTGCCGTCTACGATGCACCATCCCTCTACTTCTTGCTGTTCACACTGTCTCGCCTTTTCCTGCGTGAATCAGCAATCTGTTTGCAGCTCAACAAATTCCTTGTACAAGTCGCTAATCATACCATCATTGTTGGCAGGGGTGCTTTGTTGTATGTATTCCTCTGACAATGGGTCATGCGAGATCGGCGGTAAAATGTCCTCCCATCACTCTTCATCGCAGACAATTACCCCATTGTTGGCATTGCATGACAACGTTTATTTTATTTTCTTTCCTGGGCACATGTTCCACTACGAAGTCGTAGGCCAGCAAGTGTAACGTCCTTGCTTCTCGCATACTATACAACAACACAAGGCACAGTTGTTGGTCCATAAGTGTGAACCTTTGGTACTCGAGGTGTGCACAGTAATTCTTGACCGCCCAAATGACTGCTAGGCATTCCCTCTCATTGATGTCATAATGTCTCTCAGCCTGCCCTAGTTTCGCAAAGTCGTAACGTGTTTCTCCCCACTATCGCTAACCTGGAACTATACTGCAGCTATTCCATCTTGGTTTGTGTGAGTTTGAAGATACAAATGCTTGCTTGCATCATAACATGCTAGAGTCAGACATGCTTTGAACTTATGCTTGATGTCTGAGAATGCTTTCTCAGTCTTGCTTGTCCACTGAAACCGTTTCTGCGGCAACAGCTGCCCTGTCAGGAGCACAGTGATTGTTGCGAACCTTGCGATGTGCTCTCGCAACCAATTTATGAATCCAAAGAATTTCTGTAGCTGCTTACATGTTTTAGGCTGTGGGTAGTTGTCAATAAGCCGTAATTGTTCCAAATTTGGCAGGTTTCCCTCCTGATTGACTACATGGCCTAAGAAATAAATGCTTGTTTTACACACATGGCATTTCTCAATCGAGCACTTGAGGCCATTGATTGCGAGCCTCTCCAGGACTACTGCTAAATCATGCATATGTTCTTCCCAGATGTTTGACCATATAATTATTTAATGGAGATACACCAGCGCATACTCTTTAATAGTGCCATCAAGCACACATACCATCATTGCCTGTAATGTTGTGGGTGCACATTTTAAACCAACTGGCATTGCACAAAATTGAAATCGCTCTCCATCTGGGGCCATGAATGCCATTTTTTTGCCTGTGTTCAAGTTTCACCGTAACATGCCAATATCCGCTTTTCAAATCCAAGGATGTCCAAACTTTCGCCTGTTCTAACGTGCTCAATGCATCTTTTACACTTATGTATGGTGGAAATGTGCTGCATGTTACTTGATCCAACGGTCGGAAATCTACGCAGAATCACCAAGTTCCATCTTTCTTTGGAGCTAACATGATCGCGGAATTAAACTGACTATCCATCAGCTCGATCACTCCATTGTCCCTCATCTCCTGAATTTGCCGCTTTATTATCTGTGTTTGGTGTTGCAAATAGCCTTGCAAGTTGGTGTGTACCGGCTTATCATCTACCAATGGTATTGCATGCTCAGCGACGGTTGTGCACCTCAATGCATCATTTCTGCCAAATATATGGGGACGTTCGTCAAGGACACGGCCCGGTATTCGTGCGGGACCTGGTTGTCAAATCCCTCTCGCTTGACTTTGGGTAGGCTACCCATTGGACAGCGGTCCAGGTTGTACACAGTGCATCTTTCCTTCGCGCCAAAATATATTCTCCTTGCTGCTGGCTCTATGATAGTGTGTTGTTCTGTTAACCAAGGAATACCCAAAATAGCTTCCTCGTGTATTTCTGGTGTAACAATGATCGTGGTTATTGTTTTAATGTCACGGATTTGGACCGTTAATACTGCCTGTCCTATGGCCATACTACAATTCTCGTTCGTAGCCAGCCAAATCAAGTGGTCTGTTGGTGTCACGTCCTGCTCGTCTACAAAGTGCGGTCGTATGAAGTTGTGGGAGACTGCAGTATCGAATAAGGCGTGTCATAACTGGCCGCTAACAGAATCTAAAATGTGGATAAATGCTGTATGACTAATGCTCATTTGCTGTACTAATACTTGCTCTGGGATTAATTTTGTGTCTGTTGTCCGAATTTTAGTGGGTGGGGTATGAGGTGCATCAGGCTCCTTCACCCCTACTACCCGTTTCCCTGTTGTTTACCTTCTGCTGTTACTTTTATTTGTCTCATATGTATGTTGTTCGGGCATTTTTCTGCCAGTGGTATTGTGGGGTTGGGCAGTATCTTGTTGGGAAAATCGCCAAACTCTTAAATCCACGTACGTGGGATGTTAAGGCCTCCCACACACACATCCAATGTGAAACAAAATTCTGAACACATGCACATTAACTGACTTACATGTGATGAGTGAGAAGGTATTGGAAGGTACCATCCCCTGACACTCATCACGCCACCATAAATAAATGATGTAGTATCAATACACATACACATTTATTATGTTAAAACTACATTCCCTTCTACGAGGGCACTTGACACAAATACTCTTGGCTATTCGAACCGGCCATGCAGTGACACCGTAAAAATGCCTTGTGACAATTATTATTTTTGTGAAAACTGAAGCTGCCCTGGGCAATGCTACTCCACTGGGGAGTTGAGATGGCTTACTGGGTGGCTAGATGAAAAGAAAAGGTTCCAGGTGAGTTAGAGTCTATTGACATTAATTTCCAGATACAAACATCATGAAGGCCGCCCAGCGTGCGAGGGAAAATGCCGGAGCTCAACATACACCCTCCATCGTCATTGGTTACTACATGCTGACTGTCTTCCCGCTCTTCATGCGGGCTCATCTCAGCTTACCCTCATACCAAAATGGGACAACTTTCTGTCATGCCATGCAATACCTGCCCTTGCAACATGCTGAAGAACTTGACGTGTTCCTGATGTACATGTATCTCTTCTGCTCATTTGTTCCATCACAGATGCATTGATCACACAGAAACACTCGACCGATTTACATTAGATCACAGTCTCTATCAGTACAGGTCGATAAGAATGGTGCTTACACTTTTCATGATGTCCTGAAACTAGTGGTCGCAGGTCATAATATTTAACATTCATCACAAGGGGTACCTCTCATGGTGAATGGATATGTGACCTAATCCCATGAAGTCAGGACCGTTACACACAACAGCCTTTGGAGGGAACACTGGGATAAGTGGTGCTGCTTATTCCCACAGCTTTCCGATGTGCACGATATCAACGGGCCCCGTTGCCGAATCTAGAGTGTAACGTGGCTCCAAGTAGTGTCAAAAGACAATCAATAGCATTCCCACTGGAAGTGTAAAGTGGTGAGCTGCTTCCCAGCCGCATTAATTAATAGGAGCATTTTTAGGTATTTTTAGTGGTGCTTGCACCATAATTAACTAGGGAAACTGCCCGCTCCAGGATAGAGAGTATATAACACACCATAGAAGACAAGGCGTAGCTCCGCCCCTATGATGATATCCATGTGTTGTCACATCCACACACATTCCTGCAATTATAACCATTATGATACCCACCAATTTTAATATTTCAATTATAAGAGTGTACATGTAATCATATATTGAGAATCAACCACCTGAGGTATCATTTCATTTAATATCACTCTTCAAGTGTAGTGACATACCAGTTATGTTACATTCTTAGCCATTTCTGGGGCTCCGGCATTCACGAGTATGTCACCAATGTGTTTTAAATTAATAATCATAATTATGTACAATGTCAGTTTCATTTATCATCTTAATTATTAAGGTCCATTTTTTCATGTTTTCATTTTTTGGCGCCAGATTCGCTGGACATTGTTAGTCAGACTTAAGCACTCCAGACAAATAGTAGGACAGACAGTATACTCTGCATACCCCCCTCGGCAGTTCAATATAGGCTCAATTTCTTTCATCACTATAGTAAACCTAACTCATGGACATTTAAGATCCCTTAGTTAGCCATGGGGAGGTCTCCCTGCAGCCTGAAGTAGTATACCAGGACTTCATGGGCGAGAAATATTTTTACGTAACTCTAACTTAAGGTCTGTCCCTTACTTTCCACAGTAGTGACCACCCGCAGGTCCAGAGTGTCGGGTCCGCTTAACCAAAGGTACGCATTCTCATGTGCAGCAATACTTCATTGTATCTTTGCGGTAATAAAACAGTCATGCCATAATTAGACGTGTTTTATTGATAAACTCTCCAGAGTTCATTGAGTCCTGTGCCCTCACAGCAACATCAACTTTTAACTGATTTTCAATGTATGTTTTGTATTTATGGGGCATGCCTCCCTCAGGCAGAGTAAATTCAGTGATAATATAGGCTTGCGAAGTGGCCGACAGATTCGCCACAAAGGAAATATTTTACATTCAACATAATTTAACTGACAATTAAATTAGCTCTCCTTCATATTGACAGCGTATCCGGAGTTGCCGTAGACCATCGGCCGTCGACCCCATTCAACACTATTTTCTCTATCGAACATGGCGCCGGGTACATCACCAGTGCCTGTTCTCCACCTGCTCCCAGGCGGGACATAAACACTTCTAAGCACCTCTAGAGATGCAATGCGTCCAACTAAACAAACATTTAAAATGCACAAAAATTACCCTGCAATACAAAACCCTTGTGAATGGAATGAACAATGCACTGCGTGAATTATGAAAATAAATAATTTTACATAACTCTTGCATGGTAAACAATTAACACCCAAATAAAACAAACATGTGATAAGTAATTTAATTAAAACAATAACTGTGGAGTTAATTAGGCCCTTGTATTCCAAGATCAAAATAGTTGGTCAATTTCACCCTCCTCCTCACATCTTCGTAGCAACCACCGGCTGCTCTGCACTGGCGTGTCCTTGCAATTGTGCTGCCCCTGATTGGTACAGCGACCGGGTGCACACTCTATGCTTTGCAGAGCGCGAAGCCCTGCTGCAGCGACGTTGCAGGCTACAGCCGGACAAATGGTTTTAGGGTAGGGGCACCTGGTACATGTCAGTTACATGGAAAATTTTAATTCCCCAAATGATACAATTACTAGGGATGGCAAGCGGCGGTTTCATGGGCGGCTAAACGAAACAAGGTTCTTGCAAACTAATTACTATTGAAAACTAATATAACTGGTTAAGCCAAAAGTTGCTGGCCACCCAGGCACACACTGCGACACACGGCACACGACCGTTTCCTTGGAGCTCTACACAATGAATAAATCTCCTGCGCAACACAATGGCTGGCACTGGTGGGCAGGCACGTCATGTGGGACTGTTTCCTGACCCACTTTGCTGATAAACATACAAAAACCTCAAAAATTACACAACTTGCAAGTAAACATGTACATAAATTCCCATTTTTATTTAACACAGAAACACATTTGCACAATAAATGTGAATGTAGTGAGGATTAAATATGTGATTTGTGAATCCCTGACTTGCAATAAAAACATTTAAAAGCAAACAATCAGACTCAAGAGGGCTTTGTCATGGGATGTATAAAATGGTCTCTTATTTAGGGTTTGTTCGGCATTTGCCTTTAAGCCCTTTAAAATAAGACATACTCTATTTATGAAGTTGTGTATTACTACATGTAGTGTTGCACTTGGCTGCACTGGCCTGCACTACACTTATTGACACTTGTTACATGCATCTCCTGTCGCTGTGACACTTTGGTTCCCTAGTGCACGCCAGTAGAGTGTGTGTGTTGGCTGCACTGAGAAACTTGGTGTGGTGGGCAAACTGTCTATAAGGAGGCGAATGTGGTTGATGTCAAACACCCTCTTTCCATTATCAGATTGTTTACAGCTACAAAGTCACATGTGGCAGACACTTGCATTTCCCTTGCTGGTGTTGATGTAGCACACAAAAAGCCTGTTTCACTAACAAGGATTAAACTAGATTCCAGCACAGCAATGCTTAAGCTTAAGTGGCCCTTAAAGATTTCGAGGTGTTTCACCTTTATAAAGCTAATTTTTTTAAGCCAGTCTTAGTTGGGCATTACTTAAAGCAACAAATTGCAATTATTCTCATGTTGGTAGTGGTGTTCTGTGGTCATGTGACTAAACAAACCAATGAGAATTGTTAAAAAAAAAGTATACAAATCATTTACCCCCTGAAACATTCTGTTTACTTTTGACATGAGTAAACGAAGCCTAACCAAATATTTGTTTTATAATAAACAATTAAAGCTGTATTGTTTGCCTGACGAAGGTAAAGAATCAATTAAAATAGATTTTACTGCATATACGAAAAATATATGTGTATTCGATTTGTTCAACTAAGTATGGTAACGAAATTTATTTATGTTAAAATATAGTATGTGAATAGATGTCTTTTTATTTTTCGAGGCTATTTTTGTCATGGAAGTGTTGTATGCAATTCTAAGGTGTTTTGTGATCTCGTTTTTATTAATTATCAGCGCCAAGTGTGATTTTTTCAGCAATCAAAAGTTAATACGATCTATATAGGCCTGGGCAGTTTTTTAGTAGTCAGAATGTTAATTGTTTTATATTGATCTACTCGGGAAGTGTTTTAGACATGTTATATTAACGTAGCTTGCGTTAAGTATTAATATATTCGATATTAATGATAGGTTTTAAAATGAAACTACTATCTTGTTTAGGCACTGATTAAATATTCCCTAAATGCAATACACATTCCGTGTAAAATCGTATTGCCCTCATAAAACAACACTGGGCCCACATTTACTACAAGACCATCCCGAATTTTTCTACTAAATAGAAATATTTTATGTTTTACATATGTCATTACTGCTATGTTTTAAAGATTCAGTACAAGTTTCGTTTTTAAGTTATCTATTGTTAATATACTTTTTCATTGACAGTATTCGCATTAGTTGCAATTTTGAAATCCCATTGTTTTTAAAGCATTCCCGATGCGTCCTTTATACACAATGAAATGTCTCTCTGATAATATATCAAGCAATTACACTGTGAAGGAAATACATTACCCCATTAAGGATGCGATAGTTAATTAATGTTGGTATTCATCACTAACCGGAATTTAATTTTCTGAAATTGTGATAGTCCGCTGATAATAACATTGACGATAATCATATGCAATTTATAAATGCACAATGCCCGAATTTGAATAAATATGATTATCACATCACACCTTTATGACATCTTTAATTGGGCCCTCCTTAACTCTTCTAATTCAAAAGAAAGTCGAATGTGTGCAAAACTTGTAAATAATATATTTTTAATTATATATATATATATATAATTAAAAATAATATATTTTTACAGAGCATACAATCAGGCATTAAGTAAGACACATTTTCGCTGTAAAAATTATGCAGTGTAGTGAAGGCAAACATTTTCCAATTACTTCAAATACTTCCGTCGTTTATGCGTACTCAAAAAAATCATATTTAATCGATTAGCACCTGCCTTTACACTCAATTTCCTATGTATATACTGGGTTTACCTCTTGAAAATACGTGGAAAATACTCATAAACAAATATGTGCCTGCCACGAGTTCTGTTTTCGACTATCGTTATAGGCTATTTCCACGCATAAGGACTTGCACCCATACTCAATACATTTGATACACAATAATTTCTTATTTTTATTTATAAAAAAAAATTTATAAAACTAAATACTTCATTACATATTTGGGGTTAACTATACACATTTTTCAGTAGCAACCATTTTCCTTTAAATTTGTTTGCAATGATTTAAGCAGAGCTTAAAGAGTTAGGCATCCTATTTCGGCTGCATAAACTAACAGTTGCTTAAAACACTTTAAAAAATAATTAAAGTTGGTGAAACGGTACAAGGCGCCAGGGACAGCTTAGTCAATGCTTAAGTGGTGCTTAAAATTTTAAGATGTGTTGGTGAAACCAGCCCAAGGTGCACTTGTGCTGCCACCATGCTGCTGAAACACCTGCTGCTGCTGCTGTTCTCGGCGACTCTGTTGTGTATAGGGGGTTGGGGCGCCCACGCATGTCATGAAGGTCAGAGGCAGACATGGTTGCCATCATCAACGGTGAAGGTAGAGTGATCCCACCGATTCACAGCCCTTGCTATCACAATTGCTGCTGTCACTCATGCTCCGCTTCCTGCGATCGAAGTCGTGCTTCCGCCAGGAGCTACCCGGGCAGGCATCAACCAAGGGGAAAGACCACATTACTGTGACCCCGTGGGTGACCGTTTCACTCTTGGATGCACCCTGCAGATGCTTGCCTCTCCCTTAGATGTAGGCGCCATGATGGCGGGAGTCATACCATCAGTTGGCGGGGTCCTTCCCAGAATTGACAGCATGGATTGCAACGCTGGTGCTCGCATGGCGGCTTTCCCCAGCACCACTCTGTCGGGCACTGTGTGGCTGACCGTCGGACTCGCCCCCTTGGGTACCAGTGCACCGGGTGATGTCAAGCCCTGGACACTCGCTAGTGACCGTCCTGAGGAAGTGCAGTTACACCTTTCTCTCCTCCAACTGTCCAGGCTGTTTGACCATTACATTGACAGTTTCTGTGGCTTGCTAAACTGTCTGATCCTCTCTTACTGGTGATGAGTTGATGCAGATTTCTGGTGTGGGATAATATGCCGGAACTTTCAATAGGTATGACATAGGCGGTATGAGTGGGAGAGGTACTATAGGTCAGGTTGGCAGCCGTTGTGTTGACTGAGCACTCGGTGCTGGTGTGTTGACAATTACCTCTTGTACGCTGTGGCCATGCAGTCTTGACACGTGAACTGCGCTCCCTGACCTGACAGTCTTTCGTTTGCCATTTGGCACTGCCCATGCACTGTTACACTGCAAGTAAAAGTCAACATTGCATTGTTTACACATGAAGCTGAGTCAGTTTATGGTCGCGGTGTCGTTAGTTACTAAGCACTCGCTATGATACTATACTTGACAATGTGTGCAGCTAGGGATAAGTGTTCATTGGCCTGCACACAAAATAATGTTATACCAGCTCGGGTGATGATAGCTCATAAAATGTTGTACTGGTTTTTGGTCCAAAACATTTGTAGATCCACTGGTGCTATGATTTTTGTTTTCTCCATCCCTGCTATTTGCGCGGTTGTTCGTGGTGCATTTGTTAGGTGGGCTGTACTTACGATTGTATCGGCAGTAGGTTGGGTCTAGATCGTACATTACTATTAAATCTTGTGGCCGTGGGCGCAAGAAATACAGACACAAGAATGCTGGGGCTCTGTTTGGTATCTGGCCAGCCATGTTCAGAAACACGACCATGTGCGCAACAAATCGCATAAGCATGGCTTTGTGGTGGAGGGAGCGCCTTTCCCTCTCTGCACAAACTCCTCTGGATGCGTTGTTAGGAGGCAATGACTGGTCGGTGTTGGAGTGCGGGGAGGGGAGCACCACTCACCATACCCACTCTTGGCTATCAGTATTCCCCAGCTGTGGTAGCGAGTCGAGAGGTGAGGAGTGCTGACACGTGCCCACTCTTTTGCCCACGCTGTGTGTGCAGTGGGTGACTGACATCACACCACCATCCCAAGATGGCCGCTCTCTGCTCATGCTCTGCTCATCTTTTCCAATGGCCACCACTACACTGTTTGGTGTGCTTTTCTTAGCACCACTTGTGCGTTCTCCGGAAGGCGATCAATTGCTACTGCTGATCCTCTACGACTTTGCGGACGTTCTCTCACTGCAGGCATTCAGGAAAATTCTGGGAAAACTTTTTCACAGGAAAAGTTTGCGGGAAGTATTCACTAGTCCAATTTTACCAGGTTTCTGGATTCAGGTTCAGAATAGCTGGAGAATGATGCCACAAAGTTTGGCGACATTTTGATGGCATGTGGTGTTGCGAGAATGAATGAAGAGGAGGTTTTAAGTGTGGTGTAGTCTTAGGTGTTGAATTTTGGAATATGTTGGTTTCACCTGGGACACCATGCATCACCTATGTGATGCCATGAAGATCTTGTAGAGTAGACTCTCGTTGACCTCAGGGTCGTTCGGCCGACGACCAATATGTAATTCTTCGATGCTAAATTACTACACTGAATATATTTGATATTTTATATTTGTATGGCATGGTGGCCTATTCAGGCTGACCACACACCCCAAATATTTAGAATAATGATGCCATGACATAAACACTGAAAATACACACTGTATCTTTGATATTAAATCTTGAGAATTATGGTGGGAAATGGTTAGGGCCCGCACTCTTAATGCCCATGGGAAAAAGTAACAAAAACACACGAATCTCATTCAATGTGGAATTAACTTGTTTTAATGAAAAACATCGACAGGGTGACTGAAGAAAAGGAATGAAGGCTGTAAAATGGTTACATTAACAGTTATGCTGCAAGCTTTAGGGACAGCGAGGGGTGATTTCCTGGCCGGCTAAACGAAACAAGGTACCTTCAAATTAATTACTATTGAAAACTAAAATGACCAGTGAAGACAAAAGCTGCTGGCAGCCCGGGCGTACGATGCGACATGCGACACACAACCATCCCCTCGGAGATCTAAGCAATAACTAATTCTGCTGTGCAATGTGCTGGCCAGTGTTCGCAGGCAGGCATGTCATGTGGGACTATTTTCTGACACACCTTGCTGATAAACATATAAAATATAAAAAATTACACTACTTGCAAGTTTAAATCTACTTAATTCCCTTTAATTATTTGATAAAGAAACACACTTACACAATAAAGGTGAATATCGTGAGGATTAAACATGTGATATGTGAACACTGATTTGCAATAACAACATTTAAAAGAAAACAGCAACATTCAAGATGGCTTCTTTACAGGACGTCAAATTGTTCCCTTATTTATGGATTGTTCGGCATTTCTCTTTAAGTCCTTTAGAATAAAACATGCCCTACTTATGAAGTTATGTACTACTTCATATAGTATGGCACTTGGCTGCACTGGCCTCCATTGCACTTATTAATACTCATTGCATGGATTACCCATCGTACTGACACTTTGGTGCACTAGCGAATGCCGGTCGAATGAGGGTGTTCACTGTGCTGAGAAGGTATGGTGGGGTAAACAGTCTATAAGGTGGAGAGCTTGGTTACCATCACTATCATTTATAGGATGTGCACTCTGATTCCTGCTTCCCCTTTCATGTGGAATTTCAGTGTACTTAACTCTCTGTCTGTGGGACTACGAGAGGGGGGGGGGTGGCAAATATTTTATGACGATTTCAGGGCATTTAAAATTACTTTTCACACACACGCATGCACACACACACAGACACATATATATATAGGGGCTGCTGGTTTGGTCATTAGAGGAAAGCGAGGTTTTTGCTGTTAAATTATCTGTCTATGTTGTACCAGGTTATGGGCACCAGCGTAGAGACCACGAGTGTTGTGGGTCATTGTGTCTACAGCCCTGAAGTGGCCTCCTCTGATGATTCACTACCTTTTTGTTTCAAAGTCATCAAGGAAAGGGATCCTTTTCATAGTATATGCATGGAGCTGGCCAAGTCGTTGGAGCCACACACTGGCTGCTTTTAATGCGACAGCTTCAATCTCTTCTTCATCCTCATTCTCAGATTTGTTTTTGATTCAACACCTAGAGCTTCTTGCTTTTGTGGTACATTGACAATTCATCACTCTACAAAACATACAATCCTTCCTTAACAAAAGCATTGAAAACACACTTATCTTTCAATGCACCATCAGCTTGATCTTTTGTACCATTTATGTGAATGTCATGAGCAGTTAATTTTGTAACAGAAACGAGGTTAAAATATAATTCATGAACACATGTTTTCTTCATTTCTAAAGTATTTCCTCCATATGAATTCGACAGTGCAAGCTTTATGGTACCTATCCCTTCTACCTTAATTTCGCCCTTTCCAAGTGTTACATGTCCTCGACTAGGGATGAAATCTGTAAACAATTATCTGCAAGAAGTCATGTGCTCTGTAGCAGCCGATTCTAGAAACCACTGATTACACTCCTTGCTAGCCATCAATGCAAACATGCTGATGCGCCCTATTGTTTTCCCTTTTTGAACATGATTTTCGCCTTCATTAGGCTTACCCATCTTTTCCCCATTACTATTATGTTTTTTGATACAGTCTTTTGCCCAATATTCAAACTCATTACACTGAAACATGGACTTCAGGGAAAAACTTACTAATATGTCAAGGCTTCTTGCACTTAAAACAGTTACGATCACTTCATTTGTGGACCACATCCCGCGAACTCCTTGCTTCAAAATTCTTTCTTGCGAACTGTGCCAATTTGTTTACCATAGATGCTAAGGCAACTTGATTGTGTTCTCCATTGGGAGTCATCTATTGCGGTCGTTGTTACTCGTCCAACAGCTATCCCTTAACCATCCTTGTTGTAGTTCCCCTCAGAAGGTTCTGACCAAATACTTCATACTCATCTGGCGGTAATCCACTGAGCAGTAAATTTGCAATGATTTCTTCGTCGAAGATTAGCCCACCTTTAGCCATTTTTTGTTCAATATTTGTATCGATGCAGCATACTATTGTAATATCATATCCGCTGTCTTGGTAATGAGTGTAATTTCCTTCATGATTTGGAGTGTATGAAACTTAGTGAACATTATGTGAATTTCCTCCAATACTTCCCAAGCTAGTTTTGCTCTTTCAAAATCTTCGCTGTCCAATAAGAAATCATCCCCCACTGATTCATAAAGCACAGACAAAGCCTTCCGATTCAGTCTTGCTTGGTCGATGTTTTGCACTCCGAAGTCAACATATCCTGGTTCAACTGCAACCCAGCAGTGTTTATGTGTCATATGCGCCTTCGCACTGAGTTTTCAGGAGAAATGATTAACAGTTGTTACTTTTGGAAAATTCACGAAGTCTCTGTCGTCTGTACCCTCCACCATGATGTTTACAACCACATCAAACACATTCACAATCTCCACTCGATGATCTCAATCACTTCCTCAGTGCACAATCACCCTGGGCCCAAAAACGATTGTTCATATTATAAGACACAGTGGAAAAATACACCATTTGTCTTGTCAGCACTCCAATGTACATTTACAAAGGATACTCACGAGAGTCGCCATTAACATTCAACATAATTCATTCGACCATAGACAAAAGATAACCACTTATTAACATATATGCACTCCCAAGTCAAGTTACCCTTATCACACTGCACATGGCAACGAAAGGCAGACAACAAAAGACAGTGTACCAACTTATAAAAAATAAACCCTGCCACAGTACATGTTGTTCAAACATAAAAACCACCTTACTGATGACATAGCATCTTACAACACCCCGATGAATGATGGCACCCCTAGACAACCGCCCAAGGTCTTTACCCCTCGGCAAAAACAATCTTCTGTTGAGTCAATCCTTTTTGGCCCGAGCATCACTGACTCAGGGCCAATCACATTCTTTGCAACCTGGTTCCCTCATCGATAAGCTACTGTTGTTAACCTTAGACATTTTGTCCATGGTATCTGCCCCTCGGCAAACACAAAATTCTGCCAAAAAATATTAAGGATATGGGGATGTTGAAAGTTAACCAATTATTGTTTGATTACATCGCCATCAAACTTGCAGAGAATACATTCTATGACTTGATGGTATGTTTCGGGGCTAGGTTCTACACCAGAGTGGACAATTTCGATGAGTGTTTACAAATGTTGGGCGCCAAACACATTTTGAACGACTGGTATTATGATAATCGAGTAATGGAATTCCAGATAGTATCAGAACACACCAACGAGCCGGTAAAAGGACTCGATGTTATCTACAACAGGAAATGCATAAACGTCGGCTATGAAACCAAATTCATTAATTACTTTGAACTACACAGCTTGTTTTGTCCATGGAAAAACATGAGCCCGCCACTACAAAACTTGAACTTCAGTTGCAATTAAACTTTTTATCATCATTAATACCTTCCCAAATATGTTCTACCAAGATATATTTCCGAGCCGATCTAGGAAACAATCGAAACCTACCTCACAAGTAGTTGGGATCTGGAACAAAAAGAGAAATTCGGGGGAATTGTAAACAATGTTTATGTGTCCAATCACCAGAGATCTGTTCCTTATGTGTTATTGAATATCGCCATGATGGCCATTGAAAACAAAGAAACTATTCCCCTTTTGAGTGAGATTGTAGAAATCGTTTACATTGCGATGATGCCGATCAGGAACTGATGTAATGAATAGCAAAAAAAAAAAAAACATTTCTTTAAAATTATAACATTGTTGGTTGACAATCGTAAAAATTTTATTTGTTCTGAGATAACCCACCTGTGTGTGTTGCAATCGACATTCTCCTCTTCCACAACTTCATCAAAACCAATCAAATTCCACCATGCCATTCACTGGCCTATATAATAGTGGAATCTGGTAAGATACTTAAGATTCATCAACAATTTTCCTCCAAAAGCAGAAGGAAAAAAAGTGAAGTGTAAAAAGGTAAGGATATTTAATAAATATGCATGATAAAATTTTAATATTTCATAAGAAATATATGTGTATATATACCTTATTAAATATTAATACTTAATAAGGAACATCTATTAGATAACTTACCTCTTTGTTCTTACCTTACTCCTCTTCTGTTCTGGGAGGAGAGATAGTTCTCCATTCAGTTCTTATCCTGAACTAAAGTCTTTTTTCCAGATTTCACTCCCATATAGGCCCAAGTTGATAGTGTGAATGGAAGCGATATCCTGGTGTTATTTGATTGGTTGTTGAATAAACTGGTGGGGGACAGAGAGGAATGTCGATCGTAGAGTACTCTGGTGAAACCTCGTGGAACTATTCCGACCTATTCAGAATTAAGGTTTTCACTTGAATGTTTTTGTTACGTGGGTATTAATGTTAAATAAATTATTTCAACTTTGAAGTTGGTTGGATTGTATAGGCACCATTGTAAAGTAAGCAAGTGGAGACTTCAATTCTGGACAGGTATTCTCATTTATTTATTTTTTACATGTTTTAACATTGCATTGCGTGGATTTCATATCCAAGAAATGACACAATATCTTTTCACTTGAATAAAAATTGTTCGATTCCATTATGGTCGACCAGTTTGAAAATCCAACAGTTGATATACTCGAAGTTTGACAATGGAAAAACCATTCGACCAACAACATTGTGAGCGAAATGATATCGAGTCGCTTAAATATAGGAAAAAAATATTATGTAAATTAATATAAAAAAAATTGAATTGCCATGAATAATTAAAATTAATATTATAGAATAAACAGAATTACAAAGAAATAAAAGTTAATTTTTTTTTGTTATTTTGTGAACTTATATTAAAAATTAATTTTATTTAATAATAAATATAAAAAATTTACTTTTAAAGGGGCCCCATTTTTGGTAGGGCCTCCACACACAGTGTTCATTAAAAGTAACCCCCCCCCCAAATAAGACACTGGTTTGTAGAGAAGGAGATAGTTGGTGGTGGGAGTCAAGAGGAGTTGGACAAACTTTTCGTAATCAATATTAGAAAATCGAATTTATTTTGGAGGACCTTTTCGTAACCTCACAAATTGAATATTGGAAACTGAGTAATTCCAACCACTTCCTTCAAAAATCAACCACGTTTTCTTTCACTTAAGGTTTACTAAGTCTGAAATTACATAAAGTGGTCGTTTATACTAAAAACGATGCAATGTCTTCCCCCTTCAACAAAAACAAACATATATTCCATTATGTTCCACTAGTGTGAAAATCCAACAGTCGATGGTTTCGGAATTCGAAAGTTGAAATGACCTGTCCAATTATTAAATGTTTCTTATTTATATATAGAACAATGTTTAAAAAATATGATATTTGCTATAATCATGTAATGAACTAAAGTCTATTTTTATTATTTCTTTTCCTTTTTTCAATCATCCGAATTATACTGTTGATAACACTGTACTAATTGAAATTCCTTTTTTCTACTAATTGAACGATAGGGTTTACAACATCATACACATTGAAATTTTCAGCATCCGGATCGAATCTGAGAAATGTACAATTTAACTGTTTCTCGACGTACTTTTGCTTTCTAATTTCGTATTCGATATTTGAGTACCCATCGTTTTGCCTGTAACCATTTTGCCTAAAATTAGGCAAAACTACATAAGCCAAAACGACACTATGCAAAACGACTTTAGGCAAAATGACTTTAGGCAAAAAGACTTAAGCAAA
Source organism: Dryococelus australis (assembly GCA_029891345.1). Taxonomy (NCBI): domain Eukaryota; kingdom Metazoa; phylum Arthropoda; class Insecta; order Phasmatodea; family Phasmatidae; genus Dryococelus; species Dryococelus australis. The sequence goes on from CM057009.1 coordinate 18,373,749, forward strand.
ACTACTTTAGGCAAATCGACTTTCTGTACATTTAAGAGAGGGACTATAATTTTAGGCAAAATTACTTTAGGCAAAATTACTTTTTTGGAAATTAATCTAGGGGCTAGAATTTTAGGGAAAACGACTTAAGGCAAAATGACTGTTGCCTGTTGCAGGGAAATTCAACCAACGAGCTCTCTGTTGTTCACATTTACTACATAGGTGGCACCACTAGTGCAATATCTCGAAACAATAGAAGTGTGTGTCTTGTAAAGCGTTGTTGGCCTGGTTATAAAGCAAACGAAAATGTTCGTACAGTTTTCTGCTAGAAATTTGCATACGAACTCATAAATGTATACTTTCCATGTTAAAAAGTTGGCTGAAATATAAAGCCGTGTTTATTCCATCTTTTCCTGATCGATCCACTTTTTGTATGAGGCATAAGAAAGATGGATCGTATTTCTGGTGATCCTATATGTGTTACTCGATATTAGAGTGAAAATGGACCATGAAACTAACACATATGCGGCTTGATCTTGGGTCGAATGTTAGTGGTGCTGGAATAAATAAATAATGTGACAATTTTTTCGTACAGTTTAGCAGTGTTTCCCAGGGGTGTTGGGACGCTAAAATTGCTTACATAAAAAGGATAAATCATAAACAACGCATTGATTTTTAATAACTACAACTCTCTCATTGATGTGATGTGCCTACATTAGATTAGTTTTTCAAACAGGTTAATACAATTGTATTCTTTTCTACAGCACTGAGACATTTAATTGAACTGAAATTAAATTCACTATGAAACCATTTTACGGAAAGTTACAAAATAAAGGCATGGTATCAAATTAAAATAAAAAAATACGAATTGTTGAAATCACCTAAGTCCACAAAAAATTATAAATATAAAATTTTAAGAGTTTTTAACCACCCCCCCCCCCCCAAGTGCGCGATTTTACAGGGGAAAGGGCAGCAAATGTTCATAAATGGAATAATTAATTATGGCAGATTAAAATCTTGCCAATCATCTGGAACAGGGCAAAAAATTGTATGGACAGTTATAATACATAAATTACTATTCATTAGATTTCAAGTAGTTCCCGAAATTTTTTGTGGAATACCTAGGGTGAAAACTTTCGCACTTCTGTAGGAAACTAGTAATTAACCCTAACGAAGTAAAATTAGCAATCTATAAAGGTAACATATCCTATTGAATGAATAACAGGTAGTTGTAAGCAAATTTACTTACCGATAAATATTCTTAAGTCACTTTGTTACCCATCACATATAAATAAACAAAGATATTATGTTGGTTTAATTTTTTTTTGCAAAAATCTCAATCAGGGGCTGTTAATGTATTTTAATGTTACAATGTGTTTACATAATACAAAAATAGGCCAATGTGGCTTTAATTGAGTTGTGTTTTGCGTTGCACAACAATTAAGATAATTTAAAACTGTCGTTGAATGTGAAAAAAAATGTTATTACAATTTTTGTTCCTTTACGAGGTTGCGGCTGTATTTTCATCCCTATAAAATAAACGAAATAATGGTATGGAACTCAAGTTTGATATTTTTTGCTATAGTGTTTTCTTCGAATGCTACCTCATTCAAGCTTAAGAAGGAAAAAACTTTAAAAATAATTATATACCATTAGTAATTTACTTTAATATGCAGTAAAGACGAAACATTTACATTACTTACTGTATAAGTTTACCACACAGAACTAAATATAACTTGTAAGAAAGAAAAGTGACTGTAATTTGTTTTTATTCTACCAATATAATTTAATTATTTCTAAGAAACAAATGGCGATGTCGATGTCACCCATTTTTTTTTTTTTGTTAATTTCCAGATGCAGTTCTACAACTGGTGCTTTGGTGACGGGTTTTTAACAATTAATAACTTTTAAAAATTAATGAAAACAGTCACATTGTACAATTTATTGAATCAAGTACTTTGCAGAATTAAGTAATTTTTTTGAACTCAAATATCGAAACATGCACAGCACTAAATATGTGGGCTGCAGTGTTATTGCGCCGATTCTTAATGGGGGAATAAATTTTATGGCTGTGTTGCTGATAAATTTTATAGTTTGCATTTAAAAATTGCTAATTTAATGCATGGTGACATGCGAGTGCTGAACAAATTATTGCACTCGTCAGCCATATTGCGTTATACTTACTGCCGAAGAAAAGAAACAATTTTAAGTGACATATTTCAAAACATGTCGGCACCACGAGAAGTACAGACTGAATAGTAGTTTGCTGGTCTGGTCAAATGTTTTGTACCTACAAATACTTGAATGCAATTAATTATGTAGTCTCAATAAGCATCTTTAATACATAACTGAAACAGACAACCTTATTTACAGCAACATAAATGAATATTCATTCAATTTGTATTGCATCAGTATGGAAACCACAAACATAAATAGTTTTTGTAATGCTAATAGTATTGTGATAACTTGAGTGAGGCGAATACAAAATCTTTTAATTTTAATTATATTTAAACAAAGAAGAATGGCTTTGCTGCAAAATTGCAGACATTGACATTCTTTCATTTCTTATACATGGCACATAACTTCTTGGCCATTTCGTATCAGCCTATCGGCAAGCATTACCAAGCCCTGTCACGCACATATCAAGCATTCATCATATCATAATACACATCGTAAAATCTTAACTGTATAATACAAATTACAAATCAATACATAAGAAAGCCTTCAGATAAAGTAGAAACAATAAAACATAAACATTTTATATTGGCGAGTTTATATTATTTAGGAAATTGTCAGATCAGGCAGACTTAAATTACTTTTCATATAGTTAAGCTGATGTATTTGGCTTAACATGAAAGTATCTTAGAAGAAAAACACCCAGAGACATAGTTCTGGTTGTGCAGAACACAAAAATATTGTTCGAAGTGTTGGCAAAACTGTACTGACAGCTGCTGGCAAGCACAGCTGTTCTTGTCATTCAATATCCAGGGAAAAGACTGTTATGTTTGAAATGCATCTGGATTTTTATGATGTTTTAGATCTCTAAGTTTTAGACATTTTCTGGGGAAAAAAAAAAATCTATGAAAATCTTCTGAGCTGCACCTGGCATCAGCAAGATTTTTATCCATCAAAGATATGCCAGTTTAAAATTTATATTATGTTAAAAACACAGAACTGTAAGTAAACGAAATATTTTAATGCAATATTATGAAGCTCCATAAAAATTTCAATTCAATGCTGGTAGAATAAATGTCGCTGGTCGTTTGTTTTGTTTGGTGAAATATATGTGTTGCTTATAGTTATTATGTATATTTGTAGCAAAACTTTCATGGATGACAATAAAGTTTTCCCTAGTACGACACTCTCAGTCCCACCACTTGCAAGGAATACATACACCAAGATTAAGAGGAAGGCGGCATTTGAAACACTTTAAGTCCGATAACACTGCAAACACATCGACAAAGATGCGGCCATTGTGGATATGTGTTGCACATTTTCTGCCAGAATATGTGTGTGTGTGAAAGCATTGCTTAGTACGGAGCAGTTGTATTATGTTGGGGAAAATGCATACAGAATATCGACCATCTAATATTTTCCTCGTAGCTGCAACTTCCAAAACAAAAATTATTTTGTTGGTCGAATTTTATAGAGGAAGGAAGTAATGGGGAATTAACGCGCTGATTCATGAAGTTACAGGTCATAATGCTAATAATGATAAGAGTGTAAGACACAGGTCACATTCGTAGTAGGGTCGCATGGGTCCTAGATCAAAAAGGGATGCTGCCTTGATTAATTGGATTAACCCTTTCATATAAATTCAATCGGATTAAAAAAATCTAATCCGACTATAATCCGATATAAAATTTAGTTAACCCTTAATAAAATAAAAACATTTTCGTTAATCCTTAATCCGATCTTATTACAAACAATTTTTAAATTTTTTTGAATTCTGTGTGATTTAATGTGATTACTTTTGTGCAAAGGTGTGCTAAGGCATGTTTTCTTTCTTCTTTTTTGGGGCGAGGAGCAGCTCTGGTAGATGTTGATGCTCTGAGCTCTGGAGTGGTACTATGTTGTGATGTGGGGAAAGGGTATAAACGTATTGTGTAATATACATTTTGTAGAGTTGCTCTGGTAGATGTTGCCTTTCTGAGCTCTGGCATTGTACTGACGTGGGACTGTTAGGGAAGGGGTATATATAGGTATTGTGTAATATCTTAATTTTTAGAGTATTTCGTCTGACAGGCGACTGAAAGAAGTACAGTGTGATCAGTATATAATGGCGGTGTTCGGCAAGGCACATTTAATGAAATTATTACACAATGAAACTTAATTTAATGAAAAGAGAGATGAATACATTAACAAGGTGATTTTGCTAACCCGTCCAGTATGCTAGCAATATAATTTACGACAGACTAAAGGATCACAACTAAGTAAGTATACTGAATAAAATTAAGTAACGAGTTCTAATTCAACAAAGTCAAAATGTCTCTAACCATATATGAATTGCATTAATTTAAGTAAATGTCACAATAAAAAATGGATTTGAAAACACATAGGAAACTGTACAAGCACCTATCCCAAAACACTTCTGTGAGGTTAGTGAAGTAATGCCTCGAAATTTCGCGCAAAACTCGGAAATGAACGTAAAGATAGTTGAACAGACAGCTATGTGATAAAATAAATAAATTTTCGGTAACAATATATAAATTACACAATTTGATTTAACAACGAATTAAAAAACACATAATGAAATCGCACAAGTACCTCTCCCATAATATGTCTGTCCAGCTGTGAGATCAGTCAAGGAATGACTTATAGACATGTAGCTTGCATTCAAGTTGAACATTCAACTACGTGAATGGATCAAATTTATGTTTACGAATTTATATTTTCCTAGAAAACTGGTTTACCATCCATTGTGGTATCTTAAAGATGGAATAAAGAACATGTTCAAAATACACAAACATATTAAGAAATGATTTGAAAACACGACACTATGGACAATTAAAGATTTCCAAACTCGCTTTTTGAATTAAATTTTAATTGGACACAATAGTGTAATAGACATACACGTACGGTTCCCTCTCATTTGTACACGTAAATTAAATGATTTTAAACCTTGTCTGTTTGTTGTGGAGACTGATGTAGGAATGAGTTGAGCATAACACTTACGTCGACTTATAAGCTGTGTATCGAGAGCTTCTGAGTATAGATGTGGAGCATGGTCGGCACCTGGGAGGCAACTGAGTTGAAATAATGGAAAACTCAGAACACGACTCACGTACTTGAATTTTAAAACTAATTAATATCTCCCTAGAAAACTCGTTTTCCACCCACATCAATCCTGCATACATGTAAGCACATTTATTAACCACTCAAAATAATTTTCGTAGTAGCTGGACATCGCACAGAAAACTTTTCACAACATGGAACAATTTAGCATGAACATACTAGTACTGAGAAAAACTTACCCAGATTTTTATCACTACTCTCTCTTCCCTTGGAATAATATTTCACTCCCATTATTTAACAACATATCCCGAGAACTGGTTTACCACTGCGAATAAATGTTCCTATCGTAAGAAGCCGTATTTTAAAATAATTCACTTTTAACAAGCAATCATACTTCCTCAAGGAAAAATGATTAACAATAACAGACATACAACATTGGGCTGAATATTGTTAACACAAATTTCGATTAAGTCTGGAAAATTCACTGCATTTGTTAACACAAACTTGAGTTAAAAATCCTATGAACTTTCATCGACCGAGCTCAGAAACAGGGTTTATACGATAAATGCTTATAAAAGTATTAAAAATAATGGGCTCACTATATCTGCTTAATACACTAAATTGTTTTTCCAGATAAATTAAAAGTTATAAAAATTGTGTTATATTGAAACGATATCTGAAGTCCAGAGTAGATACTATTCGATGAAAATGTTTAACACGAGATGAAGCCCACTGATTGAGGTCATAGCCCTACTCTCAGCCAAATGACGCCGCGACCGGTGATGTCAGAAGAGGTGCTTCAGAGGCAAGAGCGATGTATTCAGAACAAGGGTTCCCAATGAATTAACATGGCGCCAGCCTGTGAGATGTGCTCAGAATTCTCCTAGCTGGATCCACTTCCCCCCTCCGCCACTAAAAACAGACTGTGTCTTCGGCTATAAGCCCCCTTCCCCAATCCCTTTTCCCAGGCCTCCTCCAGCCCAGAATGCACTTTGGCCTAGCTGGAGCACTACCTCTGTTAGGTCCCCCATGCACCCCCAGCCCATCGTCCAACATTTCCCAGCAAACTTATTGAAGTATTTCCAGGAAACTACAACTAGAAATAAGAGATGTTTTCACTTAATAAATTATAAGAGATTTAAACCTTTTCACATGTAATTTAAGTATTCAAAGAACACAGTTTATTCAAACACACATTTTTCGATTTAGACTAGCTCACATTAAAGCTATATGTCTTTAAACTCAGGGGCGATGGAAAACATACATATTCAATCTATTTTAAATGTACGAGTGTATTTCACATATATATTTCTCCATAAGATTGCATGCGAGAGTTTTGGTTACAATCTCATTGAAGTTTAATATTCTATGTTAAGTAATAATTTTTTTCCAAATATATTGTAAACAAATAATTTGTGTGTTTAAAAAAGCAGTGCACTCGCGTAGTTTTCAACAGCACAATGTGTTTACGGAAGATATGGGGGATGAGGCTTTGTAAACCCTCATGGACAAAGCAGGTAGTGAGCTGCCGAAAACTGAGTGTGTGGGGAGTGGGTGAAAGCCAGGTTAGAAGGACTGAAGAGGGGAATACATACATAAGAGAAATGCTACATAATAGTCAACAGCTGAGAGTTTGCTAGTGCGCAGCATAGGAACTGTGTATGATGCAGGCGTGGGAATGTAACATGTTTCAGAAAAGCACTGCTAGTGCACCACTATCCAAACCTGCTCCCCTTCCCCCGCCCGTTCGCCCTCCTGAACACCACTGTGTATGCGACACTGTTGACTGTGTGCTGCCATAGCCAGGAGGGAGACTGGACACTTCCCCTCCATCCCCTCTCCACCCTTGATTTCTCTCCATGATGTGCATTGCCTTGGCCAACAACTACCATTTTAAAATACAGAGCTTCGCGACCTAGCTCACCTAGTCTACCTTTCCCAGTGTGCAGCTTTCGCGTTTGGAGTAAGCAGACTGCGTTTACAACATTGCAATTTAAACTCACGCTATTGCATTGAATTTTAAACCCATTTATATGTATATATTTTTTTATATTTTTACTAGCAAAAATGATTTGTTAAACAGAAAAAACTTTACATCTTAAATTCGGTCTTCTAAAAATTATGGAATTTGTTATCAGAAAATAAATTAGTGTACACCATCAAAAATAGTTTACACTGTCAAAAGTAAAACAAGTGTACCACATCACAAATACTTTACACTGCCAAAAATTGTTTACACAATCAGGAAAAAAATCTATAAAAAGTTGACAGTCAAATTTTTTAAAATATATTTAATAAAGATTTCCATATGAAAGTTTTTAGCTAGGGGAATACTGTTTTACACCCTACATTAGTAGCTGCATTTAATACTAACCAAACACACTCATATACTTAAGTTAATTAAATTAAGTTGAACAATTCTGGGAAACATCCTGTTTTAAAGAACTCTAGCATTAAAACACGAAATCCCATAGGAATCTAATCCGAGAAATGAATTCTGGGAAACATTATCCAAGTTCCAAAAAATATATCACATTTCAAACACATTCTAAATAACATTAAAATGTAATCATGCCCTACAAGTCTTTAAGCTGTAAAATTCAACAAAAATGATATCCCAATTACAAGAAATTTAATATTAATGTCTTTGAAGAACACAAAACACAAATAAAACTTGAATTACAAATCAAACACAACTATTTAAAACCTAAACATTACGAATTGAATTACAAATTAAACACAACAAATTAACACCTAAATGAGAATTTCCAATTAAACCAATCAACCACAAATACCTAATGTATTAAAAATCAAAAAATTAACATCCCACCCAGACTGTCTATCTAATACGAATCTATCCCTGTTACCAATTTAATCATTTATAACATGTAATGGATTACCAAGTAAACGGGAATTACATCAAATTAAGAGCTATCAAACACAACTAATTATGTCAAAAATAAAATGAAATAAATGTAATGGATTATCGCTTAAATGCTAATCCAATGAGATATAATTCAATCAAAAACAGATTGATTACACTTCTGAATAACATTGTTATCGATAGGTTTATTAAATAAAATTACACCTTAAATGTTATTTTAAATATTTTTATTTTATACCATAATTTTAAAGACATTGTGTTACAATCTTTTAAGATCTTTATTCTTAACCCACGAATCGTGTGCATTTGAGAAACCCCTCCATCGAACCAAGGACATATCTTTTTTCCTTTTAAAGATTTTATCAATTAATATTCATTTGGAGAACTAATTCTTTTCAGTTCAGGTTTGTACAAAAAACCTTTTATAGGCTCTCCATCATATGTTTAAAATATTTAAAATATTTGATAAGAACAATTAAATGTAAATCTCTTCTCAAACATTCCTTTCTGTTTCGAGATACGTATAAATTCGCAAACCTAGAAATTTTGTTTTCTCGTATCGATTACTTTAACGTTATTATAAATGGTATTCATCAAATTATTGTCTGTAAATTCTTTGGGCAGCATCTTGATAGTTCTATGATATCAGGAATTATACAATTTTAATATTTCAGGTATAACATCTACCAAAATGCGAGTATCTTTCGATGTGAAATGCTTATATATTAACTGCTTAATCGATTTCTTTTTTGTTCCACAACACTGGCTTTAAGGTCTGAATATTTTGTGTAGTGATTAATACCATAGTCTGTCATTAGTTTCCGGAACAGTGGAGAAAAAAAATTTGGTTCCTCTGTTGTTTGGAGCGAATTTGGAGTTCTCTCTTTCAAAACGGTCTTCATTGCATCACTAACATGTTTCCCAGTTTTGTTTTTCAAAGGTATAGCCCAACCATATTTGGAATAAATGTCTATTATGGTTGAAATATATTTGTATCCCTTATTGTATTTGGAAAGCAATGTCGTTTCGCACAAATCAGATTGAAAAAGATCAATTAACCCTTTAGTAGTAACTCTTCTTCTTGGATATTTTATCCTGGCTGAAGCATAAAGTTCTTGAGAAATATTACTAAACTTCATTGGTTATATATATATCTTCTTTCAGCTCTTCAATAATAGAAAGAATTTCGTTTGTATGTGAATTATTACCAGATTCTCTCAGATCGATGAGAATTTTTAATCTATCGATCAATTCGTTAGGATTGTTCCAATATACAGGAGAAAACTGAACGCCAATTTCATCTTTATATATTCCACTTCCGACAATATCTCCTATTAAATCTAGTTTCCGATAATTTTCATATCCTAAATGGTTATTTGCATCCGTACGGCGAAGGTGTACGAATCGGTGTCGGAATATACATTTGTAACAATTAAAAATAATAATTCAAAGAAACCTTCACTCACATCAGTTATGTAATCAACTATTTCAATTATATTTTCAGACAAAAATGTAATTACCGTACCTCCCGGAAACCACATGAAGAGTCCGCTGCAAAAAGGGGTTATGTCATTTAGTAGTAAATGTTCAGGAAATAAACTTTAAACTTTGACACCATGCCACTGTTCAATGAGAACATATAACTACATGATTTATTTTGTATACAATGCACAACACTTTACACAATAGGTATGTATGTACCTGAGTCTCTTTATAAACAATAAATTATTTTCAAGGCCAATTATTCCTCATTGATAAATCAATTAAATTAAACAAAGGGGGAAGGTCAACATCTCATACAACAATTTATGCACTAAAAGGAGGAATGTCAGTAATATTGCTCTGAAAATGTTTTCCAGGCAAGCAGGATGTTGATTCACAATTTGGAAGCCACATCGTGAGGCAGGTTGTTGTAATATATTTTTGCATATGCTTCACAAAACTGCTTGAGGTGTTGCAAATCTATGTATTTTTCCCATAAAAACAGTAACACACCTAGAAATAAAGGATTGAGTGTGGTATCACAGTTTGTCAACAGCTAGACATAGTATGAAATGTTTTAGCTATTATTTAATTTCTTACATTGATAAAGCTTTTCGGGCAGTAGGAACTCTCCACAGTGTAGCTGCAGATCGTTTACTTGTGTAAGTAAGCTCTTCTGAGGAACAATGATGGCAGTTTCCCATATGTCATTGTATGTGCTTGTGTGCTTCATCAAACGAGGATGTTGCACTGAGAAAACTACTTCAATGAGAGGCCGTGTTGCGATTGGGCAGGTTTTCGTATAGTGATGTCAAGTATTGTGTCAAGTTTTTCAAAAGAGCTTGGTCAACATTGAAAATGTGGTAAGGAGATGGCTTTGTGTGAGCACTTTCAAATACCTCGACCCAATGTTCCGATAATTCTGCTGGATATTTCTGATTTATAAGAGCAATATTCCTTTCACATTCTAAATAAGAATTGCTACGAATTGGAAATGTTAGTTTAATGCGATCCAATCTCCGAGCTGCATGCACAACATAATGCAAAAACCACAAAACTGTACAGTTTTTATTTTTCTTGAAATGTTCTTCTTCCGATTTAATTTCCGAAGGTATTTCATTAGGCGTAATCAACACAGAATGTAATACATCCATTATACTCATAACAGGTTTTAATATTTCTTTGTTTAAATATTCCTGTTCCATATGGGCTCATTTCGCTTGCAAATATTTCTCCTTCACAGCAGATATAACATTATGTAATTCGTAGCAAAGTCAGGCATGATTGATTATATTACATCAAATTCCAGCCATTTATATATTAATTAAGCAGTTGCTTTTCGAACTGTTTTGGTAGGTCGAATAACTGCTACACTATATTGGTTAGTTTGTGCTTTTTAAATCTTATCGACTTTACTTAAAACAGCATCCAATTTAGCTATAGTTTTAAATCTTAAATTATTAATAAAATAAGTTAATTGTGTTTCCAAATCATTATTTTGTTTTCTCAGATAAGTTTGCGTAACTCAAATATGTTTTTTATTAATCAAGTCATCACTTATATATTTCATGATTTCTTCCATTTGTGTTTCAAATTGTTTTGTTATACTAGTACTTACCACTTCATTAATTACAAGTCTTAAATTATTTTGCATTTCTGCAAGTTGTGTTGTAAAAATTATGTTTGTCGTATCAGAAAATTCCTTACAAAACCCATTTAAACATTTTTCTATTCTAATTTCATTGCTCTTCTAATCATTACTAATATTGGTAAAAATGTTTGTAATTACACTCGTGATTTTATAAATATTATCATACCCATCAACTAACTTTATTAATTTCTCTTGAATATCATGTGGTTGCGATTTAAACTGGTTTAGCATCATGGTGTTTAAGTCTTCCAAGTAATGTTTATTTACCACTTCAGTATCTTTCACAGCAATACCAAATTACGTAATAAATGTCCATTCAAATCACAGTTCTCATCGCGATTTTTGGTTAAACAACTACTGTAATGATTGCATTTTATACCACTATGTCCAAACTTTGAGTTACTTGTTATTCTTGGCCATAAAGTAAAAAACTGTCAAATCCAGGCAGATATCTGCCTTTATATAGGCGAAGCATCTTCTTTATTTGAAAAAGGGAAATATCACATTCCTTCAATCAGTGATAAAATACTCTCTAATTGTTGATATTTCCCTTGTATTGTTTTAGAAGACACATATATGTTTTCAAATTTAAGCTCATATGTATGTTCCAACAGCGACATAATAACACACGCCATTCCACATGAAGAAGGACCGCTTATTATACAACATATATTTGATGGTAAAAGAATGCCATGTTTCTGTTCAATTACATTTTCTTTCATATTTACAATTATTGAAACATGTAGATTTTGTTTTATAACCTTTATTTTTACAGTTGAAAATAATGGTTCATTCTAAATGTATCAAAAAAAAGGATGCAGAGTATTGAATACGTTGGTTAATAAATTTCCATTTGAGTTGCATTTACTGAAATACAATTATCGCAGGCCTAGTACTTAACTTGCAAAATGTTTGGCATGGAACAATCAAGGAATAAACTCATTGGATACCATGTGTGAAGAACAAAATATAGTTTATGATAGAACAATCAATTTGAAAGAAAGACGTATAGAGGATACAATTATAGCCGATAAAGCAGCAAATATAAGGAAGAATCCATCTACATCAACTGTTGAAAAGCTGGGTGCCTGGGTTGGTGACAAAGTTATGTGCACAAAGGTTAAAAAAGGCATGAGTTTAAAATGTAAAATAAACTAAAAACAAAGGAAGGAGCAATCATTATATTCCTATTTCCAGTATCAATAGCTCTTGGACCAATCCTCAGAGGAGTTTTGGCTATCAGTAGAACAGTTAATATAAAGGGTAAAGGGATGTATTTGAAACCCTATGAAGTTGGACAAGGACAAAAAAACTCCAAACTTGTAATAAAATGCAGACGGTCCTAGTTAGTCTTCCAAAATGTGTATTTACAAACAGAGATGTTAATGTATTTGTAAAGAAACTGGATATTCCCTATTTTCGATGTGTATACATGAGATGATTTTCCAATGAAACATAATCTTCGTGAATGTATGATTGTTAATGTCGATTCGATAGAAAACGAAGGAATGCATTGTGTTGCATTAATTAAGAACATATATAATTCATTGTATTATGATAATTTCGGCGATTTACGTCCTCCAATTGTAATATGTAATTATTTAAAAAAACATGCAATTAAGGTACGATTACAAAACAAACAATTAGCAAATACAAAAAATTGTGGAAATTTATGTTAACATTTTTTGATTATAAATAGAATATATAAGTAAGTGTAATAGTAAAACATATTAGTAATATGTCAATTATGTTGATATTAAGTGGAAATTTATCGTTAGTGTGTGCTGTATATTTCCCAGCTTAGAAGTTAGATGGAGAATGGCAAGTAAGTCTAATCGAATTCATTACTTACATCAGCTTACTAAACATTGATATGCATAACTCATCATTTACGGCTAATATTGGTGAAAAAACTACAAGATTGTGATACCGATAGGATCTTATGAGTTGGACGACCTTAACCATTCATTAAAGTGGCATTACCTAAAGATGTGCATTTCTAATTATGTGGAAATCCAAATAAGTTAACTAGTGCAATGTATAGTAATATTAATATCAATTTCTTGGAAGACAATTCAATTGCAAATAATTAAAAAAACAGTCGATGCAAGCAATCTATTTACTACAAAAATAGTAAGAAACAGAATACTTAGTTTAATCGATAGAATTTAATATTTACTAAATGGAGTAGAAATTGATCAGACAAGAGTAGCTGGAATTACTTCCATGATAAAAAACTATCACTCGCAAACTTTAAACAATTTTTATACAGGGCTGATGGCTACGTGGAGCAATGATAGCAGTTATTCACTTGAAATAAATCCAGATAGAAAATAAGAAGTTGTTATACCATTAAGTATTGTTTTGGGCTTCACTGAAGACTATAAACATGTTATTTTAAATGCTAAACAAGATATAATTATTCTGTTTGCTAACATGCATTTGAATGCCATATATGTTACAGCTAATAACAAGGAAGGTCTAACATTTAGAATAAACAGTGCCGAATGGCAGATGTTACATATTAAAATTAACACACATGCTCGTGTAAAGTTTTAAAAATACATCGAAAAAGGGACAAATTTATGTATTGAATACACATCATGGGCTCTGGAGCCCTTTACAACTCTACCAACCACACAAAAAAGTAGTATGGCATGTGAAATCAAGTTTTTCATCTGAGAAACCACGATTTGTTGTCATGTGTTTTCAAACAAACCTCAAAAATCATTAAAAGCAGCTTGATCAATATTCGATAATTGTGATATAAAAATATTAAACTGTATCTAAATAGCCAAGGTTATCCCTATGTTGATTGTAATACAAATTTTATATGTATACAAAGTTTCAGGAATCATATTATAACAAAATGAGTTCACCAAATTCCTAGATCCCAAAACCCTAAAAATTAAAGGAGCATTATTTGTAATGATGGAAGCAAACACAATGACACAATGACCAATAGCATAATTGATTTACGAATTGAAATAATTGCAAATATGCCCATTCCTGAAAATATTTCAGGTGTTTGCTTTGACAATTTACAGTAGATTAGCAAGTTACAATGTAAGAGATAAGCTAGTGAAAATAATGAATTGAATTAGTAGGCGACAAACCACAGCAACGACAATATGATTTGCAATGTACAAGGATTTCCTTCTCAAGAAAAATTTATCATTAAAGAATTAGCTATTACTGATATGGAAGAACATACAACTCTTTTCACAGCTTAAAAGCACCTTTTGATTGGAAATATCTAACTCCCAAATACAAAAAGAACTAATAGATGGGTTAATAACCATCACCATGGTGTAAAATGGGAGAGTGGGTGTATGGAGTAAGAGAATGTTGAAGAAATTTGCAAAGATAACCTAAATAATTGCGAAATATAATTAGGTGGAGTTGAGCAAAAACTTTTTTTCGAAAGTGTGTAGAATGGGAAAGTAACAGATATTCAAAATTAATACAATTGCCCATCATTCAGACAGTTACATGAAATACTCAGGTCTAATTCAACATTCTTCTCTTCAGAGGAAAACTCTAAATTTTTGCTAACTTGGCCAGTGATATCTGACTGGTGTGAAAATTGATATGGCTCTATTTAGAATGAGAAAAGATTGTGAACTAATGTGTGAAACTTAGTATAAAAATGATTTGTTTGTATGTAATCCAGTATTTTGTAAAATGTAATTAACAAGAGAACAAAATCACTGGTTTGTGCATACAGAAATCGAAGTGTTAATTGAATATCAGCAAGTTATTTGCATGTTGGAGTTAACCATTTATAACTTGTCTTGGAAAGAAATAGTTTTAATATCTTTGTGATGTTCCTACTGTAAACATGTATTCTTACACCCAACTAGTGTTTATGTCTCTGTCATCCCTGGAAACTCAAGTGCGAATTACTCTTGTTTGTCTAGTGGAATAATACGTCATTTTGGAGAGATATGCAATGGGCTGTTTTATTTAAAAAGAAAACTTTATGTCCCTTAGAGTGTGTAAAATGTAATGATATAATATCTTGTCCAGATATGAAAAAATTTCCTCTATACATATGTGTCTGAATATAAGTCTACCAGCGAATATCTAAGAAGTGTATGTACACTTTTATTAAACTTTTCCTTATTTACCAGGATGTATAATATTACACACACCCAAATACACGAAAAAATGATAACAATTAAACAGATGAAAATACTATAAGTACTCCCAAGGAGATTATGGAAAATATATGATGTTAAAAAATGTTTTTGTAAACACACAGTGATGAGAACATGTATTCTGTAAGCAAATGTAAAAATAATGTAACAAAATGAATGGTTTCAAGCTATTTTTCTGTTTTACTGAGTTTATTATTGCATGAATTGTAATATTCCCATTTTCTGACAATCAAATGTTAAATAAAGTTTGTTTTCATGAATTTAACAATCAAATTTAATGTTGTTTGCACATAAAGGTTTGTGTGTGGGATAATGGTTAAATAAACCTTTAGTAATTTTAATGTAATTTAATACATACAACTCTAAATGTTATATAATTCAGACTTATTGTGTTTAAAATGAATAATATAATTGAATTGGTTCCTATTATTGCCTATAACTGCCTACAAAATTTCCATGCCTTGCAGTTTAATTATAGTCTTGTAATACTATGGAAGCAATGATGTTTTTGCTGTGTTGCTCCTGCAGTAAATCATTTACAGTTCTGTGGAACTTACAATGACATGAAAGAACTAGCTATGTAATGAAATCTTCAAGAAAACAATATCAGTGTGATTTCTTCCTGAAGCAATTTTCTCTGAGTGATGCTTTAAATAGACATTGTAAAACTTGAAACTCTGGTTCTCCACCTCCACAATCTGCTCCACAATCAGCTCCACATGCTCCTCAATCTGTTCCACAATCATCTGCACTATCTACTCCACATGCTCCACAATCATATACACAATGTACTCCACATTCTGCTACACAAGGTCCATATGCTCCATAATCTGTTCCACAAACTGCTCCACATCTACATGACCCACATGCTCCACAATCTGCTCCACATGGTCCACTTACTGCAAAAACTTGATATTTCCAGATCCACCCACTGAATATTCTCCAAACATTCGATATGTTAATTCAGGGATGAAAAGTAATTTGATTTCTGACTCTCCTGCTCCAGTGAAATGTTCATAATCTAGTCTGAAATACAAGTTACTGGCTATGGTGTTCGTGAGCCAGCATACTGATTTGCAGATAGTTAACAATAGACTTAACTGTGATGCTGATTTTTCTCATTTTTTCACAAGATGCAGAGTTTCTCTGATAGATTTAACTAAAACATCACCTCGACCTATTAGAATTAGTATAACAGTAACATGTAAATACTTGAAATCCCTCACAGTGGGGGAAGGTGTTATGGAAACTTTCTATTTTTAATGTAATTCCCTCCCTCTCCTGCACTCATCTGATGTGGGTTGAACCTATGATAATGACATCGTCCCTGATCTTACTGACAGGCTTGAGGAGTTTAGTGCTCGTGGGACCGGGTGGACTTTACAACTGATACCAAAAATCGATGTCCATATCTCTTAATACAATATGTTCACTGCTGGTGGAAAATACACTAAGTAATCCAAGTTTATTAACGATAGAAGGCTTTTAATCTGGTGCTGCTTCATTACTCGTCTTGCTTCATACACAGCGGCTCTCAAGACCCTTGTTTTCGAGAGCTGCTAAAATCCCTTCACTTGCTCCGATACATAGATAATTTTCTTTTTAGTTCAAGGTTTTAATTTAATTGGAAATCTGTAAATTTCCTGTTCCACGAAACCCAGAATGTGTGTAGATACTCAAAACTGCGAGCCTTGCCTCATGCCAGTACAATGTGTGTGTGTTAAATTTCCTCCACAAACTTAGCAATTCTCGTATTTCAGTGCTTCATTCAGTCGGTTGGTGTATCCCTGCAGGGTATTATAGAATTCCTGTCTAAATTTTTTCCACCATACTACACTCAATACCATAATAAATTCAGCTCTGCTAAATGCAATATTGCCAATGAGGTGGTTAAATGGCACAATAGCATCTACAAGTCAATTTAACTGCCAGCCGTATAAAGAGTGAAACAATCAACTGACAGATAGTGTCTTAAAATAACTAATCTGAAATTCAAACAGCCAGCGAGCCAACACCTCGTCTAGAATCCGCTATGAATACCAACGTCTCACAGATTGGAGAGTAACAAATTTGTCTTCCTGCGACATCAGCCAAATGTTATCAACATCATCCCCAAGATCAGTAAGCAACAACTTACTACATCCTAACCAAATATGACATCAAATCGGTAAAGTGTGATTGTTTAGTGCCTATTTAATGGATAAAGAACTTTTGTGAAACTTTGTTATATAAATAAGCATGTGAATTTTGTACATATAAATAAATATGCTAAGAAGGATGTGAATTTTTGTATATGCTAATCAATATTTTTTGTTGTAAAATAAAAAATGGGATATATAAAAATGGATTCTAAAGTGAATGTGTGTTTCGTTTATCTCCAAACTGTAGATATGGAAGTTTATAGAACATATATCTTAAAGAAAGGGCGAGTCAATGTTTTTGCAAAAAAATAATATATATTTTATTACTTTATCCCCCAGGGGTCATAGCTTTGCAGTTTGTTTGAGTGAAGAACATTTATTTATTCGTGTGTGTTGCCTTTTTACAGATATATCTTGAAAAATGTGTATCAGCATAACAAAACAAAAAATGACCTGATTAATTGATATGTTTTAAGTGAGCAGAAATATTGGATGTGAACTGAATACATACTTTTTCCTTCAGTCGTTTTAACTAGTGTGTGTTTGTTCACAACAGTTGGCGAATCAATTTGAAAGCATTCCATAACACCGAGCAATACTTTCTCACTCAGAAATAAGTTTACATGAATATGATCTAAAAATATTGAAATTGTTACTATATAACACATTAAAGACTATGGAGATTCACAATGAGTAAACGATTTTGTGTCTTAACAGAAAACAAGACAAAATAAATAATTTTACTTATAGTATATGGGCTTTAAAGACAAATGTAAAATGCAGTTAATGGGTATATGCAAACACTGACAATTTCCACGAGATATTTAAAACACACAGAAATGCCATTTACTCTATATCTACATTTATTGTGTAAATCAGTTAATTTAGTGTTTATTCAGAAAGAAAATGTGAGACATATTGCGTAAAGGCCTATAGTATTACTACAGCTAGGACGTGTTCACGACATGTATGAAGCCAAAGCATTGCTAGCAGCACTTGTCCCGAGCAAGACAAGCTGGTTGCTTGAAGACAGTCTGGCAAGGTGCTGTATTCCCCTTGACTAGCTTGACTCGTCTAGCACCCTGTTTAAATACAGAAAAGATGGACAATGGTGCATAGTGGGAAGGGAGGGGAGTAGTAGTGGTTCATTCCAGCCTCCACCCACAGTCAGGAAAACCCATTTTATTCTCTCCTCAGTTCTGGTTCCACACACATCTCTGCTCTCGACTGCTTGGGAGTATAACTTCAATGGTCGTGTTGGGGAAGCCATCACTTGCTATGCTTCTACACTGTGGGGAAAGGACCACCTTGCCGAGCGTCCGCCCGCTCGCTCGCCTGTCGAAACAACTCTCCCGGAACTCGCTTGGGATTACTCTCGGCCACCTGTGGGAGCAGGAACCCCGTGCTTCTCCTGGCTGCGACGACTACTCGTGAGGCTCACTAGGTGCTTTCTTCATTTATCTGCCCAGGGTTCACACCTCGCCCACAGTCTTCATAGCAATATTTTTCGAAATATTTCCATTTTTTGCATATTTAACCTTCGTAACCTTTGTAACATAAAATACGATAGAGTTAGAATTTTTTGATCTGTATTATTAAAATAATTTATTTTTTAATAATCATTGATTAACATTTGAATTCCATTTATATACGAGTGTTAACTATGGGCATCGCTAAAGTTTTCTTGCAATAGGTTATAGTGTGTACATCATTTCCATCATTTTGATGTTTGGGCGCCTCTATTATTATTTTTAATAATCCATGTGTCGTTTGGCTAGGATTTGTAAATGTGGATATCAGAAGCTAGTCTACATTTTCGATACAGTTTTTGTTCAAATTATTTCGGATTGATAAACTGTGTTTGTGTTAAGTAACTTAGTATAGATTTATTTGTTTTTCTTCGACAAAGTTGCAGGGACTCAAATTGTTCCTAGATTTATTCATTTTGTAACACATTTTTATATGATTATTAATTCGAGTCGTTCGTGTAGATCGTGATTAGGTAGTATTTGTATATTTTATCACAAATTATGTGCAATAATTAAATAGTAGGAATTGTTGAAACGTATTTGTTTGCAGCAAATGTTCAAAACAGTTGAAACTCTCGCTCGCGAACTTTTCAAACATCCCCTGGCACAAAGGTTTGAAGGCTGCTGACCTACTCCAGGTATGGCGAGTCAGGTGAAGGGCCGGGTGGGGGGAATAACTATTCGTCTCACAGTATCGGACAGGGCAGAGTTTCGGGAGAGTCCACAATTCATAGGTAGAGCATAGTTTTGCAAACAGGTCAATGCTTTCAGGACTAGTGGCTGGAGTGTTGGAGGGGGAGGGGGCACATAGCCGAATATGTGATCTGGTTTTTAATGGAGGAGGTGGGAGGGGGTGCAGGCAGTAGCGTTCTGACCACTTCTCATGGGTTGGCGCCATGTTAGTTCGTTATAAACCCTTGTTCTAAATGCATCGCTCTCTCCTATGAAGCACCTCTTCTTACATCACCGGTTGTGACGTCGTTTCGCTGAGAGCAGGGCTATGACTGAGGGGTAGCAGGTCCCCGATCAGCGGGCTTCATCTGTAATTAAATGTTTCCATCGAATAGTACCTGCTCGGGGCTTCAGTTATAATTTTAATATTAATATTTTTAAAACTTTTCATTTATCATGGAAAATTTTTTTTATGTGTTAAGCCGATATAGCACGTCCATTGTTTTAAATAATTTTATAAGCATTTATCGTATAAACCCTGTTTCTGAGCTCGGTCGATGAAAGTTCATAGGATTTTCAACTTGCATTTGTATTAACAAGAGCTGTGAATTTCCCAGACTTAACTGAAATTTGTGTTAACTTTATTCGGCTTGGTGTTGTATGTCCGTTATTTTTAATATTTTTTTTCTTCTAGGAAGTATTATTGCTTGTTAAAAGTGAATTATTTTAAAATATGGCTTCTTACGATAGGAACATTTATTCGCAGCAGTAAACCAGTTCTCTTGATACATCATTAAATAATGGGAGTGAAATATTTTTCCCAGGGAAGAGAGAGTAATGTTAATAATCTGGGTGAGTTTTTCTCAGTACTAGTATGTTCGTGCTAAATTGTTCCACGTTGTGAAGTTTTCTGTGCGATGTCCAGCTCCTACGAAAATTATTTTGAGTGGTTAATAAATGTGCTTACTTGTATGCAGGATTGATGTGGGTGGAAAACGAGTTTTCTAGGGAAATATTAATTAGTTTGGAAATTCAAGTACATGAGTCGTGTTCTGAGTTTTCCATTATTTCTACTCAGTTACCTCCCAGGTGCCGACCACACTCCACATCTATACTCAGAAGCTCTCAGTACACAGCTTATAAGTCGACGTAAGTGGTATGCTCAACTCATTCCTGCATCAGACTTCACAACAAACAGACAAGGTTTAAAATCATTAAATTTACTTATACAAATGAGAGGGAACCATACGTGTATGTCTATTACACTATTGTGTCCAATTAAAATTTAATTCAAAAAGCAAGTTTGGAAATCTTTAATTGTCCGTGTTGTAGTGTATTCAAATCATTTCTTAGTATGTTTGTGTATTTTGAACATGTGCTTTATTACATCTTTAAGTTATCAGAATGGACGGTAAACCAGTTTTCTAGGAAAATATAAATTCGTAAACATAATTTTGATCAATTTACGTAGTTGTGTGTTTAACTCGGCCCCAAGCTACATGTCTATAAGTTATTCCTTGACTGATCACACAGCAGGACAGACATATTGTGCGAGAGGTACTTGTGCGATTTCTTTGTGTGTTTTTTAATTCGTTGTTAAATCAACTAGTATAATCTATATATTGATACCGAAAATTGATTTGTTTTGTCACATAGCTGTGTGTTCAACTCTCTTTTCATTCATTTCCGAGTTTTTCGTATAATTTCAAGGCATTGTTTCACTAACCATACAGACATGTTTTGGGATAGGTGCTTGTACAGTTTCCTACATGTTTTTAAATCTGTTTTTATTGTGATGTTTAGTTAAAGTAAAGCAATTTATATATTTTTAGGGATATTTTGCCTTCATTGTAGTTTAGAACTCGTTACTTATTTTCTTTCATGTGACTAACATAGTTGAGATCTTTAGTCTGCCGTAAATTATATTTCTAGGATACTGGACAGGTTAGTAAAATTACCTTGTAAATGTATTCATATCTCTTTTCATTTAATTGATTTTCATTATGTAATACTTTCATTAAATACGCCTTTCTGGTCTCCACCATTACATGCCGATCATGCTGCACGTCTCTCAGTTGCCTGTCAGACAAAATACTTTAACAATAAGATATTACTCAATACCTATATATACCCCTTCCCTAACAGTCCCACCTCAGTATAATGCCAGAGCTCAGAGAGGCAACATCTACCAGAGCTGCTCTCCAAAAATTTATATTACACTATCCATATTTACTCCTTCCCCACCAAATCACACCTCAGTTCCATACCAGAGCTCAGAGCATCAACATCTACCAGAGCTGCTCCTCACCCCAAAAAATAAGAAAGAAAAGTGCCTTAGCACACCTTTGCAAAAATCTATAGAGGTATAAATTCACACAAAATTCAAAAATTTTAAAAAATATATTGGATTAAGACCTGGTTAAGGATTAACAAGAATTTTTTATCGGATCGAAATGGGATTATAATTTTTGATCAGATTTAGATCGAATTAATCCATAATCCGATTAAATTTATATCAAAGGTTTTATCCAATTAATCAAGGCGGTATCCCCTTTGACCTCAGACCCGTGCATCCCTACTACTCACATTTGTTTGTATTTACTGATGGTTTAATGGAAAGATACTTTGAATATAATATACAGGTTAATACTCCCCAGTTAGATATTACAGTGATCAGTCGGACTCGATGTATTTACCACACCATTTAAGGCTGTGTAGTGCAGCTAACTGACCTCTGTGCATGGTATAGATCGCCCCACATAGTCGGAGACAAATTACGTATCTCAGACACATTATTATGTATATATAAATTTAATATATTTATTTCTTATATATATTTTATCTTTCTAATTATTTTCTCATATGTTTGCAGATCATCGACAGTAACCTACAGTCTTATCTGATATAACCCCGATCCTTCAGTTCATTGATGATTGAACACATTTCAACAATGCGATGAGAGATTCCCTTATTTTGCAGGTCAAACAAATATCTGAGACTATTAACGTGTTCGTTCGGGTCTTCGGGAAATTTGTAAGGAGCGTTTTTGACGCCTTCTGCCTTCTTCATACCACTTGTCGAAGAAACCTCGTAGGTGAAATATGTGGGAATGTCGAGGGTATTATCATCCTTCTCAACAGATACTTCATCGACATCGTCATAGTCATTTTCATCAACGCTGTCTTCATGATCGTCTTCACATCCTGTTTCATCGGCAATATTAAGTTTACTTTACTTTGTAGGAGTCGCATGGTCGTCATCGTATTTGGAGCCGACGACCGTTTATTTTTATGTTCATTGACTTCATGCTGTCATCTTGAGAGTGTACATTCCGCACATAACGACTCTATACCACGCCTCGTAAGTCTCCCATTCCGTCATTAACACTATCTGTCTCATAATAATAGTGTGCGGAATCAGTACCTATCGATGCAGCAGGAGGTCTTGACATCACTTGCTGGCTATCAACAGGCGAATCCTTGCAGATCTTGGTGTGGTTCATCAATATATCACCTTGGGTAAACTGCATGTGCCAATTGTTGTAACATGCACTTTGCATTATACGATATGTATCAATACTATCCAACATCCAGCCAGGCAATGTAGTATTTGATTACTAAAATAAGGCACGAGGTCCCATAAAACTGTGTGATGTAGGGAAAAATCACAAAATCACCTCTTTTCGTCTATTTTACAACAATGGCAAATTAATGGTATTTAAAAGTCATTTATTGCCATTCTATGAAATTAAACTTAAAGCAAAAAGAAATGGTAGCCACGATAATAATGTGCATGAAATTACATATGGGCAACAAAAGTTTTTGCTATTGTTGCAGATCATAGTTTGGTTGCATGTTCCCCAGACACTCCGTGTTTATTCGAACAAATATCTACGGTGTATGGAAAAATATCTAGTCTTTTACCTTCTATTATTATGTCATTTATGGTCATTAGAAATAACTTTGGTCCTTATGTCAAATATGAATTGAATTTAATGTTTTCATGACTTACCTTCAATCATACATCGTCGGTTTGAATTCATTCCTGTGCTTTCATTATCAACATGTGTGTGTGTGTGCGCACAGTAAAACAGCAAAACATTTAATGTTCCAGATTGAAACATTTTAAAAATCTCATTATAACAGTTGTTATTACCAGGTTTATTTTCTGTCATTAATAATGCATATTATTTAATTAATTATATTATTATTATACGT
Source organism: Dryococelus australis (assembly GCA_029891345.1). NCBI lineage: Eukaryota > Metazoa > Arthropoda > Insecta > Phasmatodea > Phasmatidae > Dryococelus > Dryococelus australis. The sequence continues at coordinate 18,397,699 of CM057009.1, forward strand.
GGAAGCTATCGCATTATGAGTTTATTTAATAATTTCTTAATGGGAAGAATATTTTAAGTCTAAATATTTAATTGTTAGTGTATTTGGAACTCTTTCTATAAGCAAAGAGGCTTAAATTTTTGTTTTATATTATCGTAAACACATTTATATGTCTTTCCAGTCTGTAGTTTTTGTATTGTGTTTCAAATGCTCTAGTATATGAGGTAGCCTTACTGTATTATTAGCGTGTGAACAAGTGTTACTTTTGACTAACGACATGTCGACATTCGAAAGTAACATTCCCATTATGCAGTACTTTCAGGCCATTCGTTTGTGGGCAAACATCTGACGATGTTTCAGATAGAACATGTAGTATAACACGTGTGTACAGGCTGTGCGAGTGGTCTGCCTGTCTATCCCTATTACCACACTAGGCAGCTCTGCATGGCGTGACGTGTTCCATTCCATGCCTGGCACGACAGTTATCATGGCACTAAAGGTGCTATAGGAAATGTGGTCCACTAAACCCCGAGACGAATTGTATAATATGTCTAAGTGCTACATAATGTATCACTTACATTACTGTAGGTAAAGGTGCATGTTGTCTCTACAAAGCGGAATGCTTTACGTGGCCGGAAGTAACAGATAAGCTACTTGTGTCTACAGTGTGACAGAGGGAAATGGAAAAAAAGCGCAATAAATATACAATGATCAATTTCTGCATAAACAGCAGGCTGACATACCACATTTGCAACTGTGAAGCGACGTTTGAGAGTAAGTGGAAGTTTGGAGTTGACACGACCTTTTGCAGGTGCAGACAGACAGCGAGGACAGGTTTTACGGCCTGAAGGCTGGCATAAGCTCTATCCTCCCACATTGCAACTGTAATAATTTGAGTTAGGCAGTGCACGGCACTTTCTCCTCTACTTTCTTCGGGCCTTGGCTTTTCTTTGAGCCGTACACAGTATTCTACCGGTTTTCTCAGTAAAACCTGTCCTCCTCGCCATTCTGAGATATTCCGACTTCTTGTATTGAAGCCTTTACCCGAATACCCCCTCATGGGCCCTTGGAAAGCTCTTCTCGCCACTTGTCGTATTCATCCAGCCGTTTGCTAATTATTGTGGAGAAATGTTGCCATAACTTGTAAAGAGCTTTGTCTTTCATGGCATTTCCTAATGTCATGTCAAGGCCCTTTCTTTCTGTGATTCCTTGGAGGCATTCCCTTATGTATTCTGCCTTCAAACTGTTCGTGATGACATGCTCCACTGTGTCATCAACTCCATATACATCACACAGCAGAGATTGCACCAGACGGAATCCATGAAGCTTCGCCTTGAAGTTGACATGCCATGTAAATAGCTGTGCACTATAGTGGTTTATGGTAATCCACTGGGACTTCATCCTGTCTTGCAAATCTGGAAGCAACTCAACGGCAACTCTTCCCCTTTCCAACCTCGGCCATCTTTCTTGCAATTCCCTAGTAACTTCAATCAGAAGGTCTTGTATTTTTTTTCTTATTTGATCTTCGATTTCGTTCTCTCCCCACCATAATTCCACGTACTTTTACCAATAGTTCAACTGGCAAAACTCCTGTTTAAACTGGAAGTGCATCATTGGATACTGTCTTTTATGACATTGTTATTGTCAGCAGTGCCCCCCTGAGCACTGACCAGTTTCCTTTAGTACCTTTCCAGTTGAGCCCTGTTGTACCACATAACAGTGCCATATGTAATAATAGCTCCAAAAACTGCTCTGTATATAGTCTTCAGAGTGCTTAAGCTTAATCCCCAACTGGTATAGCCAATGCTTTTCAATTGTTGGAACACAACAATTGCCTTTCTAGAAACATATGCAATATGTTTCAGGTAACTGCTATTATTATCCAGGATGACTCCCAGACATTTCATCTCACCGATATGCTACGCAGATTCCCCACCAAAATGCACAGTAGGTGGCCTGCTTAATCTTCCCTTCAACAACATGGTCTTTGTTTTTGCAATGGAGAACTTTAGCTTGACTTTTTCGGCTCATTGCTTGACCTTTTCCATGATGTCAGCAGCTTCTATCCCCAGTTCTCTGCAGGCTCTTCCTGATATTAGAATCAGTCTATCATCAGCATAGCAAAATACTGTGCAGCTGGGCGGGAACTCCAATTCCAAAAATGTGTCGAAGAGGATGTTCCATAGAATGGGCCCTTCATTATCTTCATCCTGACCTGTAAAGTCTTACACTTGTACATGCTTTATCTGTCCTGGAAGTAATCTAGGATTACTTTACAGATGTTCGCAGGACATCCGTTTATCTTTAGCTGATACATTACTTCCGGCCACCAAACATTCCCAAAGGCACCTACGATGTCAAGACATATGCCCGATATATATATTTTATTATTATCACTGATCTATTTCTGGACATAACACAACACAAATTCTGTTCCTTTGGCTTCGCAGAACCCATACTGTTATTCATTAAGTTTCTCTTCAGCTCCCAAAGCTCCAAACAATCTTCTGTTTACGAACTTTTCATAAACTTTATCCATGACCAGAATGTCAATGGTCGATAAGAGTTAGGATCATCACACTTTTTTCCATTTACTTTATACAATACCATCAACAGTCTCCCCTTCCGTGGGGAAGGAAATAATCCATACTTGAGAAAGTCATTCAGAATCTTTAGGACCACATATTTTATCTTTAAGAATGTTTGTTTTAATATTTTAACTCAAATCCCATCAATACCAGGAGCCTTCCCATTTTTCATGTTGTATACCACAGCTGTTAGTTCTTGCATATCAAAGTCAGGTGCATCCTGTTCTTATGGAAATATTCTCATGGTCTTCCTCTTAAGTGCTCCTCCTCCTCCTCGCCAGCCTGGGAGTCATCCGGCAGGAGAGTGTGAAGCAGAAACTCCATAGCCACAGAGGTCAGTGCAAGTTTCTCCATTGATCTTTATGCTAGGTGGAGGTGTCGATCTTTTCACCTTTCTTGTAGCCAGTTTGTGTACTACTCCGAACGGGTCTTCATTACTCATCTTGGTAACAAACTCCAGCCAAGTCTCCATTTTCTTTCGCCGCACCTTATTGTAGTAACACTGCTTCTCTATTTTACAAGTTGGCGCAAAAACTTCCCTTCCTTCTCCTCTTAGGCGATGCAGTCTCCTACTCAGTTTCCTTAATTCTTTCCTTTCTTGCTCCAACTCAAAGTCAGCCAAGAAAGGTTTGAAATCCCATTCCTTATCTTTTTCGGGGTCTATTCATAAACACTCCCTTCATAACACTGGAGAGTGCATTAATTTTCTCTTCCAGGTTGCTATTGCGCCAAACTTCCCCATTCATCTGCAGCTTCACCATTAAGACTTGGTCGAATATTGCCAAGTCTGCATTCTTATGAATGTATATTGTTTCCACCTCGACCTCATCTATGTAGGTCGCATCTTCATCATCAGTAAAAATTTCAAAAAGGTGAAACGAAGGTGACTAAAGCTTTGCAGAATTTAGGATGACATGAAATAACGACCTTCATGATGTCTGAAGTATGTATACAGAACTGCATGGTGTTTGTAAACTATTAATGAGGGTTGTAGGTTTGCCTTGTATAGTCAGTGTGGACGAATTGTTGTATGTTAGAGTTATAGTGTGTGGTATGGTTGGTAGGTATAAGCGATGTTGGTAAGTAAAGCAAGTAGAATGGGTTTTAGGGTATGGGTTGGCCTCAGCTGTATAGTTAGTTGCTTGGTACACTTGAGTTATGATGTATATTGTGCTTGGTGTATTGGGTGGTGCAATTTATTAGTATGACTGAATTTTGTCTTTAGTGATAGGAGATGGCATGCTGGTTGGACTGGTATGACTTGGGCTATAATGGATGGTTGGTTAGAATGGTGACTAGTATATATTTGGCTGTTGTCGACCAGTAGAGTAGAAAGTACGAGCAGTAAGTAAATTTTTCGTAAGTCAGTGTGGACTGAATGGAAGAGGCATGCTTGAGTTATAGTAAAATGTATGAATGATGAGTATATTTCGTCTGGTGTTGGTTGGTAGAGCAGATTGCATGCAAAAGTTACAGTGGGCTGGTATGGCTTGGTTATATGCCTAACTGGTGAAGTTAGATGGGCTGAAATGGTAGTCAATATAGTTGACTGTTATGATTAACCAATAAGTCTGAGGTATAGTGGTTGATATTGCCTGAATTGTTAATAACATGACTAAAATATGCTTGGGTTAGAGTGAATGACATGGTTTGGGCTGTATGTTTTTTGGTTGGTATGGTTATATACTGAGGTGTTTAGTTGATATATTCATATTAAGTTGGGGTGCTGGGATGAGTGAGAGTTTTGTGTGATATGTTTTTAGATTTTTTAAATATTTTTTTGTAATTTTTTTGTATTTATTTAGTTTTATATATCTGAGGTGTGGTGATCAGCATTTTTATTTGTGTAGATGGTTGGTATAGTCAGGTGGTTTGTTTGATTAGTGTTATATTTGGCTGGTGTCTGATGGTTAATGGTGACATGCCAGACATGCTGGAGTTACGATTTTTAGTACCTATATTTTTCTCAATTTTTGTGATCTTTCTTTGTTTTGCAGTATTAGAAGGTGGGTAGGTGATGGTAGAGGGAGATGTTTAGGGTGCTGGGACGAGTATGAGGTTAATGTGATATGTTCTTAGAGTTCTAAGATTTTTTTACTCATTTTTTTATTTATTTTTTTGTATTTATAGGGATTTTTTTTTAAATTTTTTATAACTTTTTTAATGCATTAATTCTTAGATGTAGATTTGACAAGGCCGGTCAACCGAGTGCCTTGCGATACACGCTCAAAGACTTATGAGCAGTGTGGGAAGAAGTGCCGGGCAGTTTAAATTTAAACTTATTGTCCAGAAATTGGGTTACATAATCGATATGACATCACGATCGTATGAGCCCTGAAAAGACGAGTCCGGTGATATATAACGCTAAATACTTATGTCTTTAAATTTTTTATACATTTTTTTCGAATTCTTTTGGGCTACAGGTTTTTTTTTGTGTAAATACAAGGTGGAATGATAGAGGATAAAAATAAGACGGTATGATATATACGAGTATTAAAGAAGCCCCAAAAATTGGCTGAAATTGGGTTTCGGGGCTTCTGCCATTTTTAAGGGGAAATGGGGAGTTTTTAAGGAAAAACTCGACATTTTTAGGGAAATTTTGTCCATTTTGAGGGAAAAAAGAGAAATACAAGATGGTGGCCAGAACCCCCTGAAGGATTTTTCTCGTGGATCCTTTTTTGCAACTGGGCAAATTGAGGAATTTTTAGGTGATTTTTGGGTAAAATATTTCTTTCTGAAGTTTTTGAAATTTCCACTGCCTACAATATAACTCAATAAGGTAAGCTGAGATGGTCGTCTTCTTAACGATAATATGCATTCGTTCGTAATATAAACTCCTTATATCGAACCAAATCAGTGTCGGAATATCCGCTTGGAAACTTCTTAACTAATAATTTAAACAATCCTTCACTTGCATCTAACACAATGTCACCTGCTTGAATTTTATCTCCTGGCAAAAACGTAATTACAGAATCACCAAGAAATCATACGCTTCCCTCGCCTATATACACCAAAGATTGTGTCGCGAGCAAGTAAAGTAACTGTTAAAGATAAAAATTTACGTTTTAATTGAGAAAGTCTGCCAACTACGAGTTTTCCATCTTCAAAGGTTCATCTAATTTAATTTCAGATGTTTTCTCATAGAAGTATTTATTGCTGCATCCATTATACTTGTAACACGATTAAATATTTGTTCATTTGAAATGTCGAGATCAATTCTCGCGCGCTTGGCCTGCAGATATTTTTCTTTCACCACACTTATAAGTTTGTGCAACTCTAAACTATCATCAAACATGATGTAGTAAGTCACATACACATTGCATACTTATATATACTTAATGAGTTGGTTTTCTAGCTGGAACAGTAGTGCGAGTACCATAGAACAGTAGTGCAACTTGTCTGACATATTTCTAATATCTTAACTTTATTTAAAAGAACGTCTAATTTACTTCCAAGGCTACTTCGCAATTCATTAATTATAACAATCAGTTGTGACCCCAATGACGCAAAAAATCATTGATTTGCATTTTAGCACTATTTTAGGAAGACAGTGATAAGTTTTACAAAACCAAGTAACAAAAATCCCAGTTGCAGCATATGCAACAATTATTCGAAAAATTACTTCAATCGAGTTTATACTGCATCCATTTCATAGGGGTAGCTTTTGTCACTCCAACTGTTAACACGCTTGGAAAGAATTAGTTGTGTCGTGAGTCAACACCACTATGTGTATCACGAGCAATCAGTTGTCAGAATAACTTGCATTTTGTGTCGTTCTCAAACATGAATAACTGTATATCCCATAGAGATAAAATATTAACCGTGAATATGTTAATTAGCTATAACGGTTTTTCCTGTCAGCTTTGTATAGTATTCGGACACACGTTGACGAAACAACAGCCCGACACACTGCCACGCGCATTACCACTTATACATACTTTTCCCGAAACAAAATCTGCCAATATGAATATTTCCAAACTAGAAGCACATTACTCTTCGACGAGAGCAAAGTACTGTACTATTGCGCAATTTTAAAGACACCAACTTAAATTCTAAAACCTACTATCTGATATAAAAATGGCAAAATACCGTTGAAATTTTTTTATGTTGGAATTAGTTATACTGGTTTTCCTCCAGTGGCAATGTTTAAGTTTGCTGCCACTCTGGAATGGACAAGGTATAACGAATCTGGAGAATTAAACTTGTCGTGATGATTGGTAGGCCTCTTTGTTGGCATGTTACATAATCAGTAAAAAAAATTGTGCCAATAGCAATGAATACCTATCGTAAACATTATGTCTAGGGTTCTCTATTATTAACTAAATCGTTATAAAATGGTTGACTGTCGTCTTAATATTTAGTTCCAGTAGAAGTCTATTGCAAGCAACCTTTTCAAAATCTTTTGGGGTCATCAACTATCGCTTCAATTTAATTCCCTAAATCAAGCAAATCAAGGTTAAAATCATGCTAATTAGATCCAAATATGCAATCTAAATTAAGCAAACTTAAAAAAAAACTTCATTGAGCAGGATCCTTTTCGGGTCAAATAGAACAAATTTAATCTAAATTTGCAAGCCAAATCAATTAGTAAAAAAAAAAATCACAAAGTTTGATGGAAATTCTTAAGATTTCTCTTTTTTCATTTCTTTGAAGCCTCTATATGATAAAACAACTTCTTACATATTTAATAGTTTCAAACTATTTTGATATTATATTTTCACATATCCCTCTGGTAATTAAATTTTAAACTTACCATCTAGAATACAATTAATTTTTTTTTCCGAAATTAGATTCATAAATTTCAAAATCTGTAGCATAATACCATTTATATTGTTCGAGATATTGTAGTTTAGTGAATCTAAACGAATTGTTTAACTTGTTTAAACAGAGATTCGATCTTGATTTATAAAGATAATAATTAATTAAGAAGAAGAGAAAAAAAGTGGTGCTGAAATTTTATCATGATAAGATGATTTAGCTTGCAGATTAGGCTTTAAAAAAACCCTGCTCAAAAGGCCTGAAATTTGTTTGATTTTGAACTTAAATTTTCTCCATTTTGGGCTGCAATTTGAAGGATTTTACAGGAAAAAAGAGATTTGCTAGATTCTTGCTTTAATTTCCTTGACTTTGATATAACTTACTGCGTTGTGCTTGTATCCGCAATAAACATCTACTAGTACCATCATCGCATTAACACATCATGTTGTACCATCATCGCATTAACACATCTACTAGTACCATCATCGCATTAACACATCGTGTAGTACCATCATCGCATTAACACATCGTGTAGTACCATCATCGCATTAACACATCGTGTAGTACCATAATCGCATTAACACATCGTGTAATGCATCTGGATGCCAAAATATGAGAAGGAATTGTAAGATGGTGGCTGCCTAAAGTCTGATCCACACTATTACTTATACTGTAGCTACCATCGTATTTTTATCACAAATGCTCAAAACACAACAAACAACAGAGGGTAGGAAGAATGCTACAGCAGCACTTCTATATGTAGACATTTGCATCAGTTGATTCAGTGGCAGGGATTTACTGTTTTGAAGACATTTGCCACCAGTCTACAAATATATGTTAATAAAATGGTATCTTTCTCTCCCCCCTCTCTCTCTTTCTCTCTCTCCCCCCTCTCTCTCTTTCTCTCTCTCTCGCTCTCTGTATTTTTAAATACACATATGTGTTATTCTGTAGATAGAATATTTGTTGTGTTGTTAGTGGTTACACTTCTCAATTCACGTAAGTATGAGGTATCAATATATGTAACGCGGTTGTGTAACGCTACATGCGGAAAGGGGACTCAGCTTTAACTCCGAATCCAGAGAAGAAGTAATATTAGCCTTTTTTTTGCTTGCATTTGACATCAATGAAATGCTCATTATTGGACATTAAATCAAGATATTGCTGCTTACTTTCAAATAACGGGAAAGAAATGGGAACTGGAGACATGGAACAGTGAAAATCGCTGTAATCATTCGTAATACGAATGATTACTGTTAGTGCGATTTCCATTGTTTAATCCTAGGATTTTACTGCATAACTTTTAGAGAACGTGAATGCCCAGTTATTTTGATGGTTTTAGCTGATTCATGTCTTACTTTGTGGTTAGTCATCTGCTCAGAGCATGTTTTTTGCGAGAGTTCTGTATTGCCACAGATCAGAACAGTTACTTGATCGGAACCCATTACCGCATGTACTTTTTTCAATTCGAATTGTTTTACAACAGGATTTGGCGTTTTAATTTCAGACTTATTTTATTTGGCTTGAAAAATGCAGATGAATTTAAATTGATGATTTTGTACTTTAAACGATTGTGCCACAATGCCATGACTAGTTTTACCCAATTTACTGTAACATATATTAATTAGAATACTGAAGTTACTATTTTTATACAGTCTGTTAGAAAGTTTTTCCTGATTTCGTTAATTCCGGTTTGGATGCGTGCTTTACGGAAGTGGATGACAGGAACAGATTTTTAAAGAAAGGCTTTCTTTAGATTTAAACAGTAAGTGATATTTGTACATTGCAATAATTTTGCAGTTAACATAACAACATAGTGCGTATAAATTTCTATTTGAGTAAAATTTTTTCTATGTTAAATTTGAATTCTGTGAGTTGTTATTTATTAATTCGAAAAATTCCCCGTGTCATTACTTTGTGTTTATTACTTCACCAAAATAAAAAAATTCTTGGCGAGTATCAGTGTTGCATTGATTTCAAAGCCTGGTAACTGGAAAATAATAGTTTTACAAGTTGTTTGATGTCAAGTTGATGAGGGAGAAAAAACTAGCATTTCAATATAAATGTAATAAAACAAACAGAGTCTGAAGAGCTGAGTAGAACTTGCAGAAATGCTGGAGAGAAACGAACATGTGTGAATGCATTTTTGAAACAAAAGAACGGAACAGGCTTGAATATCTCGAGAAAATTTTACTGGGCTGTTGGGCAAGAACTCTATGGAATTTAACAAAACCGGGAGTCTATTCACATAAAAACTTTTCAGGGGCCAAGTAGAAAGAGCCCTTGGCATCACACCATCATGTTTCTCCACGGCCCTACAACTGGAGAGTTCAACTAACATTTAAATGAAAAAATATTTTTCTTTATATCAACAAGATTACAACTGTTGCAGAATCAACACAATGATGTCTGGTAGTAAAAAACACAGTCATGCTTTACACAAAGTTAGAAAATGTAATAGAAAAACTTCTTTAAACATTTTTATTTAACCCTCCTCATATAGCAAATTGATATAAAATGACTGCCATTTTCCTTTAAATTTGCATAAAATTTGCCCTTTAGGAAAATAATTTGAAATATCATGAAACTTAACAGATTTAAGCTTTGATAGCAGACATTTCAACATTCATTTGTGTTATTTCAGTAATATCACATCTATATTTATTTTCTAGGGATAAGAATTCGTAAATATATACACCTTTTATGGCAGAAAGTGAAAAGTGGGAAAACTAGGTGTAAAATATTTTTAGAAATACAGATTGAAAGTATAATACTTATCGAACAAGTTTGTTGAATGTACGTTTTAAATGTTTGAAAAATAAAGTTTAACTGGAGTATTTGCTTACATCGTAATAGTTGTAAATTGAATAAAGATGCATGTTTGTCATTACTTGCCAATAAAAATATGTCTTATAGCTGTGTTGGTATGAAAATAATCATTTATTAGGTTAAAGTCATTGAAAAATGGGAGTAAAGTTTGCTGGAAAACGGAATAAATTTTGCTGGATACGGGGAAAAAGTTTGGTGGAAAACAGTTTATATATATTTTTAAATTGGATTTATTGTGTGATAAACACATTTGGATGTATTGCTTAATGATGAGGAAAAAATAAATTTTTATTGGCGGGAATTGTGACATTTTTTTAGCTGGGAATACGCCAACCTCTTGCAACTCGAAAAAATAGGAGGAAGCTTTAGTTTCCAAGTCAAAGTAACAGTTTGTAGGGAGATGGGGAAATAGCCCAGGATAGTTCAAAATCCGCTGGTGCCTCCCTAGGGAAACCGTCTCTTTGACCTTGAAGCAAGCCTACATTCATAGCCGAGGCAGCACTCTGGGGGTGAAGGGCCAGACCTCCGTGGATCGGTCAGTTCCAGAGATATCCGACAAATGCATTCTGGACTGGGGGTGCATGGCCTTGAAACGATAGCACCCTCTGTGGACAGGGGCAGTCAACCGAAAAATAAGATTTCTGACCTTGAGGAAGGCTGCTATAAGCGCTGTGTTGGAAGGGACAGTTCTTTGACGGTGTAGGCAGAGCAGGTGTTTGCCGCTAAACAGGTTCTTGCAGTGCTGGATCGACACCAGGGTGTACACCCTCCGAAAAACGAACTCTGCATTGGTGGGGTAGGAGGGATGGTTTGGGGCTTGACCTCGGGCCAAGTCGTTCAGGCGAGGGGTGGAGGGTAGGGGAGTGGGGCCAATGTGAAGTTTTCTAGTCAGTCTTCACTATCTTGCCCAGTGGTGAAAAATTGACAATCGGGGAAGACAGGTGAATGACCCAGGACACATTGCTCTGGTGAGGGTGGAGGTGGGTGGTGGAGAGTTTTAGGGATTTCGGGAGTGATGTAGCCATATCTAGCCATTCGTCGCCATCTTACCTCAGTGCCAAAAAAATTTACAATCGAGGGCAGAGGAATGAGTATCCTCAAGGACAGAGTAGCGCACTCTGGCGAGGGGTGGGTGAGGTCAGGATCAATCTGCACCCCTGTATCCAGTTGCCACCATCTTCAGTTGTTCATAGAATCTTGGACTAGACAGATGTATACCTCAACAGCTCCTTCATATTCACCGGGCTTCAGAGTGTGGAAGCCTTGATTAACGTTTTATAATATATGCATTTTAATGTAAAACTATTTTATCGGAAAACTTTCCTTTCATGCGTTAAGTTAATATTGGGAAAGTTTTTTAGGTTTTCCAAATCACGTTTATGAGCTCGGTATACGAAACTTCATGCCATTTTCAAGTAGCTTTTATGTTAAATGCGCTCTGTTTACCAGACTTTATGGAAATTTGTAGTATGTCCATTATTTTTAATATAATTTACTCCTCAAGAATGTTTCTGCATTATTTTTTCCGTTATACATAAAGTGATATGGATTAAGCTCTAAACTTCGATGCAAGTTGATTATTTTGAAACAAATCATTTTCTATTGTTAATTACTTTCTTGTAGATCGTTATATATTTTACTTACCAAAATAGACATATGCTTGTGTGCCTGCTTTAAATCGTAGGTTGTATTCACAGTTTTGCCGTAGTTTCAACTCAGTTGCCTTTAAGATACCAGCTGCGCTACTTGTATAGAAGCAGGCTCATGTCATACCATCCACTCATTCATCGAATGTCCTTCCAGCCGGACAGACATCGGCCACGCTCCACATATCTAATCGTGCATATAAGTCTCATCATATACTAACGTCATTTCTTCAGCAACCTCGGAGCCAGACAGACGTGTTTTCGAAAAGGTGCAATTTTATTACACGTGTTATTCAATTAATTCCTTTTTACGTGTGGATTACATTTCTAAAGTTCCTACTCACCAGTCTAACAGTAAGACGGACGTTTAAGGTATGTTCTGGAGGCGTCATTTATATACTTTTATTGTGTTTGTTTAATTTATATGGACATTTTGTTGTAGATCGTTAATTCCATACTCACATAATTGCGTTCATTCGTTATACTTCTCTCTCGTGTAAATTATATTGCTAGCATACAGCTCGGGGTAGTAAAATCACATTATGTTTAATCCCATACTAGAGAGTCACATAATTCCACTTGTTTCTTTATGAGACCAGGTAGTTACACTTCTCTCTCTCTCTCTCTCCTCTCTCTCTCTCTCTCTCTCTCTCTCTCTCTTGTGTTATTTATTCATACATAGAAATCGTTTAAACACTCTGAATATTTTCTCGTATGTTAAATATATTCGTAAAAATCGCCTATCTACCACCAACATCCCTACAAACACTTCAAAATTAGAAAAAATAAGAAAAATGACCGTTAGCAGACTCTTGCACTAAACTCAACACCTATATAACACATTGCAAACCCATCACTCTGGACACCACAGCGTCAACATCGTACAGAGCTCCTTCTACCCCTTCCCAAAAAAAGAAAGCAATTTGACCCTTGGTATGCTCTTGTATTAAACACAAAAAAAATTAATCCTTTCAATACATTTATCCCTTTCATTGAATTTAACCATTTCCATTTTTGATTAAACCTTTCAATCAATTTAATTAACCCTTTGATATCAATTTAACCCTTTCAATCAATCTCAAGTGAAGTGAAACCATCACCTCCCTACTACTCTCGCCTCGCCTCGGCCTCCGCAGCGCTCGCGTCACGGCTCGCGTACTCTCGCTCGTAACTGCCACTTATAGTCCATTTACGGTTACTTCAAACATTTCTGAAACGCTGCTTAGCTTCCCCCACCTCATCTAAACAAAGTCTACAAAAATACAGCAGGAACACAACGCAACGCATTCGTGACAACTTTTAATAATATTTTGTATGAGAACTATTTCTTTCTAGGCACTACCAAAAAACCTATTTTTTCCTTGTTTTTATTTGTAATAATTAAACGTGAATTATTACAATTTATAAATAAAATAAAAGTAAAATTTCAATTAGGAAAAAGGTGCTTCTATTTTAAGACAAATACAAACTCTTGTGATACATGACATATTAGTAAACAACCAAGTATATCGTACATGGTGTGATTTTTCAAAATTTAGAATCGAAACGTGTGACTAAACCGCAAATAGACTATAAGCTACATACTCGTCCAAAAAGTATCTCGTGCCCTCATTCACCACCGGATCTTCCCTTCGATGTCCCTCGGTGGCCCGGACTTCGTTAACCAATTCGCCACCCTTCGCCATATTGCTAACACTAACTGCCAACCCTCCATATGTGGCAGTATTTATAGGCAAATATACCATTTGATAATTGAGCAGTTGCAGCAACTATTTTCTTAAGGCAAACAGGGGGTATCATTAAGAGAGATAGTTTCTCTTATATTATTATTAACGAAGCAGCCGATATAAGTGGACAAAAACATGTGTTAAATCGTCATTAGAACAGTTTTACATGATTTATCAGTAAAATATTTTCTTCGACTGTATGTAATGGTTTCCTTTATGGTGTGCTGCAGGTCAGCTGTCTTTAACACTTTCAGACATATTTTTTTTTACAGTCTCAGGTGTTGCAAACGAAAATTTTTATGACGCAACTGTACTCACAAAACTTGTTCTGCTGCCACAACCAATTATCTGTGTTCGGCAATAGAAATATGAACCAATAATAACCTGTACTAAGAATCAGATCATACTCCATTGACCCTTTGTAGAGTACAGCACCGGCCCAAATTAGTAATTATGTGCGTTACATACATAACTGTGTACACTGGGTATGAATGTGTTAAAATTACAGAGTTTGTGAAAGTTGCAACCAGTTATTATTATTTTTCTTTCTATATTTTGGAAAAACGATTAGGCCTATTTGTTTCTTTCATAAACTTCCCCAGCAAGATCACAAAATATTTAGGTACAACAGCAAACTGACCACCAGGGCCACAAAAGTAAAAAATATAATAAAACAGGTAGTACAAATTTATGTATAAAATCCTCCTCAAATGCAAATATGAATTCTTATATCAATAATACCAATTTAAATACAATACTAAAATCCCCGTAAAATTATGATAGCCATCTTTTTTGTTCAACCACATTTAGGGTAACGCTTCCTAAACCCCCCCTCCTCCCCCCCCTCCTACGCACACACCCGGAAGGGGGGTAGAATAAAGTATCTTCCGTCACGTTCTCTGAAACAATTTAAAACAGTCAAGGAAGTAGAAAGGCACTCCTGGATAACATCATCACATATGGCACGCATGCTCTGTGAAGGTCTCAAAGGTAGGGGAGAGGAGGGGAAGAGCGACCCGAAGTAATGCACCAGTCGCACACTAGGCGTTCGCTCAAGCAGGCGCAGGTCACCTGCCACGCGCCCAGATAACGCCCGCTCTACAATGCATGGATGTGTAACGCTGGAGTCACAATAACCCGACGAACTCGACACGACAGACGGATATGACGTCAAAGCTCGACGGAAATTCATATTCAATTTTATTCAGTGTTCACAATACCCCAACGAAATCTGCGCGACAGGTATGTTAGTTGGCTGTTGGAAAATTCTGAAACGGCCAGTTATCCTTATAATAACCAATAGTTACTTTTTGAAACTCGCTATGAAGTGAAAACAATACGATCATATGACTCTATATGTGTATGATGTATTATATTCTCTCTTGTGTGTATATATATATGTTTATTCTTGTAGAAATAGAATCTACTTTTTTTGGGCGATAGGGGCTGCGATATGGTTGGATTGACGTCACAGTGACCTTGATTTTCATTGGCTGCTACTCAGATTTCGTCGTGTCGGGGTCGTCGAGTCGTGGTTGTCGGGGTATTGTGACTCATACGAAAGAGAACTGATTCCGAACACGTAAACGGAACGAGCGGACGACTTGAGGTGAATTATTAATTTGTCTACAATACGAATAAACATAAAGTCGTGCAAACCTACAAAATTAAAAATACTCAGCTGTTGCAAATTACAAATATAGGTTTTATAATGTAAACACCTTCTTTTGTATATTTTTACGGTGTTTAACACTTCGCAAATACTACTGCCGTACCATGTGCACATGTTTAATAAAAAGCAAAAATTATAATAGCCACGGCAAATCCGTGCACTCGTGGTAGTGTATACTACAATGTCCACAAAAACGAATATGAACAAACCAAATATTCGTATTGGCTAAACTGATTCACGGACACGGAAAATTTGGGAGTTGCCCAGCATTCTTACGAGTATCCGTTCGTGATCCGTGTCCGCATGCATCTCATGTGTTACGCGCACCGCTACCGTGATATGTATCCGCATCCGTGGCATTGTAGAACGGGTCGACGTTCCTGGCATCATCAGCACATCCTATTAAAAAGTTTTCCACAAACTCCCACGTCTTCGCCTTGTTTACCGTGTCGATCAACTCTTTATAAATTATAACCCGGCAAGTCGACAGGCCAAGATGGGAGACTCTCTTTAAGGCATGTTTCCGGCACTAATATTGCATGAAATTATAGAGGACTAGAAACTGCTTTGAACTCGTCTATGTGGCCAAGTAGTGACTGGCTGTTGGCATGTGCGGCGCGGGAAGCTCTGGCGAGCTAGCCTCTGAGAGAGTATCAACACTACTGGTGGTTGCTGGGTCAGACGTGGCGACAAGTTCACCATTACTAACGCGACTGTTAGCGGGAGGTCCTGAGGGAGTGCCGTTAGCAGCGGGAAGTGTGGCCGGCGAGCGCGGGCGTAACTAGCATCGCATTGTAGAGGGGGCTAAAGCCCCATCTCTCCCTTTGACCTCTTTGCGTTTGGTGTCGAGGGAAAGGAAAAACGATCTCCCTAATAAAGCTGGTTGTTCGGGGGGTCCTCCCTCGGAAAAAATTTGATTTCAAGGTGCAAAATGGTGCTATTTAAGCAGTTTTTGTACCTAAACATTGAATATACTGCTGGTAGAAATATGTATAATTTTTTAAGTTAAAATTTTTTGAGTGAAGAATTTAACAAAGATACTCTACAAGTACAATAAAAAAATAGGGTATATAAAATAGTTACCTCAGAATTACAATGTAGGGTATAAGTAGGCTATTGACTACAAAAGAATACAATTATATAATAAGCTATCGCTCTAGATAGCAAAAAAATTAAAAAACAAACAAACAAACTATATATTCATTTGCATCACTCCAGCGCATACATCTTTTAATAGTACATTTATAGTATTCAGGTTTTTGAAAGTCCAGTTTACGAGCCTTTTTGCGAACTCCTGCGCAACTGGATCCACCCCAATCTCCTTCAGGAGGGAAGAAAGCCTCTCCTGTCCTGTTATTGACCGCATCCATGTCTTGACCCTCCGCATGGCTGAAAAACTTCTCTCTGCTCCGGCAGAACTTGCAGGGGTCATTATGGCGAGCTGTAGTCCCTTGTATAGGTTCGGCATGTATGATTTATCAACATTGTTTCTTATAAACAGGTGGTCCCATTCTGATTCACTCTTCTTGGCCTTCAAGAAATTCTTAAAAACACTAACTTCAGATTTTAGCTCACTATAATTTATTCCGAGCTCATTTTTGTAAGCGTTAAAAAACATTTCTCTGCTCCCCATGTCAAGGTTTTGAAAGCAGTCAACACTCTCAGCAAATTCCAGATTACAGAACCGCTTCTCCATATTTACCATTACAGATTCAAAAACGGCATAATATACATGGCAGCACCAATATTCTTTGTCTAAAGCTTCTCCATCTACTGCTGTCACTGCATGTCCCAAAGTGCTTTCAACTATGAAGTCCTCTAAGGTATGACTGATATTTGGCTTTCTTTTATTTGATGCTTTTGGTGCTGAAAGAGTCAAATCGTGTTCTTCAGCAAAGTTTTCTATTGGTATCCAAACATCATCAAATTTGTCTCTTTGTTCTTCAAGTGTTGTCAAAGTTGATTTTACCAGTCTTGCAGAGGCTCCAAAGGTTGCTTCTTCCTTTCGAAAACAGTTTGAAAGTACATTCATTAGAGAGAGAACATAATACATGGTGAACAAGCACACTATAAAATTCGGTGTTTTGATTGATGAAAGAATCCCCATTGCAGTCACAACATCTTTGTCTTTTCCTTCTTCTATCTCTTCAGACAGATCCTGAACAACGCCTTCGAAATTTGCAATGATACAGCTACAGTTCCAGCAGTTCCACTTGGTGGTACTTAGGCTGCCGAGTTCCTTAATCTTGAGTCCGAGCAATTTCTGTACTTCCAGAAATTTACTGTGAGTGCTAGGCTTGCTGTAATGAATGTACAGAGATTCAACAATGTTGACGAATTCCATGACCACTCGGATGTGGCTGCAGGCATCTGTAATAACGAGATTCACTCTGTGAGTCATGCAGTGAATATATGTTTCTTATGGGTGCTGTTCTTTTATTTTAGCTTGAAATCCATTACGTTTGCCGCTCATCACAGACGCTCCATCGTACGACTGTGCTACCATTACCGTGCCCTCGACATGAAGGTTGTTTAGGACATCTGCAATAGCAGCAGCAAGGCTGGTAGAGTCTCTAGCTTTAGAGCAATTCACAAAACCAACGAATTTCTCTTGGAAATTCTACTCTCTCCGCAGGCATATCGAACTCTGGTACTGAACAAGAGTTCGTTTTATATTTCGGGTGTCTTGTATAGGCATTTCACACCCTATGCCTCTCGCTGCTATTTCAATTCGATAGAGTTACTTTCCAAGATACGAAAATCCATCATCACGTTCGTTCCCTTTGGCGATGGTGTGCACGATGCGGAACGAATTAACCTCGAGATGTTGAAACTTTTTTACCAACACATTAACAAAACTGCCAATTTCGAGTTGAAGGACGATTACTCCGTCCTGCCCCAGATTACATACTCATGCTCCAACGTAAAATTCGAGCACTACCTAAATCTACTCTGTCGTGAAGAGGACTTAGTCAACTTCCTACTTGAAAATTCACAGACCCAAAATGCAATTTATGCAACCATCTTTAAAACGAAACCCCGATTTCATTACCTGAATATCTATATCGTCGAAAGGACACCGGCAGATTCAATGCCCCATCGAGAATTGGCCAAGCTGACGACCGATCACGATGGGATTCCCTATACAAGTGCCTACGACAAGTTGTACTTGAAAAACAGCGATACAATTTCCTTCTTTCTGTGAAGGGAAAAGGTGACGAATTAAAAAAAAAGGGGGGGGGGGGGGAAAGGACAGACAAACGTAAAAAAATATATATTTTTTTTCAGTATATACGTATAATAAAGGATGCGACGACAAACTCCCGGGATTGGGTTTCCGTCAGAAATGGATATAACCAACTTGGGGCAGAAAATCGTTAAAGTGAACCGATGTTTGGGTAAACTACAAAACCTCTTTGTGGAACTTGTAAGGATCGCCGTATCGAGAGAGACGGCGGTAACCGCGTCAGTGACGATCGAGCCAACTTCGACTACAAAGGTCACTGCAGAGAAAACAGCGGAAGAGGTTCAGGTCCCGACCGCAATTGTTGGCGAACCCATAAATAAATCGAAAACTAATTACAAATTAAAACATCCTGCAAATGAGGAGGGTCGTCGCCATCGAGACCCCAACCATCACCGCAAGAAGATTCCGTCCAGGCCCATAGCAGTGAGGAAAATGGTTCTTGTAAACAAAAAAGAAAAAAAACTCCCCTCGAAAGATGCAGTTCCATCGAAAAAAAAAAACTAACTAACTAAATCTAATAAAATGAAAAAGCTAGGAAAACAGGATGATCATTCGACCGTTCTTATAGATGGATTGATCGTGTTGAATGCATCGGAGTGCTCGAGTAAATTTAAAGCCATCGATTCGGAATTAGTCAAACAATTACTGACTCCGAATATTTCTATAGATTTGCACATCAAGTATAATCTTCAGTACGTAAATGTTGCCACTCAAACTGAGAGGGGAGACGAGATCGAAACCAATACGCTCGTATGTAAATTATGCAATCATCAAAAGTAAAAAACAAAGCCATGAAAGTATCAAGGGCAAAAACACTCGAACGAAGTAGTCTGTTCGTCATCGAATCACTAAAACACACATATTTAATTTCCTGCAAATATCCATACAAAAATACCGAGTCTAGGCTGATTGAATTTCTTCAGATTCCACGAAGGATGTGTTGAGAAGTGTGAATTTTTTTTTTTCGCCACCTGTCGTGAATTCTTCGAGGCAACGCCCAGCGTTCCGTGCGGCGAGTGCTTGGTCGACTTGAACGGGTTCGATCTGTACTGGTATGATAACGGTACTTGTTGGAGATGTCACATTTTCGTCATGTTTACTGATAAAGTGAGGCCTGTGACAAACGGGTTTTGTTTGATGGCAAAATTTGGCGGTCCGCGTGGAAAAATAGGTACCGAATTCCTTGAATGAACATCTTAAAATAAGACGAAGCAGCGAGTAAAAAGAGTATTCAAAACAATAGTGATAACAAAGTTAATATCGACGGCAGCGATTCCACGGCCAACATTGCTAACTATGGAAAAAAGGCCAATGTAGAATTACCTATTTGTCGAGCCAACAAAGTGAACGTCTACACCATCCCGAGAATATTTTTGAGGAATGATTTCAAGCATAACAAAGTGTTGGAACTGTCTGTGCAAGAGTATGTGAAGTGGACGTTGGACTTTCAATTGCACGGATACAACGAAAATAACAATTACCGTGATTATGTACGAAATTTGTTGAAAACAGATTGGTGTAATTTGACAAACATTTTTGTAAACTTGCCAGAAAAATAGTTTGTAAATGAAAATCCAACTAATTTATTCAAGAAAAAAGATGCAAAAAGAAAAAATATATATAAATACTGAATTAAAAAATAGTAAATTTTTGTTTGTTTATTCCTTTACCACATGTTATATGTTTTGGTATATAAGAGATACCTAATTGTATAACCCTTTACTGCTCATAATAAAGGGTTAATTGTGTCTGTACCTACTTAGAAATATCTTGATAAGAAGTAAAACAAATACCAAAGATGCCCATGGTCAATAAGTTCGTATTCCAATCATTTAAATGTATATTTACATGCCTGTACAAAAACTATGTTTCCATCTGGAATCGGGTGCAAGAGGAGCTTTTCGAAAAGTTCAGCGAGCCCGAAAATTTTCCGCTAATGGAAAATATATTTTCCGTCATCGAATATGGTGGAATAGAAAAACTTATCGATAGATTCAACAACGATCCCGAACTCGCTTCCCTACATCAATAGTGTGATGAATTTAATTCGCAAACGTCTGTTTTACCATACGACCTTTTCACAAAATTCTTGGAGTTTTTTAGACGATCCAGATGTTCAGCAGGCAATCAAAACACTTTTCACAATGGTGCTAACGGTATGCATACGTCATTTGAAAAAAAATAAAAATGAAAACGAATGTTAATGATGCTGGTATTTTCAGCTCGTATATAAATAAGCTTTTTAAAAAAGAGAAATCACCCGATGTGAACAATCACATGGTAAATTTATGCAAGCTGATTTCCATATATCAGTCTCGGAGCAATATCGACGACGTAACGCTGTATGAGTTTCACGACGAATTCGGTTTGAAATCTTTTGTTAAGTGGAATGAGGCCAAAACAAAATTTATGGGAATTTTCAACAACTCGATCGTCCAACAAGAGATTAAAATATCTATACCAAACATTGCCTCGATCAAGAGTAATATTAGAGAATTTTTATAGCAAAAATATTATTTTATAAAAAATAAAAAAAGGGGGACTTCCAGTCGCCCTACACTTCGGCAAAAAGGTAATGCAATTTTATAAAAAATAGATATGAAAAACTATTTTTTTTGTTTAACTAGTAGGCCCTATGTATAAATCGCCGATGTAGAAACTATTTGCCTTACTCATGGCGCTTATCGTTCCTGCATGGTTCATACAACAATTGGTTCACAGTAGAGAAGAAGCAGCTGGGTATGACTTGAGGGCGACTCACGATATCGAGATTCGACCAGGCCAAGTAGCTAGTGTCTGTGTCGGCCTGGTGTGTAAAATACCAAAAGGCTATTTCGGTTTTGTTACGAGTCGTTTGGGGTTGCAACCAATCATCGAATATATACTTATAATGGAGTTATAGATTTGGACTACAGGGGGGGATAACTTTTTGTGCAGCTGGAAAATCGAGGGAATCAAAGTCGAGACAGGATCTCGCATTGCTCAACTAATCATCATGAAGCACACGATAGCATCATGCGTACCGGCAGATGAAAACGTTAATGAATTCTACAATACACGGCGAGGCACCTCGGGATTCGTATCTTCGTCACCACCACCACCTCCGCCATCACCATCATCTGCACAGATGCATACCATTGAAGTGAATCTCGCGGCCCATGGAGAAGAATTCATCTGGATGTCATTTTCCTTCACCGAGCGACATCATTTGTCGCGGGTGGAAATGCGAGAGTATTTGTTGAAATCAAACTCAAGATCGAAATCAAAATGAATGTAAGTGTATGTATTTTACAAGATAAAATAAAGATTTAAAATATTATAGTTACTTTTATAATCAACCCATTCTATTTATTTTTATTTTTATTTATTTATATACTTATTTACCCCATACAAATATAAGAAAATATAGAATATGTAATATCAAATGATAGGAAAATCACATTCCTTTTGGATAAGGATAATAAACCGCGGTTTCGAGGAAAGGATGCGGCAAAAGTATTTAATACAAGGATACTTGCGATGCAGTTCGGAGACACGTTCCTGTAGATGAACAGGCAGAATACAGGCAACTCATAGAATCTAATAGTTTAACATTATCGAGTTATCATGAAAATTCGAGATCCATTTTCACCAGGGAAAATAATTTAAAGATTGGGTAGTGCCCCAGATTCTACCGACCGTTGATAAAACTAGTAACAACATGATGGCAGATGATTCGAAAAACGATCGCGAGCGATGGGAGTGTGAAATCAGACAATTGACAAAAGAACTTCAGTTTGAAAAGGAAAAATGTTTGCAATTGGAGAAAATAATAATATAATCATAAGACTTTCGCAAAATTATGCAAAGAAAAGACAAATCGGTATTTATATTTTTTTATTAGTTTTCGTTCTTATTCATTGTTCAAGATTCCATTCGCATATCGTTGGCGTACAGGCGATCCAATATCTAGAACCTGGCATGAATTACATACATGGCTTGACGGGTTTCGAAAAACTATCGACCATCGTGATGAAGGAGAATGTGAGTGTATATGACGGCGAAAATGGCGACGAGGTGTTTCTACAAAGTAAATTCCGATTCTTCCATTACCTAGGCGAGAAAAACGAGCCGGTATCTTGAACATCGATTTGTAACGTCAACAATGGCGAATTCAAATACCAGTTTTTTTTTTCCGACCGAAGCAATTATCAATCATAAGTCGTATTGAAGTTCCTACTGTATGCCTTCGGAAGCAGCCGCTTGTAATCCCCATCTGGGTGAAATAATTTACGTGGATGACAAATACATTTGCCTTCTGCGCTATCCCCACTTGTTTGGAGGGATCGATTCTAACCTGATTGTCGGTTGTAATGGATCGATAGTGGATAGAGCGACGAATACAACATACACTGATATAGTACCCAGCACGTTTAGGATCGAGGCTGTGGACGAGAAGTTGGATGATGGCGATTATCGAATCGTGTGCGCCGAACAATCGGACACCTTGCAAAATCGATTGATTCCATTGAATAATGGATCGCGGTTTGAGTACATGCCAAATAAATGCGCTTCGATGATATTCAATTGGCCGGAAGACATTATGCCCGATTACTCCTCTGGTAATTGTAACTGTAGCCCACAAATTGTAAACTTGAATTCCGACCTCAAACTTCCCTGCACGAAATGGGTTTCGAAATGGGCTGGAAGTGATCCGACCACACCAGGAGCCAAATATGCATTCAGTATAGCACGCTCATGCATAAACCTAAACACGGAAAATTCTTTGTACAAGCAAATAAAAATACCTTACTCTTTCGAGACGATTTAATCCTGCAAAAAATTCTTGTCAACATGCAATTTTACTTGCGACTAATATGTATAGTCCATTGTAATTCTAAAATATGTTGGAATGAATATGTGAAATTCACATTTTTTTTATTATGAGATATGTTCTATCCATCATCGCGTTAATGCGATGCTGATGTCATAAAATCCTAATGCGAGCTGGTTTGTTGGTGACATCATAATCCTAAGAAAAGCTTGTTTGTTGATAACGTCATAATCCTAAGATGGCGGTTTATGTAAGAAAACTCAATTTTTTTATCCTTAAATAATTTATATATGAAAATAAAGTAAAAAATCTTTCTTTTTGCTGGAGATAATCATGAAAGAGGCTGTGAATCGTTGTGATTTCATCAGTCGCTCAGAAGAAACTCAGCACGATGGAAGCCTCTGCACAACAGCAGCAGCCTCAACCGCAGTAGTGTCAGCTCGACAATAGGGACAACAGTTCTACTAATCTCATAGCGGAAGATCGCAAATCATTAATGCAAAAACAATACGAATGTTGTGACGATGACGAGGAAGCTCCAGACATTGAATCATTTATTCAGGCACCTGTCAACCAACAACCGGACGGGAAACTGGCTGCGAAATATCAACGAGTCGAGAACAAATCATCTCTACCATGCATAGTCGAGGATAATTCCGAAGTGAAGTTTGTTTCGATCTTGGGCGAAATTGATGGCAACTACTTCAAGTATTATTGCAACAATCAAATTAATGTGAACGCGAGTAATTATCGTCCCAAAGATGACGATATCACCAACTTTATCCGACTGTTGGCGAAATACCTTCAGTTGTTCAACCTACTCGGTTCGAACATTAAACTCGTCAATTTGAGCTATGTAGACGAGATCACGATAAACTCCCAAACTCCGCTTGTTGGAAATGAACCTTTGAGAAAATGCGTGTTTATCATGATCGATCACAATGTACTGAAAAAGACTATTCGCAAAAATCATAGTGGAGAAAGTTTCAATACACGGTATTTGATCACTGACAAGGTGATCTAATACATCCTTTCGACAGAGGATGAAGAAAATACGGAGTGTGTCGATCAGTTGATTGAACTAAAACAAAAATCTCTCTTCCTGCTGTAACGGGTGGGACCACGTCGCTTCACACCCTCGAAGAATTATTAATTACAACTGATGATAATGAACTCTTTAATTAGTGGCAGGACTACGTCGCCTCACGCCCTCGAATAATTATTAATTACAACTAAGTACACATAATAATAACCTGTTAAAACAGTGGGCCGGACCACGTCGCCAGTCACACATTCGAATAGTTACTGTGGTTGCTCACCTGACATTTTGTTCGGCGCAGTGCCTGACACCATGAACATTTTAAACACGTTTGTTTGGTGTTAAAAATCCTATAATGAGACTTAATACTATAAAAATACTAACCTGTTATATGCTCGCCAATATCACGTTACCATGAAAAGACCTTGGAAGACCTGAGGTAACGAAGAACTTGTGTGTATTATAAGTGCTAATTTTCACATGTAGCCGCAGCCAGCCATGGAAGCCCACTGTGTGGTGGACAGCGGTTTCGCCAGTTCACCACCCGAGAGCAGCACCGTCGGTTGCAGGCACTGAGAGTTGCCCATGCCAATGCACGCTCAGCTCCCCGCCGTGACGCCTGGTTGTGTCGGTTCTGGCAACTTGGTCAAGATGCTGGAAGTATGGCTGCTTATTGTTATATGATTGGTGATTGACTTTTAAATTGTTGAGACCCCTCTAAGGGAAACTGGTGTCCACTGTTTCGGTTCGCCTTATTAGGTAGCATCAACTGCCATTCGGCGTGAATATCATGACCTCCATAAGGGGTATTGAAAACCCCACCAATTTCTTGGAATTCTGAAAACAAATATGTATCACGTGTGTAATTGGTGATGCTAGGTGGTGGATCGGTGTATAAATTGCTTGCACTTTCTTCGTTCTGGGTCAGTCAGCGGCCTAGAGGGGGCAAACTTCTGCCAGATAATTAGCATTCTTGATTTAACACACATGTAGGCTCATCAAGCGATTAGGACCTTTACATCATTCTGACGTTAGGCGAGAGCCATTGTGGCTGGAAATTTTAAATCTTTTTAAACCTTGCGAAATGTTGGTGTCTTATTTGAAATGGGATAATGGTAATTTTTTGTAACTGAGTTTATAAACCCATAAAATTATGTGACCAGTTATTAATGAGAATTTTAGTGGAGAATTTTAGTACCATAATTATTATTTTGGTTACCAGTGATAATCACTGGTAACCAAAATAATAATTATGGTATTAGCATTTCGAAACCAAGTCTAGGCACTGGTAGGCGATACCTGGGGTTCAGCTATGTTTATTTTTAGTAAACAATGAAAAAACTTTATGAAGTTTAGGGCATTTTGAATAGTAACTTTTGCTCGTGGGAGTTAAGACTGGCATTGCTAAACAGTTGCTCCTATCCATGTGGGATCGCGAGCAGATGAAGGAGAAAGTATTGCACAGACATTGAGGTTACACTGTAATATGCTTTGCCATATTGGTACAACAAAACTAGATCTGCCACCTTGCGACGAAGTAAGTTTAGGATCATTTGCCCAGTATGAATAGTAATGGCGCCTGTATTCGTTATATGGCCGAGGTATTTTGAGTCAATATTACCTGTATTTTTAGTAGGAAAATCCAAGTATTAGTTGGGCGTTAGCATAATTATGTATCTGTAATTTAATCGCATTTTATTCAATTTTTATGGTAACTTAGTTTTATGTACATGTTAATTCAATTAAAACTTAGGAAGAGGAAGTTTTTTTTAGCTTTTCCACTTGTAAGATTGTTAACCAATGAAGTATTTTCTATATGTAAGATCGATAACCTTTGAAAAGAATGAATATAAACTTAATAAAAGAGTCTTACCATACTTATTTGTTTCTTTTATAGGTCGTTTACCACCATGCTCAATTCACCCTTACATTGCACAAATAACTAGTTTTTTTTGCATGGTTTTTGCCATTTTTGGTGTTCTGTTGGTTTTGCTTGTCTTTATGCAAATCCTGCCTTGCCACACCCTTGGTTTAGGACGTAGCACGGTCAGACAGACTGCTGCTCAAGAAGAAAATGGCAAATTTTCCAACCATACGATCATGGAGGCTGGTGGTTTGGAAACTCTTTGTAAATACCAGGATGAAATCCCAATGGCCTTTGCCATTTTTCGATACCTACACAGCAGTAACGTGCAGTATTTGAGGTTTGAACTCATTACACAGAGTATGAATGTGGAAGATATGGAACAAAACTAAATATATATAAATTTTATTTTGTAATTGTTATTAAATGTTTTTGTTGTAATTTATATGTAAATAAAATTTTTATATTTTTTATATTATACATGTACTTATTTTTTTATATACTCATATACAAAAACGATTTTTTTTAAAGGAGGAGTTTAACCAAATGAAGACTTTTTCCTCCTTCGAGTACTTTTTAAACATACATTTTAAGAGTGCTATACACAAACCTATAACTATGCCCCAAATAACCAAACACACACCTTGAACAATAGCTTAATTTTTGATGGGATCAAAAGATAGAGACGTTTTATTCGGTTCCACTATTTACCTCTTGAAATTCCTCTACAAATTTTTCGATCGTCTTTTTAAGTTCTTCCATTTTCGACAGTATATCCGGACCAAAAGTATCGATAAACCACGGAGAAACCGAATCTGAATCATAATCAGTTTCTTTTATTGTCGGTTTGATAGTTTTCAAAATAGCATCTTCAACTTTACTTATGATTCCACTACCTCTAGTCTCGTCTCGAGTAGCAACAATACCAGCGGCTAGTTCAATTACAACACCTTATTTATATTTATCTGTATCACCAATAATTGTTTTCATGTTAGAATTTAAAACCTTTTCCTTTTCAATGTAATTGTACAAGTTTGTATCCGTGGCTCGAACCCATATATCGTCTTCGTCACTTTCCCCATTTTCCTCTATCGATACATCAAAAGGTGTCGAATTTTTCTGATTTAAACTACAAACAAAAATAAAGTTAAATATTTTTGGATTCGGATAATAAAGGTAACGAAAAGGCACGGTTGGTTTTTATGCACAGAAATAATATACAAGGTAGTTGCAATGATTGCAAAAAACTACCTTGTAAATTAGTTTATGTGAATAGTAACCAACTGTGCCTTTTCATTGCCTTTATATATATATATATATATATATATATATATATATATATATATATATATATATAATACACATATTCATTTATCAATTTTCGTGGCACTGTGTTCGGCTTGGATTCCGCTGAAAATGGGAGTGTTTAGTGTCATGGCCAAACCCAATGTGTTAGTCGTCTGAAACTCACGATTGATTATACTCGCAACTGCCATGGAATTAATTCCACTTTCGCTAATGACGTTCGCCAGAAGACCCGAAATTTTCAAAGATAGGTTAAATAAATCAGATCTTATTTTGTGATTTCATAAGACATGTATGTTTTCATCAATCTGATAAAGTGACGACACAAAAGGTCTCTTCGTATAAATCTTCGGGAAAGGGAATAATCTTGTTGTAATTTCGCACAAAGAGCAAAGCTATGTGATTGTACAAGTATAAATCTTCGTGTGAGTACAAGAGTTTGGCGTTGCTCATGTATATCAACTTGGCCTGTGGTCGTTTTGCCCAGACCGATTTCGGATTGGGCCACATGGGTGAGATTTCCAACCATTTGTAGGATCTTGTACAAACTCGAATGACGTTTATGACACGGAGCTTATGAGCTGACACGGAAGTGTCAAATTTATTAATTATTCTCAACTTTGGTTTATTTTGCACCTTGTTAATTTTTGCTGGTTCCGTACCATGTTTTACCTTGACTGTTATGATATTGTGAGCCTGTCTGTGAACTGTTTGAAACAACATTGTATAACTTTTAGTACTGTCTACCATTCTTCAACATTAATTAATTATCATTATTAGCAATATTTCTAGTAGTTGTGTTGGATTAATTCATATTCTATTAATATAATTTTCTGTTGTTTTGAAAAATCTAGATAATAGTTTGTTTATGGCACATGGGGTAAAATGTTTTATTATCTTGGCAAGGTTATTTTTACTATCTGTGATAAATTTGTACCTGGACTATGAAGTGTGCTATTAATTAGGCTTGTTAATAAATTAGCCTATGTGTTTAGTTAGTGTTTAATTTGTACTGGTTAGTACAAATTTCTGCAACGACTCTGCTGTCAACATGCTAATATCTGTATACATTTGTTTCATGTCAACGCTCAACATGAAAAACATAGGTTTTGTCTACGCCCTGCCGAAGGACGAGCTCGTGAGGCTTTTACAAGAGCCGAAGGCGAAATTCGAGTAGTCAAGTACCATTGTTCAATTATGCCACCTGGTGGTGCGCTGATTACGGGAACCGGAAAGCTCTGCTATGCAGCCCCCCCCCCCCCTCCAATCATCAACACCTGAAGGAGAGTCCAGTGGTGAGCCAGTAAACCTTTTCCACAAATAAATTACTGTTTTTGTATTGCAGTTTCTAAAGTTACCTGTCTAAGCTTTTTGATCGGAATACCACCTGCTTTTGTCTATTTAAGTCAAGGTTGACGGCTTTATACTGCAGTTACTACGTGAGGTGTTGATGTCACTTCAGGGAGGTACATTTGTTGGGTTTTAACTTCATGATTTACACACATTGTTTCCTCATTGTGTTAAGAGTCAATGAAAGATGAATTTGGTCTATCGTTTTCAAAGGCCTAATGAACCCCTATGTGAGTATCGATTCAATTTGTGCCTATCATGATGCATTTGTCCTTGAGTGAATTCGAACTTACTATTGTTATCGTTTATAATTTTTCCCCCTCACAGGAAGGTGCATTGTATGATGGTTTATGCTCCGCGAAATTTCAATGAGCTGTGGCAGTTGCGGCGAGACGGGACATCTCCATAGTTCGTGCATTAGGCTGGGAAACAGCAGGTGACTTGCCAGGAGTGTGGGCTTGCCAGTTGTGTGGGTCAAAAATATTAGTGCAGTATTCAGAAATGTCTTGTCATGTCACCTGTGGTGAACGAAATTTTCTTTCCTTTAGCAATACTGGGTCCACACACTGTGTCATCAATGAGGCATTTCTCAAATGTATCCTCGAGTTTAAAATTTTGTCAAAAGGGTGTATCAGTATTGTTCCGGAGAAGCGTGTGTCTCGCTAATGGCGACCTAGTTAAATCAGATGTTGTTGTAGACTTATATTTTTAGATTGGTAGGTACTCATGGCCCTTCCCATTCTGGGTATTCCTGCATTTATCTCAAGATATGATTCTAGGTTTTGAGTTTCTCGGTAAAACCTGGACGGTGGTTAATTTAGATCAGTGTTACATTCCATTCGGTTTCGCACTGAATATTCGCATCCAAATGCACATCGATGTTAAGCCAGCTATTTTCACTTCTTTAGCCCAAGGTGAATTAAATGAGGCAGACTTTAAACTTAGGCTAGAGCTGCTCAGAGAGGAATTTAGTGATATGATTATGTCACACATTGGGAAATGCGATGTACTCACATACATGTTTGTCTTGACAGACAACATCCCCATGCGAGATTGTTATTTTAATTATCCCCCTCCCAGCTCCTACATACCTTTTGGGAAATTATCGAGAAGCTGTTAGCGGCAGACATAATAGTTCCGTCAACTTCCTATTATTGCTCTCCATGATTTTTAGTAAGGAAAATGGATAGTGATAAGTACCATCTAGTTGTAAATAATTCTTTAGTGAATAAGAAAATTCATAAGGACCCTTTCCTTTATCCGTGATAGACTGTGCCCTTAAACATCTAGGTAAGGCCCGAGTCTTTTCTGTGCTCGACCTTAATAATAGTTTCCATCAGTGACTGTTAGACCATACTCGCAGAAAATTCACTGCCTTTAGTATGCTGTGGAGTCAGTATGAGTTACGTGGGTACCACTGGGCTCCAATTATGGAAGCCAAGTCCTTTCCCATGTTCTCGACCATGTTCTCACTGAATTTAAATATAAGTTCATGTTCATTTACATAGACAACATAATAGTCTATAGTTATGACTTAGAGTCTCACATGGCACATTTATGGCAAGTTTTCACCAGGATGCGAGAGGTTGGCCTCAACGTGAACCCGGATAAGGTCACGTTGAGGTCAAACATGGTGAAATTCTTAAATATACCTGCTCTGTGAGGGACAGTTACTTATTGACCCGGATCATGTGGCACCCATTTTGAGTTTCCTGCATCCTAGGACACTGAAGGTTGTCCAGAAATTTCTAGGCATACTGGATTACTATATCTGCTGTATTGACCATTACTCGAAAAATTGCCACACCCTTAAATCAGCTGAAGAAAAAAAAGGGGCGAAACTAAAATGGGGACCATAGAAGGAATCTGCCTTTTCCTCTCTAAATAAAATACTGTTGTCACCTTCGGCACTCCTCCCCGACTTTTTCAAGCGATTTGTGGTTCAGGTGGATGCATCCTCTCTGGATTTAGGTGCGTTCCTGAGTCAGCGGATGGAATGTGGGTTGGCACAAGTTGCGTTTGCCAGCCGAAGTTTTTCTGAGGCTGAACACAAACTGGGTATCTATGAGAAAGAGAACCTTGTTTGTATATTTGGCTTGGAGAAGTTTTCTTCATACATAGAACGCAAAGAATGTGATTTGTTTATTGATAGTAAGGCTCTCAGTTGGGTTCTTGAACCATCCTCAACAGTTAGGGAAGCTCGGCCAGTGGGTCCTGCGCTTGTCAAGGTTTCTGTTTAAGGTGGATCATGCCCGCGGCACCCAAAATCAGGTTGCCGATGGGCTATTGTGTATGTACGACATGGACAATTTCGGAACTAGTCAGGACGAGACGCCAGTTGTGTCTGTTAATCTTATACAGGATTTTACCTAACGTTTTGTCAAACTGTGTCAGGCACACACTGATAAGGGTTCTATTCCCAAGTGGCAAACGATTTAAATTTTGGTGTAGTTCTGCCTTACGTTGTGGAGAACATTTTTATGTTTTACTGGAAAGAACGGAAGGACACATAAAATCGTGGTCCCCTGGTCTTTGCGGCCCATGGCGCTATCGTATTTCCACAATTCCATGTTCAGAGGTCACATGGGAATCGGTAGGACTTTCCAAAAAATTCCTACCTATTTAGCATGGCCGACGATTAAGAGCGAGGTTAGCGAATTTGTTCACATGTGTGACGCATGTCAGAAATGTAAACAGACTCATCAGGCCAATTTGAGGCAGAATTTTATCCAGCTCTCAGAGTCCCCTTGTACCTAGTCAATCTTGATATATTTGGTTCATTTGTTCATTCCAAGAAAGGCGATATCTATGTGTTAGTATTGCTGGACACCTTCTCCAAATTTGTGATTGTGCTAATGCTGAAGAATATGAAGTCTACTACTATAATTAAGTCTCTATGTGACCAGGTGTGGAAAGTGTTCAGTGCTCCGGCAGAAATACTGACATATAACAAGTATTTTACTTCCACCATCTTTAAGGACATGTGCTTTAGATTAACTATTAGGTATTTCACTGCAAGACCATATTACCATAAAGGTATCCAGATTGACAGATTCAACAAAAATCTTTAGGCTTGCCTCGCCATTTTTTACAATCGTGATCACACTTTATGAGATCAGGATTTCGATTTCATAAATGTGAGATTTCAATAGTGTGTTGAACAGACCTACTGGGGCCCCTCCACCTCTTCCTTTTATTAGTCACCCTTAAAGCCATCCCTTTTTAAAATATCTGGAAAATTGCTCCCATTTAGCCTCCACTCACTGACTCAGGCCCAGGATCGACTGTATGGGGAGGTCCACAATTGGTTTTGCATGGCCGAGAAGTTGGTCAATGAACAGTTTAGCCAATATAGATTCCCTCCTCAGTTGAATATGGGTGACCTCGTCCTTTATAGAAGTTACATGTTAGCTGACCTGGGCAGTGATGTAAGCGGGAAGTTTCTTAGTGAATATAAAATTCATAAGTTTTTTGGCCCCAATAATTTTGGTTTTGTGTCACCCTCATATGGTAGGTTTTGTAGAAAAGCACACGAGTCAGATTAAGTTGTATCATGTCAGGTGTTAATGTTGCAGCATATGCCCTTTGTGTTTGAGTGATTAATTTTTTACCTTGGTTCCCTCTCTTTTTTTGGTTATATGCCTTTCTAAATTTTCCTATGATTTTTTTTCCTATCTTCCACCCGAGTCGTTCCGAGGAGGCCTCCATCATCGTACAAAGAGGAGCTCAGCATCTCGGCAGGAGGATCTGACGGACTGGTTGTCTGGTAGTGGAGAGGTCACCATCTTTCAAATCCCCTTGAGCACTCGAGAAGAAGTCCGACTCCTGGTGCTTGGTGTTTTCACTTGGCTGCCTGCCGATCTCATCCTCTGGGATGGACTTCTTCGCATTATTATGTCATCAAGAGACGAAGAATTTTGTATTGTTTGTTTTTCTATTGTCTGAAGGTGTCATATAATGTACTGAATATAGTGAACACTTCCCTTCTTCCCCCTTTAAGAATTTTCTCATTCTCTTTGCTGTGTGTAATAATGTACTGTACTGTGACTGCAATCTATTCATAAAGTAAGCTTGGGCTGCCAGAGTGCTTAGAGAGACAAAGTGTTTTTACTATATGTGGGACGTTCAGAAGAGGGGATTGATATATTGCTGCTGCAATGACTTTCCTAGTTCCGGTAACGACCATTGGTGCGCAGCACTGTGAGGCATTCTCCTTAAATGCTTTGTATCCCTTTCCTTTCTCCTTTCTATTCCCTACTCTCTCTCTCTCTCTCCTTTACATTCGTGCATCACGAATTTTAAATTAAAGGGACAGAAGAGTTATTCGGCTGTGATCTCTTCCCTTCCGACATTCTCTTCTTTCGTCAACCAGAGGCCACCTTGCAGAACTATAAGCGACATGATTTGCGATGGTATTTAATATCATTTGAGATACAGCACTCCTGGGGCGCCTTGATATTGTCAGTGATGAAATGTGTAACAGTGATTTAAATTTTATTTCAATATTTGTGCCGGCGAGAGGGAAAACAAGCAGTAAGTTGTGTATGCCAAGCATTTCTTTCTGAACAGGACAATTACGGTTGTAATTCTATATTTGTCTTGGTAATATATGCTTAAAGTTGTGGGCTTGCAGTAACAAGTATAGTAATGAGAGAGATGGCTCACCCCACATTTTCATCGAAAAACCAAGCAATTTAAGCGAAAAATAAAGTAATTTTTTCATTATCGAGCAACTTTGTCAAGTTTATAGAAATTTCATTTGACTCCAATTTTCGATTCTTAAAAAACAAGCAAATTTAAGCCAAAAACAAGCAAATTTAAGCCAAAAACAAGCAAATTTAAGCAAAAATCCAGCAAATTTTTAATTTTTCAAAAATTGTCGTGCACTTTTCATGCGGTTTTTCTCCATCCAAATTTAAGCTAAAATAAAGCACATTTAATCTGAAATCAAGCAAAATTAAGACGATGTAAGTCAAATCAGCAAGCTAAATAAAGTAAATTCAGCTGAATATGCAAGCTAAATCAAGCAAACTTAAGCCAAAACCAAGCAAGTTTAAGCCAAATCAGCAAGCTAAATCAAGTGAAATATTACGTTATTCATTTTCAGCAAAATGGCCTCTGGGTGTGGGAGCCGAGGAAATATGGAAAAAAAAGTTGATAGATTCAAATAATATAGTTTTTACATTTTAAGAGAATTCTAAATTATGCATAGATTTTACATTTTTTATTCATTTTAAACCTTTGTATGTTATAAAAACTTGTTTATCATTTATTTTTTGAAATTATTTTCATCAAACAATTACATAGCGACCAGGTAAAGTAATTTTATATTTATAATCTAGAATACAACTAATTTTTTCCCCAAATTTAGATTCATATAATTGCAATTCGATAGAAACATACTTATTGTTTTTTTTTCTAGTTCTTGTAGTTTTGTCAATTCAAATGAATTGTTTAACTTTTTGAGCAGCGATTCCTTTTTATTTATTTAGAAAAAAATTTATTATGGGAGAAAAGTGATAATTGTTGTTTATGCATTGCATAAGGCTGGAGTTATATTTTTATATTTTAGAACCATGCAAAAAAAACTATAAATATAAAATAAAATAAATATAAAAATAAATATAATATATATAAATATGAAAAAGTAATATAAACATAAAACAAATATAAATATTAAAACAAATATAAAAACAGCTTTTTTCTCTCTTAATAAATTTTTTCTTTATAAATAATAAACTGGTATCATTGCTCAACAATGAAATGCTAAATAATATAATTTGTAAGCATTGAGAAAAATGGGGTGAAGTATTAAACATACAAAGTTTTTTATCACATAAACACACAACAGATAAACATATAAACCTGTAAAAAATGTTCTGCTGAGTATGTTAGAAGTTGTTATGAGCTAAATAAAGAGAAAGTACTATGCAAATGTGGAAAATATATTTTTGATCTACATCTAATTAATAGCAATTGTATTTATCGTCAATAGTTTAATCACTTTTTAATCGATTTTATTCCTTCATAATTTTATCTTTATATATTTTTTCATTGTACGTTTTCATTCATATTAAATACAATTGTAAATGTCGGTGAACAATTCAATAATTGAGTTGAGTGGAATGAGACTGTGGAAGACCTATAGCTAAAAGTTTAAAATAAATATTTACAAACTAAGAAAGAGGATTTAATTAGAAGTGCCATTACACAATGTAATGCTATTCAAAGAAAAGAATATCTGTTTAAAAACTCTACACAGAGTCTAAACGATTTAAATGTTGTAGAGTTCGGAGTTAGAGCCAAAAGTTTTAAAATAAAAAATATAGAGAGACTAAGGAAAGATTATTTATTTACAACTCTTACACCATTTATTTTAAATGAATAAACAAAGAACAATTTTGCAAATCTACATTTCTCATATGTGAATTGTAGAGAACAATACAAAAGGATTAAAATAAATTTTAAAAATATTTCCATTTTCAAATAATTTATTTGTAAGCCCTAGCATTAAAATGGATTGGATAACACAACAGAATTTAAAACATTTACCTCTTTCAGATGTCAATTTTAAAGAACTATATGAAGAAGATGAAAAGGAATTAAAATAAATATTCCCTTTTTTCTGCTAATGTATATCTAAACAAAATAAATAAAATAATCAATAATACTTACAAAGTTAATATAGCTTTTAAAAGTAGGATATCAACATACAACATTGAAAATAACTTTAATTTAGAAAATGCAGATCATTTTTCAGATTCAGTAAAATAAAAAGTTATTTGAGATCATACATGATCATCTTAGGAATTTTAGAGAGCTGAAAACTAACATGTAATTATATAGTAATTGTCACAAATGAGAGAATAACCAAGTGGAACTATTTACATTTGAATCACCCAACTAAGGGGAACTAAGGGGAAATTAGAATGATTTACAAATTCATAAAAAAAGAAATACTTACACAGGTAACTGAAATTCAAAAAAGAGGTTCAGGATGGACTTTAGTTAGAGTA
This sequence comes from Dryococelus australis, assembly GCA_029891345.1. Classification (NCBI taxonomy): domain Eukaryota; kingdom Metazoa; phylum Arthropoda; class Insecta; order Phasmatodea; family Phasmatidae; genus Dryococelus; species Dryococelus australis. Next base: position 18,433,532 of record CM057009.1, read on the forward strand.
TTTGGAGTACAGTTAGCAATAAATAAGTATAATCCATTAAATGGAGCATCATATATTGATCTACCAGAAGAGATTAAGAAAAAAATCATGTATTAATGTGAAAAATGAAGATCAGAAATATTCTCTTTGGACAATAAAGTCTACATTGTTTCCAGCAGATGAAAATTCCGATAGAGTAACTAAATATAAAAATGTGGGGCTTAATATTGATAAAGTAATAGAAAAATTGATGGTATACCAAAAATAGAAAATCATATTGATATATCCCCTAAAACTTACAAAACATAAAAAGGATAAGCATATAAATTTACTTTATTTCAAGTATGATGAAACTCGCATTATTGTTGGATAAAAGATTTATCGCAGTTGCTTTCTGCACAAAAAACTAAACATAATGGTAGAACTTTATATATATATATACATATATATGCCTTCAATTCTTTTACTCTCAAGAAAGATTAAATAAACTGCTCTAAAAATGAATCAATAAGAATGAGTGTACCTTGGAAAGGTGAGCAAATATTTTTCAAAAACTGCAAACATACAATGAAAGTACCTTTTACAATAGTAGCAGATATCGAATCATTAGTAAAGAGAATATCAACTGCTAAGCCTAATCCAATGGAAATAAAGAAATTTTAATTAATCCAAAAATATCATCTTTTATCAGAGGATGATATTGAACATTGTTTTTATAAGGAAATACTTTAGAAAGACATAAACTTACCAATGAACAAATAAATACCATTGATTTAAAGTTGAATGATGAATCAAATACAATAAAATATCAGTTATATGAAGCTTCTGGTTTTTGTTATTATATTGTATGTAGTTATGGAGATGTTTGTTACAATCAACGAAAAGGGAAGTAGATGAGATTGGGGAAATCAATTTCATATGAAGAACCTTGGTGAATATATTGACTTATATTTAAAAATTGATGTTTATTGTTGATAGATATATTTGAAAACTTTAGAGAAACTCATATTAATGCATATGGTTTAGGTCCAGCATGGTATCTTACAGCATGAGGATTATCATGGGATGCAATGTTAAAAATAACTAAACAACCATAAGATTAATTACATGATTATGATAGGATGTTAATGGTAGAAAATGGGTTTAGAGGTGGAATATCACAATGTTGTACACAATTTGTTAAAACAAATAATAAATATTTAGAAGATTTTAATCCAAATCAAGAGTCAAACTATTTTTCATATCTCGATGCAAATAATCATTATGGATGGGCAGTGTCTCAATATTTACCATATGGAGGTTTCGAATGGGTTGATTATCTAAAATTTAATTTAGATTTCTTGCTCAAATATATACTAAATTTGAATGATGATTCACAACATGGATACATATTAGAAGTAGATCAGAAATATCCTCAATAATTGCATAATTTGCATAAAGATTTTCAATTTTTCCCAGAAAATAAGCTAGTTACAGGAACAAATCAATGTAAATTGCTAACAACTTAACTTTACAAACAAAATGATGTAATACAATATCATAACTTGAAACAGTGTTTAAAAATGGATTAAAACTTACTCTAATACATAGCATATTGGATTGAAGAAATGTATAGATTTAAATACAGCGATGAGAACTAAGCTACAAAGATCTTTGAAACAGATTTTTATAAACTGATATATAAGTCTGCATTTGGTAAAGCAATGGAAAATATCAGAAACAGGGTAGATATAAGACTAATATCAAATGAAGAAGACTGTAATAAATTAGTAGCAAGCCAATTTCAAGAAAAGTACTATATTTAATGAGAATCTTGCAGCCATATATATATATGAATAAACCAAGAGTAAAATTTAATAACCCTATTTATATAGGTACATCAATTTTAATTCTATCAAAAGAGTTGATGTATGATTTTAATTATAAAGTTATGAACCAAAATATGGAGATATAATTGAATTATGCTATTAGGATACCAATAATACATTTATGATACAAAAACAGAAGATTTTTATGAAAATATGAAGTCAATGACATAATATTTTGATATGTGCAATTATCCAAAACACAATATTTTTAATATACCTCAAAAAAATAAAAAAAGGTTTTAGGAACAATGAAAGATGAGTGTAATGGAAAAATAATAACTGAACTTGTAGGTTTATGTGCGAAAATGTATGCTTACAAGGATGATGAAAAAGAAAATAAGCAATCAAAAGGCATAAAAATGTGTAGTTAATGAGAGAATAACATTTGATGACTATAAGCATTGTTTGTTTAAAGAAAAAACACAATATAGAAAATTAAATTAATAAAGAGTGAAAAGCATCAAATATATATAGTTGAAGTTAATAAAATTGCATTAAGTCATTGCGATTACAAAACGATTATACTAGAAAACAAGATTGATACAGTACCATATGAATATCAAAGTAAATAATTTTATATTCATTTTTCTAATATATTATATTCTATATTATTATATAATAATTATATTCTCTATATATATTTTATTAATTTACAAAATCTTCAATACTTCTAGTATCTTTAGTTTCTAAAATAATGTGAATATCAATACAACAAAATCATTTAGTTTACAATTTTTGTCTCTTATTTCTAAAACAATATTCATAACCATTCATTATTAATTTTGTAAAAAATTGGACAAATAGGTTCATAAATAATATAATCTCCAAAATCAAACATTTTTTTGTGGAAAAATGGCGATTATATGTTTCTAATGTATAGATTCATCATATTTTATAAACATACTCCATACCAAGTTACAATTAAGATTAATTTTTTAATGAGTCAAAATTAGGTAATTTAGTGCCTATTTTTTTTTCTTTTTCAATAGCCATATTTCTCCCCAAACCAAGAAAATCGAATAATTGATCTTCAAATTTAATATCAAAATTAGATTTAATAATTTTTCTGTTTTTCACATTGTCTGATATTAATTCTATGTAACTAATAAAATGGTTCAAATGAATTTATAGTATCTTTTAATGATTCAATATTGTATTCTCCTCTAGGTATATTTCTAACTTTTTTGTTATCAATCAATGTTATTGTTCTGTTGTTTATATTTGGTGTTACAAATTTTGTACTGAAACTAATCAATACTATAGTTTTATCATTATGTGTGATATAATGAAGTTCCTCCTTTAGTATGGAACAATTACTGGTTAGAATAAATACTTTATTATCCATTTAATTAAAATACATCATATTAAATGAAAAAGGTTGATTTGGGTGTTGGTGTATTAATTTGTGAAGAAAATTCTAATAATAAAAAATTGAGAATTATTTCTGGACACCATGAGGACAATAGTAGTGGGTCCAAGTAATGTGGAGAAACTAATTTGATGATAAAATTTATTTTTAGAATGGTTGGTTGTATTTTGATAAATTGTATGTTTGCTCAAAAAATTTAAATTAACCAAAATATACTTAGTTACGATATTATTTTGATGCATTACCTAAAACATTTAGAGAAATAATGGCATTCTTTGTTAATAATAACGAAATTATTCCTTTAGATCAATGTGAAAATGATTCTCTTGTTATATTTGATGTTATTTTATACTAGATGGATACAGTCCAAGATTATTTTATTAGAGGAAGATATAAAAATATAGATATATTTTATTTAGCTCAAACTTATTAAAATACCTAAACAATTGACAAGAGATAACATGAATTTTTTATGTATATTTAAACAAGATTATACTTATTATAAACACATTTATAATTATTTTGTTGGTGGAGTTGTGTCACATGATAAATTTAAAAAGTTTTGTGCAAAATGTTGGGGGTGAAGAAAATGCTTTATAACATTACATTTAAGTAGAAAAAGGAAAGATTGGAAGTCTATAAATAAAATCAATGTCTTTATTATTAATTTTTTTTTGTAAAATACTCATTCTATTTAACAGGCATTGAACAGCTATAAACAGCTGTTGAACATGATGATTAGCATTAAATTATGCAATGCTTGAAATATATAATTATATAAAAATATTTAAAATATTTAAAATACACAAAAGAGATGTTTAATTAATCCAAGAGTTATGAGAATTATAAAATCCTAAACATTTAACATAATTTTATCACCCTCAATTTTTAAAACTTTTTCAAACAAATATTCATCAGGATAGTTAGTTTCCATAATTTTGTATTCGTAAAAAATACCTTTTATTTCTTCTGCAATAATTTTTTTTAAATTTGTAATTTGGAACATCATAATTTAAAAATTTTAACATAGTAAATAATTCTGTTGCCCAATTAGGAGTATAACCCTTTTCAAAAATTTGTTTATTTTTGTTAACACAAATAACATCACCAACTTTATATTTTGCTTAGTATACATATTTGCAAAATCTTTTATTAATTTTTTAATACTTTTTATTTTGTTCAATTGGTTTCATATCAGTAGTTCTGTGTATTGTATTGTTATATTCTTTTAATATATAATCTATTATTTTTACCCATTTATAATTGCCATTTAAATTAAATTTTTCCACATTTTATTCTTCATGTGATTATATCTCTCTACAACACCAGCTTTAAGTTCGCTGAATGTAGAATAACAATTTATGTTATAATTTTGCATAAGTTCTTTAAATGTTTTACTATAAAGTTCTGAGCCAGCATCACTTTGAATATTACTTGGATTAATCTTTATCATTTCTAGCTACATTTTTAGCTTTTTTATCCTTTATAAGTATAGCAAGAGCATATTTTGAAAAAACATCAATAACAGTCATAATATACTTATATCCATTATGTATATGTGATAAACATTTTTTATTGCCAGTGCTAATCTCAACAAGATCAGTTTGCCATTAATCATATTTTCCATAAGATATTACTTTTCTTCTGGGGAGATTTCTTCTTGCTGGTTTATATAATTCATTTATTATACCTTCTCTTACATTTGTCAATTTTTAAAATGTTGATTTATTAGAACTGCATTTCGAACATTTACTTTTCTTAACTAATAGTCCATTTTTAGTATTTTCATTTTTCCATATTATTATTTTTAGTAACATTCTTACACTTCAAGCACCAAATATTCTCCATTTAATAGAAATATATGTATTTATTATTTATAATTTTTCTTTATATTTCACGAATATTCTTATTGTAGTCATCAATCCATCATCATATTCAGATATTTTTATTTTATTTTAAAAGTTAAAATATCACCTCTCTTAACATCAAAAGGTTTACTGTAATATATTTTTGTAGATAACTTAATAACAGTTATAGTATTGTCAGATAAATTTAGATTAGCAGTGATTATTTTATAAAATTGTACAATCCATCAAAAAAGTAAAGAAAATTTGCAGGTGAATAAAATATATGAGCTTTTGCTTCCTTATATTTTTCCATTTTCAAGTAAACAAGTGTATCACATTAATTTAAAACTGATTTGTTTAAATTTTGAAATTTATCAGCTATTTCTTTATCAAAAAATCTCTTATTGACTGCATCTTTTCCATTTATAAGAACAACCATATTATCAGTTATTTGATTATAAAGAAAAATCTAATCCCTCGTATAAACCAAAACTTTACTAAGGTGATAATATGTAAAGCAGCAACAATAATATTGTATTTGGAAGCTGCATATGTTTTTAATGCAGAATCAGAAACAATAGTATTGTAATTCGAATCTACATTTATTTAAATGGATAATCATCACAATTTTTATCAAAAATCTTTTATTGATTGCATCTTTTTCGTTTATAGGGTCAGCTAAACTAGAAATTCTACAATTTTGAAGAGAAACATAATTTTTTGTATAACTAAAAACTTTACGTATTTCATCTTGTAAAGCAAAAAAAATATTATTTTATTTTATCTTGAATCTTCATCTTCTTTAATGCATAATCAGAAACAATAGTAGCGAATCTTGAATTTACATATGTAATTTTAACATAAGCAGAAGTTATAGATGATGTAATAGATAAAATAGTTTTGTATCTTGAATCTACATCCATTTTTAAAGCATAAGCAGAAAGAAAACTATTGTAATTTAAATCTAAATATTTTTTTAATCAGCAGCAAATGTTTCTTATCTTGTGTTTGCATATTTTTTAAAAATAAAACCAATAGTTTCATATTTTGAATATAATTCTTTTTTTGAAACAGGAATGATAGTTTTCTATGTTGAATCAACAGATGTTTTAAAAGCATAAGCATTATTGTAAAAAAATTATTTTAAATATTTGCTAAATGGTTTCCCAAATATGTGTCATTTGATAATAAATAAATTATATAATTAAATTTAAAATCATTTGGAAAAATATATAATACAATTAAACATAATGTTCACATATAACCAAATACAAATTCTGAATTCTATTATCATTATAATAACCATTTCTTTTTTAGTGTAATTAATTAAAATATTAGGAATATTACCCCCAAATGAATCAAAATAGTAAACATTATTATTTTCTTTAAAATAACATACTCATTGAGTACCACATTTGATAAAATGTCAAAATTAAACCACAGCTCATTTATGTTTGTGCATTCTTTTTGGTAATTTATCAATCATATAAAAATAGCTGAAATGATTAATATTTAGTATTTTTTGATATTTTTAAATATCAAAATAGTGCATGGTAATACATTCCATTTTTTGGTTTTGCCCTTTTTTTGCAACTAAACCACTTCTGGTTTTATTTCCATTGCTAAATTATATCGCCGTTCTTCTTGTATTTTTTTCGATTTTTTCTAGTTTATTCAACAGAATTATAAATTTGCAGTAGCTCCTACAGCTAAAGCTCCAGGTGCACCTAAAGTTGCAAATAAATTTGTTAAAAATCCCTCATGATGTAAAAATTATACTCATTTCTTTGTAAACCATATTGTGCTTTAACAACATTTATTTCTTTTGAAATTTCTTTTCCAATATTTATAGTAGAATCAAATGCAGTATGCATGCAATTAGTACACATCAATTTTTTAATGGGTACAATTCCCATTTGCTCTTCCAAATTAGGATATTTTTATTCTGAAAATAATTATCTTTCATATGATGTTTCATCTGGTGTTTGTGGATAAAATAAATTTTTGCTGCTTCTGGAACTAGCACAGTCATTAAATTTATATTCTCTTCATTTACTTGTTCTACTTTTTTTTAAACCAATATTTCGTGATTCGTAAATTAGTGGAAGATCTTTTTCTTATTTTTTTTTATATTCTGCTTCATGATTCTTTTTACAATTTCTGTATTTTTGATTGAGTAAGTCAACTCAAGAAATGTCCTTTGACAAATCTATCATTTATATATAATTTTTTCTTATAAATGAGTTACAAATGTGTTGAGAGTTTTGATAAACAATCTTTTCACTCAACAGATCAAACTAGAGGGAATTTAAATGTTTACAATAATATAATTGAATTTGATATTCATATAGGTGATGACTTTTCGTTTCCAAATGATGCTTATTTTGATGAATAATTTAGATTACTAAAAACAGATAAAGAAGCAAATGAAGCAAACTATGATAAATTAGATAATATTTATTTTGTTCTAACTTTTTTCCTTTTCAGTTTTCTAGAGTTTTAATCTCAAAACATGACAATATTATTGAAGGTATTGATAATCCAGGAATAACATAAACAATAATGAATACTTTGTTAAGATCTCTAAGTGAACAAAATTATTTAGAATTAACTTGTGCTGATGATTATTATCGAGTAATAGCTACTTATAGTGCTAAACCAAATGAAATAGTCTATCCTATGAGATATATGTTTGGTTTTATTCTAGATAACAAAGAAATTTATTGTAAAGGCGGTTATAAAATTTCTTTTTTTCGTAATTCGTTTGACAACAATTGTTTATATCTTTTTCAAAATAAGAAAGCAGATGGTTCACTTTATAGAGATTATGTTGATCGTGGTAAAATTGTTATTCAAAAATTAGAAATTATGTTGCCTATTATTGAATGCGGCCTTTGCAATTAAAGAAAAGATATACAAAAACCCTAAAATACATATTTGTTTTATTTAATGGCCATTTTTAGAAGGAAAAAAGTTCCTTTTGGAACAACTGTTTTTAATTTTGATATAAAAGTTCAATTTATTAATTTACCATTTGACATGTCTGATTTTGTAATTGTAGGTTTTCAAACTAATAGAAAAAATAATGCTGAACAGGATGTGCACGTTTCTATGTTTGATCACTGTAATGCAAGAAATAGTTATGTTAAAAATGGAAGAAATGAAATTTTTCCAAAAGAAAATTGGAATCTAGATATTGGAAATAATTTTTGTGATAAAGTATTTCTAGCTTACAATGATTTTAGAAATTCAATATCAAAACTAGATACTATATACAGAAATAATGAACTTTATTATGAGCCAACTCTAAATTTTCATGGTGCTACCAATTATTATTCATTTTAGGGTATATTATTGATTGCTTGTATAGAAATAACTTTATTTAAAGAAAAAAAAAACAAATATAAAAATTTGTGTAGATTTTGATAGAGATAAAATCACACTACCATATCTTTATGCAAATATATTTGATAGAAATAGTTTTAAATTAATAAATGAGAAACAAGTTTTCGTAGCATATAAAAGCTTGAAAGAAATGAAAAATGGAAAATTTATACATTATATAGAATTCTCTCAAAATATAAAATTATGTTTTGAATCTTTTAAATTACTTTTTAAATCTTTATATATATATATCACTTAACATTGTATAATATAGCTTGCAGATTTAGCTTGCAGAGTTATAATAAATTTGCTTCTTTTTTCATACATTTACTTTATTTAGCTTGATTATTTGGCTTATATCTGCTTGATTTAGTTTGTTTTTGGCTTAAATTTGGTTGATTTTAGCTTAAATTTGGCTGGAGAAAAACCCACACGAAGAGTGCATGGTAATTTTTGAAAAATTAGAAATTTGCTGGATTTTTGCTTAAATTTTGCTTTTTTTTGAGAATCGAAAATTGGATTCAAATGAGATTTGTAGAAATTTGATAAAGTTGCTTGGAAAAGCGAAAATTACGTGATTTTTGGCTTAAATTGCTTGGTTTTTCGATGGAAATGTGGGCTGAGCCAGCTCTCTCATTACTATACTACTGCAGTAGTAATTGTTTTTTTTTTCTAAATTATGTTTCGCATACACCTTCTAAAATGTACTTTGGTTTAACTTTTACTTATCTATTTTGATGTGTTGGATAGCGCTGTATGAAACGAGTAGGTTTGGTGATTGCTTCCGCCTCATTTGGCCCTTCCCGGGCGAGCTTTAATTTTCGTCGCAACACATTTCCACAACTTAATTTCTTGTTTTTAGATATATATGTCGTCTATAATATTATACGACTGGATGGCTCGGAAGAGCCAGAAATCCATAAAAATCAATAGTTGCAGTTCAGCTGATATATAAGATTTTAAGGAAATTTTAAATGCTTTTTTTAAAGAGTGGTGTTATATGCGACGTGCCTTAATGGACCAAACTGATTGCCTTGCCACGTCTTTTTAATTGTAAAATACTACTCTTGCGCTCATTTAATAAAATGTTTAACAAGGTTTTTTCAGCATGAAATACCAAAATATAATATAATCATACTCCAGTCTTGGCGTGTGCTTTGGGGGTAAAATTGGATGGTCACGAATGCAGTGGCGTGTTTTGCAATGAGTTTTAACGATGCAGTTATAAATGCACGTGTCTTTAAAATCTATTTATTGCCAAGAAATATTAAGCTATAAACGCTTTTATAGAATCAGTGTTCCCTTACGCAATGGCAAGAATTTGCTTAAATGTAAATGTGCCTTTTCTTTTAAAATAATTATTATCAAGTTGTGATAGCTTCGATAGAGATTCCAGCCAAAAGCTGATGATGAATAAACGTTCAATTAATACATGCTACGTACATTGTTACATTGTTAAACCAGCTGATTTGGTTCCCAGTGTGTTTGGTAAGGTAAATTTATATTTCAGCGCTGAGCTGACAAGGAAGTGTCAAATTTATTAATTATTCTCAACTTTGGTTTATTTGCACCTTGTTAATTTCTTGCTTGGTGCTTAGCATATTTGACCTTGACTGTAATGATATTATTTGCCTGTAAGTACTGTTTGAAATAATATTGTATTACGTTTCCGTACTGTCTACTTTTCTTCAACGTAAAATATTAGTTATTATTACCAATATATTTAGCAATTGTGTTGGATTATTTCATGCTCTGTCGTTTTTTAAAATCTACATCATAGTTTGTTAATGACATCTGTGGTAACATGTTTTGTTATCTTGGCTAGGTCATTTACTATCTGTGATAAAATTGTACCAGAACTTATAATTGTGTTATTAATTGGGCTCGTTAATAAATTAGCTTCAAGTGTTTTGTAGGTGTTTACTTTGTACTGGTTAGTACAACCACGTGGGTGGGAGAGGCTAATCGCACCAGGGAATGTCCTCGCGTTCCAGTGTGAGAGGGCTAGCGGGCTTATTCTAAGGTATTTGTTTAGTTTCCTCTTAAAAAAAGTATTCGTTATTACTCGAATTTTCGTTTCCTAACGAAATGAACTATTCTAAGCGCCTTCAAGTATTTGTTTAACGTCACTACGTTTGATATTGCACTCGAAACGATAACGAAGCCCTTGGGGCTTTCGTCACGGTGTTTTATTATGAAGATCAAAGGTGTTTTTTTTAACTATATAAGCAGCAGGGTAGCCTGACTAGCGTGAGTGTCTTTTATTATTTAATTACATTTATTTATAATGAAAAATTGGAATGTAAACATCGATATTATGAAATAACGCTTTTAAACAAACTAGTTTGGGAATAATCCGATAGGTAGCACTAACACGCAAATAATTCTTGGAAGTATACAACAAAATCACTCTTTTCTGAAAATAATTTACTTAAAATTCATACCGCAATGGAATTAAACAATTGACTAGAAACACGACTGCGTCTAATTTGTTGTCATTCGCTTATTTTATTATATTGTTATTTCAAATGAAGAACGAAACAGCGTAGTCGTGAATAGTTTGCAACCAAACAGCAAAGCGGAGCAATATCTGCTTACATGTGACAAGCAAAGTTTTGTCTGCTCTCTCTTATCGGCGTACGCGGGAATCCATCTTAACGCAAGTGCTTACGGAATTAGAGCATGTTTATGTGTATATAATACATCACAGGTCAAGCCGATATATAAAATATCGCCAAGTACCATATGGACAGCAAATTTGACACACTTAACGAACGAAATATACTTTTTCTCTGAAATAGGCCTACATTATTTGTTTAATACCAGCATTTAAAACCCACCAAATGCGAACAAAATATCTAAAGGGCTTAACTGCTTTGGTTTGTCAAAGTTTCGAAGCTGAAATATTCATAATTCTATACGCAAACGCGTATATTTCAGTTAAAGTTCATGTGTGTAGTTTTGCCATTTTGCATTCGCTAACGAAGATCCAAGCCTTGCCGAATGCTCGGAGGGCTGTAACGATATATGACTTAGAATACGAAATGGCCTTTCTCGAAGATTTTATTTGTTTCGAGATCATTCGAAAGTTACCGAATACGAAAAATAAACGAATCACTTGTAACAAGCCCCCAGATCTCCGAAAGTGGGAGACAGACAGAAGACACTCCGCAGACAGGCAGCGCTGTTCGTGGAAACAGGTTGCTACACCGGCAGCGGGGCAGGCTTCAAAGCCTGAATGGTTTTATGTCGAATTGGATGTCTTAACTAATAAAAAATTATATGTTCATTAATAAAATTAATTTTATCGCTACACTGTGCCTCGAAAAACAATACTTTCTTTTTCACCAACAACTTAACCATTTCTTATCTGCAGAGGTCTAAATGATGTAAAAATTCAACTTGCATGTAACGTTTTATTGTTCGGTCATCGGTCGCTCTGTTCACTTTGCACTCTAGATTCGAATTAGTTGAAAATAACGTAGTACAATTCAACTACTCTAATTAGTGAAAATAACGTAGTACAATTCAACTACTCTAATTAGTGAAAATAACGTAGTACAATTCAACTACTCTAATTAGTGAAAATAACGTAGTACAATTCAACTACTCTAATTAGTGAAAATAACGTAGTACAATTCAACTACTAGAATTATTGAAAATAACGTAGTACAATTCAACTACTCTAATTAGTGAAAATAACGTAGTACAATTCAACTACTCTAATTAGTGAAAATAACGTAGTACAATTCAACTACTCTAATTAGTGAAAATAACGTAGTACAATTCAACTACTCGAATTAGTGAAAATAACCTAGTACAATTCAACTACTCTAATTAGTGAAAATAACGCAGTACAATTCAACTACTCGAATTAGTGAAAATAACGTAGTACAATTCAACTACTCGAATTAATGAAAATAACGTAGTACAATTCAACTACTCGAATTAGTGAAAATAACGTAGTACAATTCAACTACTCGAATTAGTGAAAATAACGTAGTACAATTCAACTACTCTAATTAGTGAAAATAACGTAGTACAATTCAACTACTCTAATTAGTGAAAATAACGTAGTACAATTCAACTACTCTAATTAGTGAAAATAACGTAGTACAATTCAACTACTCGAATTAGTGAAAATAACGTAGTACAATTCAACTACTCGAATTAGTGAAAATAACGTAGTACAATTCAACTACTCGAATTATTGAAAATGTAGTACAATTCAACTACTCTAATTAGTGAAAATAACGTAGTACAATTCAACTACTCTAATTAGTGAAAATGGCTACACAGCCACTGCTAGTTTCAGTGAAACAAGTTCACTGATTAAAGTGATAGCAAACTGCGTGCGGCGAATTAAATATTGTTTTTATTGAATTTAGCCAAATCACTACGAGAAATAAATGCATTTCCTATAGTGAATGTTTATATAAGCAAATTAAAGTGATTTTAAAAAGTATAAAAATTACAGCATCCAGGATTTGAGCCCACATAAGCCAGTTCCTAGTCCGTTTCCTTGCCAATCGAGCTACCAAGCCAACACTGTATACTAGCGCGTTACTAGGACAAAACGCGCATTAAAAATGTTTTTTATTAGTTTTTATTAGTTTAGACATTATTATTTCATTTGATACGCGTTGATTAACTGATCGATCAATCAAAATGCAAATCACTTAAAAAGAGCGAATGAAATTAATGGTTGATGAATTAGTGTAAAAAGTCACTGAATCAATTGAGTGAAGGAAAAGGGGCATTTTTTTTTTTTTTTTTTTTTTTACTAATTCATCAGTTGAATTGACTGAAGTGACTGTAGAATAAGTCAGGCGCTGTTAACTGATTTAAACATTGAAACTTTCACTGATTCAGACTGAGAGTGTTGTGTGACTCTCAGTAGCGAGGAGAATGGACCGGTCTTGTTTCGCGCTGGGACAGTTTGGTATATGGGCAGCTCGTGCTGACTGGTTTGGAATTCCGTCTTCTTAAACCTTTCTGGTATTCTTGATTCTCTCAAATTATTCCAATGAACTTAACAAATTACACTGTTGTAATAACTGTGCGATTTCTTAGACGAGTTTCAGCTCTCAAGACCTCGCTGTTAAGAGCCGCCCAAATATCTTCACTCGCCCTTAGTTGAGTCGTTTAAACCAATTCAGTGCTTTATATTCGGACATTGTCACTTGCGCAAGGCGTAATAGAAACGAAAAAAAGTGCTTGTCGCAATTCGGAATCTTCGTGCTTGAATATTGCTTGTTGATCTACGGATTGCCTAAGAACCAAAGCCACGCAGCTTTTCTAGAGCCGAAAATTCCCGAAGTGAGCTTTTAATATTTAAGTCGCTCACTTTATTTATAGATAATTTTATCCTGTGGTAACAAGGTACAGAGTTAATGTCCCATTCTGGCCACGCCATAGAATTTAAAGTTGAACATACATGTTTTTCGTTCTTACAAAAGCCACGTATATTATACTTCTGTTTATAAGATGTGGCCAGAATAGGGCTTTAGCACGTCGCCAATACATCTCTACAATTAAGTGAGCTACGTATATTGGACTCTTGTATAAGAAAAAATCATAAACTTCGCTCTTTATGCTATGGATTTCAGTTACATCATTAATATTTTATTCCTTACATTTGTTTAATTTAATGAGAAAAAAATTTGTTTGGACCGTTTCAGTTGTTATTACTAAAATCTAATTAGGGCTATCGAATTGAAAAATACTAACGTATACAGTAGGGGAAATATTATGATGTTTATGCTTGTCATAATCGTTGATAACTTTCAAGCACATCCTATCATGAATAAGTAAGTTATAATATTCGAATAGGGTCAAATTTCGTTTCAAATGATCAAATTACTTCTGTTGTGCTATGTAAGATCATGAATTTCGCCTCACTCGCTGTAACATATCACACAAGTTGTAATTTATCGAGATAAAGCGACTCAAATTTCAAAGCAAATACATGAAAAAAACATTTTCCTTCTTCGGAAGTGAATAAATTGCTATTGAAAAGCTGGAACAATTTAAATCTAACTTTTTATTGCTGCTTATTTACGCTCCTGCATTAGGCCGGAAGGCATACAGACCGAAATAAACGTGCTACTAAAATAAAAAAAACCGGCACACATCTACGCACTTTATCCGGGAATTGAAGTCGGGCCCCTTTGTACAACAATCTGGTATTCCACCAAACTTCATTATGAATGCATTTAGGCATATTAAAAGGATATACAGTCCCATGTACATTTTAGTCCTTACGCCAAACGCGGCCAAACACGGGATTTGTGAAAGGAAATGCAAAGAGACTCAACATTACAAAAACGTGTATCTTTTCTGGCCCAGCTTTGAAGAGCCGAAGAAATTAGGTAGGAAAAATAAATCGTGCGAAAAATGCAGTGCGGGCAACGTGGGCGAAACAATGGGACGCGCAGAGGAAACGAGATATGAAGCGGTACGAAAGTTGGTGAAGAGAGTCAGTGCGTGTCAGTCAGGAAGCGTGCCGACATCCTTGCCTCCTTCGGGAACCAGCGCAGCGGTCCCCGGCCGGTAGTTCTTCACAGCTCCGCGCGCGCGCTCTCCTGGACGAGTCGCGTGCTGCGTTTCCTCTCGGGACGCTGTACCGGTGTCGAACCTGCGCGGCCCGCGTCTCTCCCTCTTCAACGCGCAATATTTCTCGCCGCGCTGTTCGGGCCGGGAGCGAATGGGGCGGGATTTTCGCGACCGAGTGATTCAAGTCTGTCGCCTTTGACAGCGGGTACACGGGCGATTCCGCCACGGGAGGACTTCACACCGCGAAACGTTCGACAACAAGTCGTCAAGAGAAATATAGTTACCTGCAGCAGGCTTAATAGTTTGAAACTGCTGTCGCTGAACGTATTCGAAGAACTTGGGTACGAGTGCGTGGATTAGCTGCTCCTGCAATTACCAAGTGACTGAAATGTCGTTTGTCACCAAATGTGAAGTTTATCTGCGGACTTCTGGTAAGGACTCATTTACCCATTCTGTAGTTAAGTGACCAGCATACTTCTTAATAACCCCACGTGTCTTTGAGTTGAATCGGTTTTCAGGCAATGATTATTCATAAGTGTATATATCATAGATAAATTATTTATTTCTTAAGAAACAAACAGTATGTAAAAATGTTTTTTCGTTTCTTGAAATCATTTCGGTATGTAGTTAAATTTGTAATTGCATTTACTGATATGTCTAGCGCAGTTATTGTGCATAAAACACGGAATAAATTTTAAAAACAGTATCTGAGGAAGGTGTGCTAAATTATACGTGAATGCAAACAATCTTATGCCTGAAAACCGGTATTTCTTCTAAGCCCAGCTAAGACTACACCCTTATACTTACTACTTGTTTGGTAATTAAATTAAATGAATAGATACCAACATTTCAAAGAAAAATTCAAAAAATTATATCGTTATACATATCATGAAATTTGCACTCAGTACCCAGAAACCGTAACACAATTAATATTCTTATAACAATTTGGTAGCACTGAAGGTTTAAAGTCCATCACTATGATGAATTATAGTAAACGGGAAATTTAATCAAATCCTCGATATTATTTTTCCTGTGCCTGATTATATATGGCATCACAAGAAATTTAAAGGACACATGGTGTTACCTTTTATAAAATACCCTTCTCTATTTCATCTCACATTGTTAAGGTAATTTTAATACATAAATGGGCCAGAAAATAAATGTTAAGAAACGTTTGAAATAATGAACGTTTTCAGTTAAATTATAATGGCGAAGTTTCAGATTGACCCAAATTCAATTCACTGTGACTAGAGCCTATTTTTTTTTTCTCAAAGGAATGGTAATATTATTCTGTAGCATCATTCCCTTGTTTTGAATTCGTGTTTGCCATTTACACATTACTTATATTACTAAAACGTTTTATAATCTTCTTTGTAGTTGTAGTAGTTGAAGTAAATTCACATGCTGTTCGAAGTGAATATGGGTTCAAGCATAAACCATAAACTATACAGTAAATCACACTGAATAGTTTTGAATATGTGCTATTCACGGTTAGTTCACACTTTTCTGAGGCCCTGCTAAAGTTCTACTTTTGGTTACCGATTGCGTATCCTCTCGCTACATATAAACATAAACACTGCTATGTGACTTTACGTTTTAATTGTTAAATACTTTGTTTATTGTTTTCAGCTGTTCAAAGAATTCTGTTATATATCAAAAACCATTTCGTACGAATGTTCACAATTTAGGCCTATAAACATATTTAGGTAAGCTTTAAGACTTTTTAACCATGTATTTACTGACAATAATTCTCACGGTTATTCTTTTACATTGTTAACATATTTGTTATACACGGCATAGCACATTACACGTAATACATTTTAATATTTTGCCGCGACTGTGTTTAATTCTGTTATAACTGCGAGAGAAAGAACTGCAGTATTTAACCTTTTGTTGTTGAAATGTGTTGGGTTATTTCGTTAAAAGGACGGCCTCAGATGGAACAAAAGTTAAAACGAAGGAGCAACCAGTCCAACGAAAAAGACAAGTAAATTCAAGCATACAACTCGCGCCGCTTATTTTTTCTACATAGAAATAACAATCTTAAAAAACAGTGGTGAAAATGCTCACAAATAGACCTACCGTAACTTTTATTCTGCTCATATTTCTATGCGTAGGTACTTACTGTTTTCTAGGTTTATTTAATTATTTATTTAAATTTATCTGGCTGGGCTTAGCTTTTTGTTGGGATTGTGGCAAACATGCAAATCAAAGAAACGTAAGCACGTAACACAATTGTTCTTCAAACACCTAGGGCAAAGTTACTTCATGATAAATAAATAGACGTGACTTTCAAAAATAAATTTCGTCATAAAACAGTTCACAGTTAAAACGTATAAATTTCGCACGTCAAATATTTGCAATCACAGACATACACTGACACGCCGTATCATAACGACAATAATAATGTTCTACCAACTTTACACATGTTACCGTCCCGCCATAACATCTAAATATAAGTATTCAAACAATAAAATCTCATTTCAGTAGTAAATAATAAATTCAAAAATCATTATTTTTGATAGATAAGTAAAGAAAAATACTAAGCTTGAAATCATGTATAATTTTCTTGCTACTACAAGCGGTGCGAAACTTCCCGAGAGAGAGAGAGAGAGAGAGAGAGAGAGAGAGAGAGAGAGAGAGAGAGAGAGAGAGAGAGAGAGAGAGAGAGAGAGAGAGAGCGCGCGCGCGCGACAAGCTCCGCTCCATCTATTCAAGTTTCTTCCTCGGAAAATAAAAACACCATGCACTGAGAGAAAATCGAACGAAATATTTGTTTATCTAGGGCCAAATATATATTTAGTTGCCCTAACAAAATAGATTGTTGAGCAAACAACATTTGAAAAGCTGCAAAATTACTTTTGTTTGTCTAGCAAAATATGTTTTTGAATAAACAAAATCTCTATGTTGGGCCAAAAAAAAATTAGCCTGTCAACTAAATATTATGTTGAATCATCTGTATATATGTTTTGGGCCACTCATATGACTGCCTTCGATAGAAAATACAACTTGAGAGTTTGTTTGTACTTTTTGTGACAATTAGGATAGTAACCATGTTTGTTAGTGCATCTATTGATGCTTAACAATCGTATAAACACATTAATAAAACAAAGCAACAAGAAATTGACAAGTAAAGCTGTAAAACTTGCAATAATTGTTTGGCACACATTGCCCAATATTTGCAATATATCTATGTAAAAGCAATCCGGCGTTACTAGTTGTCACATTAGCCGAGGTCGCTAAGGGGTAACTCTAGGATGCAGGTGATCTAGAACCGAATCTAGCTCGAACTTGTAAATTCTTTTATATCTGCCCAAACTGTTAAATGTACGTGTAGTCAAAACAAATCTTTAGTTCCACCAACCAAATCCTACAGTTTGAGGCAACCAAATGAGAACAACAAAATAATTTGGGTTCAGCAACAAAGTATTTAATTGCCCATATACTTACAAATAATTTGGTTGCTCCAAAGAAATCTTGTTTGATTCAACAAGACCATTTTCTCAGTGTGTCTCTAGGGGCTACGCATCGTAATTTGCGCTGATCAATTACATATGTTTCCTTCAGTTCTATATATATATATATATATATATATATATATATATATATATATATATATATATATATATATATATATATATACACTCACATACATATTAGTAGGTAACGATTAATGTACAAATAGCTTACCAAAACTAGGTTACAACAATATTTTAACTGTGAACTATATCTTGCTAGCCTTTTCTGACACATTGCTTCTCTAGCTGTTTTTAATTCGTATTTAATACGAAATAAATATAACAAATTATAGACGATACGAAGTTATGGATTCATTTATTCAAAAATACAATATGTTAAAGTGGATCACAATGTTTTATATTTGTGGTACACAAATGATTTAAAAAAACAGGTTGACATGTTACTCCTAGGGTGATTTTTCAAAGGTTCTTTTTAAAACGTCCGGAGAAACCATGACTGGACTATACTTAAACTTCGTTTAGGTGAACCGTCTTATCTGCTTTCCAATATTTTCCTTCTATTTGTTACTTTATTTCGGTTTTTCAAGTTAATTCGTTTATTATGAATAGGGGTCGGCAACTCATCTCTCTCCGCCCATGTTTCTCCAGTCTTTGCGGTGTTAGCGGTAGGTGACTGGAGTAATTTGGATTATGTTCAGTATATTCACACGTCAGAAACAATCTTACGATGCATTAAGTTCAACCAGTGGCCTATGTCCTGATTACGAACAAACGTATCGCACCGTTGCATAGGAATCGAATTTGGTGATTACATTTATTTGTGAGACATGTGTTCAACACATGTGCAGGCTCATTGTAATTACTTCACGCTTCTTCGGCTGAATTTTTCACTGTTAATATGGTGGAAACAGGTGTAAAAAAATACCAAACACCGTATATTTTCGTTAATATGAAAATTATGGACTCTGCAGAACGCATTTCTATGCTTATTGAAAATGAATACTTTGGCAGCAACTGCATACCGGCCAGCTGCGAACTTCCTGCCGGTTTGAACTGAAGTGAAGAGTGAAGAGATTTTGGCAGCTCTTAATAGCGAGATCTTGAGAGACGATGCAAGGGACCGAGGTGGGTATGGATCAACGCCGGAATGAAGGGGCGGGGGGAAACGGGAGCTCCCGAGAAAACCCACCGACCAGCGGCATCGTCCAGCACGATTATCACACGCGAAAATCCGGTAGTGTCCCGGCCGGGGATTGAGCCTTGTTCGTGTTGGTGGGAGGCGAGCAGACTAACAGCTGAGCCACCCCGGCCCCCGGTTTGAACTGATTTTTTCAAGATGTGAAATTCCCAGCTTCAAAATAATCAAAGGCAATATATATATATATATATATATATATATATATATATATATATATATATATATATATATATATATATATCCGCATCCGCAATCAAACTGAACTCAATAACGGCATCAACAATCGAAGAGAAACAGGAAAATGTGACAGTTATTGCAGCGTATGTATGCGTTTCTGTAAAGAGACTTTTTAGGCTAGAATTCAAAGTCGATGGCTTGTTGGACAAATAAGTCAGACCTAAATAAGCAATGCTTCTCCTTAAAACACTACTTATTTGAACAATTAATTCATAAATATCTCCTTGATGAAGTAATTCTAATAGAAGTATTACTTGTATGAGACAAACTTTATTTAACGAAGTAGCCAAGTAAGTATCTGTTTAATATCAGTACCAATATAACACATAAAATTGCCATTTTATTTACATCAGTCACTCAGCTGAAATAAATATTTGTGTTAGTTTATTTTTCTTTGTTTGTTACAGGTATTCTGAACAATTATTATTTTTCAACAACATATTTAAAAAATTAATAATTGTCTGTTTAATAACCTTGTGTAAATAAAAAATCTGAACATTTCCGTCCAGCGAGCATCGATAATCGCAGTTCCGTGAACGAAATGATCCAGCATGAAATGCGTGCTTGCTCGCATTTAATGCTGCCATCCTGCCAACATTACCTCAGTCAAAGATCTCGTAATGCAAACACGTTCGATCGTAACCTAGTTGGTTTGGGCACGTTCTTGGTGGTAGTTTCAGTAATGCGTGCTTGCTCGCATTTAATGCTGCCATCCTGCCAACATTACCTCAGTCAAAGATCTCGTAATGCAAACACGTTCGATCGTAACCTAGTTGGTTTGGGCACGTTCTTGGTGGTAGTTTCAGTAATGCGTGCTTGCTCGCATCTAATGCTACCATCCTGCCAACATTACCTCAGTCAAAGATCTCGTAATGCAAACACGTTCGATCGTAACCTAGTTGGTTTGGGCACGTTCTTGGTGGTAGTTTCAGTAATGCGTGCTTGCTCGCATCTAATGCTACCATCCTGCCAACATTACCTCAGTCAAAGATCTCGTAATGCAAACACGTTCGATCGTAACCTAGTTGGTTTGGGCACGTTCTTGGTGGTAGTTTCAGTAATGCGTGCTTGCTCGCATCTAATGCTACCATCCTGCCAACATTACCTCAGTCAAAGATCTCGTAATGCAAACACGTTCGATCGTAACCTAGTTGGTTTGGGCACGTTCTTGGTGGTAGTTTCAGTAATGCGTGCTTGCTCGCATCTAATGCTACCATCCTGCCAACATTACCTCAGTCAAAGATCTCGTAATGCAAACACGTTCGATCGTAACCTAGTTGGTTTGGGCACGTTCTTGGTGGTAGTTTCAGTAATGCGTGCTTGCTCGCATCTAATGCTACCATCCTGCCAACATTACCTCAGTCAAAGATCTCGTAATGCAAACACGTTCGATCGTAACCTAGTTGGTTTGGGCACGTTCTTGGTGGTAGTTTCAGTAATGACAAGGAGTTACGACATAACGGATGAGCCTACTTTGCTCTGCATGGATGGAAATAACTATACGTTGTTTTAAAACAGTGAGATGGAAGGTGGGTCTCGACGTCTCGATAGCGATACCATTACAGATAGAACCAGAGAGAAATGCAATGCTAGTGAGACAATTACAAATACACGCATGCCCTACCTGGGACTCGAACACAGAACTCCTCGTACTGTAAGCTGAGGTGCAGACAAGTACATTGCAGATGTTGGCTTCGGAGTCTCAACGTCGGTAGTACTCAGTCCATAGTTTTGGTAGAGTGAGTTTAGCAACTTCGAATATCTACAGGGACGTCATTTTGAAAGCAAGTATGTGAAACACTCAAATCGTGTAAGTTTACTTGGCATACTATAGTACTACCTGTATGCAAAATTTGGTGGGAGTTGGATCACTGGTCCCCGAGATATGGCATAAATGTTGCATTTTATCACCTCGAATTATCTTACAAAAACTTGTATAAATAGTATCTCTATAAGTATACTTCATAATTTTAATGGCTACTCTCAGCAAAACAAATATAATTGAAAGCGGTTAAATTTTTTTAAATTATACGAAAATCTTATCTTAAATTATTTAATTGACTGCCATACTGTAAATAAAGCCAGACACACTTAAACATGGCCTACTTAGAGCACTACTTATGTGCAAAGTTAGGTGGGAATCGGTTGGTTGGTCCCGGGCATATTACATAAAAGCTACAGTTTCTCATGTGGTACTATTTTCATTAATATATTGGAACATTCTATGTTTTTAATAGATACTGGTCCATTTTAAAGTCGGTTGGAAATGTTTGGGATATAATAGCTTCACTAACCTAAACCATTTAAATGGCTGTTACTTTGAATATATGTGACTACCTCCTTACGTCATATAAATCTATATTGACTGCAAAAGTATAATTTGTACCATGAATTCAGTGGGTATAAAATAATAGTTTCCCAAGATGGGACACAAAAACTTAACATTTCATGTAGTGCTATCTTTCAAAATGGCTAACAAATTAGTTTATTTATTAGTTTATTTTATACTTGCATAAATACTACCAACATTCAACAATAAGTTGAAATTGGTTACATGGTTTCGATGATATAGCATATTAGTCTATAATGTTTATGGTGCCATCAATTTAAAAATAATTAAACATGCCAGTTTACAGGATATAGTGTAGTATTACTTGAGTGCCAAATTTAGTAGGATTCGGTTGATAGTTTCCCAAGATATGACATTAAATAATTAAACATGCCAGTTTACAGGACATAATGTAGTATTACTTGAGTGCCAAATTTAGTAGGAATCGGTTGATAGTTTCCCAAGATATGACATTAAATAATTAAACATGCCAGTTTACAGGACGTAATGTAGTATTACTTGAGTGCCAAATTTAGTAGGAATCGGTTGATAGTTTCCCAAGATATGACATTAAATAATTAAACATGCCAGTTTACAGGACATAATGTAGTATTACTTGAGTGCCAAATTTAGTAGGAATCGGTTGATAGTTTCCCAAGATATGACATTAAAAATTTATTTTCCACGTGGCGCTATCTTACAAAATGCGGACAATAAAGCCTGTTTTTTTGACATATTTGACGCTTGTTAAAGGTACTTTCAGCATAACAGTTTTGGTCGAAACTGGTCAAACGGTTCTGTAGATATTGCAAATGAACCTAAAATACCTACAGTATATGCATAATTGGCACACCTAAACTGTTTTGGAAGGCTTGAGAGCTGATCAAAGCTACATTTAGTTTTCGAACTACACTTCAAAATTTAAATGCAGTGATTTAATTTTATGAGGTTATCGCTCTTCACTACCATACGCCATTTTTACAACGCCAAGTCAATGTAACCTAGTGTACTTAATTTATTTTAAATATTAATGATTTTTTAAAGCAAATAAAAAACAAGAAAATTTTAAACACAAATGTTAACATTAGTTAAAAACAGAATTAGTTTTGCCGCAAAATAAACACCACCTTAAAGTTGACAGTATAGAAAGGATATTATTACGGCAACAAAATAACTAAACAGTATATTACATTAACAGCAACCTGCCCATTGCATTTATCAGCTGGCGACAATTCGGTGATTCTCACATATGTGACATTTCCTAACACCCAAAAAGTAGACATGATGTCACAGAGCTGGAACACTGAACCCAACATTTTCAAACCTCATTTTCAGCATACTTTTTATAGCATTAAATGTCAGCTTTTAGAAAAAATATTAAAAATGTATATTTATCAAACACTATCATATATTGTTCGACTCAAGGAAAAAAATAAGCAAACACTATTTCATCAAAACATTAAATTAAATATGTTAAAAAACTTGTACATAAATACCAACATAGAATATTATAATAAAATGGTATTGATGAAAATTATCTAGCATGCATTGATTGTCCATTTTTAATATCTTTTGAGTAATTAAATGTTAAATAATTTTATCATTACCTAATTAATATAATATAATTATGTTGAAATAACTTTACAAACCTATTTGATAATGTAATTACATAATATTTTTCTAATATATGGCTAGGGAGGGTAAGATGACGATCATAAGCTTCATACTTACTTTCTAGCCTTTAGAACATTCTAATATTTGATGTTCCTATAGTCTATGTATGTACAAATATCCCTGTTGTAAACTACAATATTTCCAAGTGCATATTGTAGGAATTTTAGTAACAAAAATTGAAGTGCATATTGTAGGAATTTTAGTAACAAAAATCGAAGTGCATATTGTAAGAATTTTAGTAACAAAAATTGTTTATTTATGTGTATGCGAAGTCGTCATCTGGTAAGATGACGAATGTGGACTTAATGCAGAAAACATTTATGTTCATTTCTCAGAAACAAATATATATTTACTTAAACCTGTTATAATGTTCAGGAAAAAATTTATAGTATGTAAGTGGCCTATATATAATAGTAAACTGAAAATAAAATTATTGGACATAGGCTACATATTCATTCGTGAACTGTTCACACAACAATACATAAAAAAAATTTAATATATGTCAGGTTACCATTCATTTGTAACAATAAAGAATAAAACAAAACTGTATAGACACTTTAGTCCATTCCCTCAAAATGTTCTGTTTCGTCATCTGTTTCCTTGTAGACAACACTCTCATCGTCAATGGTATCTGACTCGTTCATTTGGCTTGCCCATTTCTTTGCTTTCGCTGATTTTCGGTTTCTTGGAGCCGACTTGCTTTTTTTTTCAAGACGAACTTTTCTTTTCTTTGCAGTTTCTTCTTTAGCGGCTTTGATTTCCTCCAACACTTGCTTTACTGGTGAACTGGATATCACCAACGAAGGGAGCTTCCTGCGTTCATGCTTAACTTCAAGCTCTGCAACAGGAAGAGCAGGTAATGAATAGCTGCAGCTTGATTAAGAGATAGCTTCTGACAAGTCAGGTGTATGCAATGTCTCTTCTACATCTTGTCTTGTTGGCTCTGGTTGTCTATCCATAGATGCAGTCTTTGGTTGAGTAGCTTTGGCGGAAAGTTTTGGTTGCTTAGCCACTGGTGAATCCTCAGGTCCTGCAGTAGCTGCCACTGGTGTATCCTCTGGTCCTACATTACCTGCCACTGGTGTATCCTCTGGTCCTACAGTAGCTGTCACTGGTGTATTCTCTGGTCCTACAGTAGCTGCCACTGGTGAATCCTCTGGTAGCTGCTACTGGTGAATAATCTAGTCCTACAGAAGGCCTGATGGATGTCACTGGTAGATCAGTCGTGGATTGGGTTTTATCTGTAGTTTTTGAAGCTTCTAAATCTTCATCTATAAAGTTATTATCGTTGAAAGGTTCGATCCCTGTAGCTCTGAACCCATTCACAGCGACCCCTACAGAGGCAACTTTGTTGTAAGCTGAGAAAAACAACGATGACACGTATTTGATGGTTATAATGGTTCCAGGTCGGGAAGCCATAACATTTTCGCATGCCTTGGAATAAGCTGTTTTGAGGGGCCCAAAAAACGTTACATCTAGAGGCTGCAGTCTATGTGTAATGTGAGCTGGAAACCCCCGACCACCACATGATGATCTCTACAAAAGTTAATTGCCTCTAGGGTAACGTGAGAATAGTGGTTTCCATAATAATAGTAATGGGTTGGTGCTGCTGG
This sequence comes from Dryococelus australis, assembly GCA_029891345.1. Taxonomy (NCBI): domain Eukaryota; kingdom Metazoa; phylum Arthropoda; class Insecta; order Phasmatodea; family Phasmatidae; genus Dryococelus; species Dryococelus australis. The sequence continues at coordinate 18,459,064 of CM057009.1, forward strand.
GATTCGCGTGACTCACAAAGTGCTCTAGATATTTTTAAAAAATCAGAGGTCATCCAGCCAGTCTCATGAACGATGCCAACTGATCCAGCAGGTGCTCCATCCAAGAAAGAAGCTTTCCTTCTCACTCGAGGGAAAATAAATAGTGGATGTACAAAACGTCCAGCTGCATTCATACAACTAACAGCCGTCACATTTTGCCCTCTTTACCAGGATGACAGTTTCATGACTCGGTGATTACCCACTGGTGACAGAACTTTTGGTGTTCTTGTGGGTACTGTGGAAAATCCCGACTCGTCCACATTATAAATTTGGGAAACCTGGAAATGCTTTTCCAGTCGCAACTCCTTCAAAACAGAAAAAATAAGAATCCACATTTACCTTATTGAATGCAGTCAGCCGGGTAGTTGATGTAGCTTCTGCCTTTCTTAAGGTTATATTGCACTGGGCCATAAATCTCCAGACAAAGTCTTTCCCAGCTGTTTTATTTTCTTTATTGAACCGGTGGTCGATTCCAAGTCATTCAGCAAAATTAAAGGCAATCCTAGAAAACTCATCCTTCGTCAGTCCGAATACTCTTTTGTTTATATCAACAACATATTCTTTCAGTTGTGGTAGTTGTTCAGGTGAAATTGTTATTTTGAATCTTCCTGCGTTTTCAGGGAACCCCTGCAACAATAAGATTAATAAATTCCATTAGTTTTTAGTGTAAACAGAAACCTGTAAATAAGTGCTTACTATTGACAGTGTAATCACTCACAGTTTCCTTGTGGTCTTTAATATATCTCCTCAATGTTGGCTCTGATATACTGAGCTTTTTTTCTGCTGAATTCACACTCTTCCCATTTTTTTACAAACTCAATGGCTATTTTCATGTTATCTTGCGACCAGCTTTGTCTGTCTGTTTTTCGTTGATAGTTACGCACCATTTGCCTGCCATGCTCACCAAAAAAATAAAACCAGAAAGGAACAAAAAAATTTAGAAACGAAACATGTGTTTATAATGGGGCACGTTGGCGAATTCATCAAGCCATTTTCATCAATTCTTCATATTGCCCCACATAATCATGTTTGTTTAAAATTGTGTGTATAAAAAGTGTATACTATTTTAACACAGTAAATACTGGTTGCATTTACAGATGTTTTCTAAACACATGAAAAAATATGGCATTTAATAGTTACTAACATTACGACCTTTAATCCTTATTTTCCTGGGCCGAAGTCTTACATTGGCGAATCACAAAACAAACTTTTCGTTCCACAGCTCCACAAGTTATAGACAATGGCGTGCCACTACGCGTTTCACACAGCGCCATGTAGGGCTCTCTTTTGCACCTACTATTGTGCTGCTATCTGTTGTCTGGAAGGAGAAATTCTGGATTCGTCATCTCACTCGCTTCGTCGTCTTACCTTCCCTTCCCTTCCCTTCAATTAACTTTTTCAATATTTAATACCAGTAATTTTAAATTGTGTGGCAGTATGCCTTTTACCCTTTTAAAACTCTTGTAATTTGGTTAATTCACAAGCATTATCCAACTTACTGAGCAGAGATTTAATTTCCCACTTTATATAGAATTTATTATTTAAAATTTAAATATAAAAGTAATTAAAAATACCTGGACCTGACTGTGATAATATAATATATATATATAATATAAAAAATAAAAATATTTTATGTAAATAGTATTATAAAAATGGAAACAGGGAAAAAAAATACAAATATAGCTAAACATTGTATACTATATGGATAAGAGATGAACTTATAATGTTTTTCATCACGTAAATATAGCCTACTAAAGGTATACATGCATTTTAACATACCTTATGTAAATATAAGGAATACTATGGATTACACAAAGATAAACAGCTTGAGATACTAATTTGGAATTGCGAAAAATATGTTTCTAAAAGTACTTTGGGAAACATACTAAATGACATGAACCTACACTGCTGGACAACAAAAACTACGTACTCAGAAGGCTGTGTCAGATAGTACTGAAACTTTGTAGAGGTATTGATGCAGATGAGTAGTACATGTAATCACAACAACAGAGTAACTGGTTTATTATATGTCGCTATGTAGTACACTGTTCGGTCATCTTTAACAGTGCGTCGCGCACCCTCGCATTGCGATACATGCTTTAATATGGTCTGGCATGGATTCCAGCAGACACCCGATGGTATCCTAAGGCAAACGGGCCTACAAGTATTGATGGACGATGTGTGCCATATCCCGGATACAGTGAGACAATGGAATCTTAATGAAAACTTGAATGTTCCATTTTCTAACATTAATGATAAAGAGTTTAACCAAATAATTCATTAAAAGAAAATAAAAAGAAATGATTTGCCTTGACGCCAAGGATACAAACTTATTAAATGAATAATAAAGAACATTTCTAAAAAAATTCCTAACGAATTTCTAAAATTTACTAAAACATAAATTATTTGAGGAAATAAACATAATTTAGGTATTATTAATGACATATTAAAAAATATAAAATAATTGCTCTGAAAGTAGTTATTTTATATTTGAAGCTTCATTTAAAAATACGGACAATAGAAAAGAAATGTTTTTTATAAATAGAAACTCAATAATTTGTACATCAACGAATTTAGACAATGTCTTAAATAATAAATCTAGTGAAACTCGGGCAAGAAATGATTGAATTTGAAGCACGGGGTCCAGGTTGGTCATTACATTCAGTGCATAGTCTTGAACTACGTGTAAATAAAAATAATTCATTGAATGGTTCATCTTACATTGTTTCCAAAAATGTGTTACTTATTCCATATAATAAATGCTTTTTACTCCAGATAAAAATCCTCATTGAATATCTCATTATAAAAGTTCTTGTCAAGGAATTGTTAAACTCTAGGGAAATTTCTAAATGCTGATGAAAATTATGATACTCCTAAATTTGAGAAGAAATTTGTCGTTTTTATAAATTTACAATCTTTTGTTTATCTACAAAAAATAACGAATAAAAATAAATAAAATAGATAACATGACTATACTTTTCAGATGAATAAATTCTAATTACTGTTGAATCCATGACTGAGCAAAGATAATTATAACACGAAATAATACACATAATGGACAAAGGTTTCCTTGTGACACATGTTTGAGAATATTTTACTGTAAAAAAATTAAATCAGTGTGATAAATATTGCTTAACAAATAAGGCAGTAAGTATAGATATGCCACATTTATGTGTGTATGTGTCTATATATATATATTATATGTGTGTGTATTTTAAAAAATTAAAACAATTAGGCCTATTCAAGAATTTCCTTTGTAAGTTACAGAGATTTCGAATGTTAGTTAAGAAATATGGATACTGTGAACCGAATGCAGAAAAATCATATAAGGATGTTCCCAAATAACTATAAAAACTGTTCCCAAATAAGTGGAAAGTAGTCATTGAGTGGACAGTATATCTCAAAACAACACAAAATGTCCCTATGAACGCATGCCCTAAAGTCGATAGTTTCCGAGTTGCAGACTTTCCAACATTGTACCACACATATTGATAACAGTCGATCTTTCACTGGGCGTGCCTGTTAATATGATCAGCTGTAATGATGTATCACTGTGCCATTTTTGGTGGCATATTTATTTTCTACTCTTTGTGTCGCCTGGGGCACACACACACATATTTTGTTTTAAGCATCAAAGCTCGCTTTTCTCTCAATTTATTCCTTCATTCATTTGATTTTTTTCTTTACAAATAAGAAACAATTTTGCTATCTTAAAGTTTGTATTCAGGGTGTCGGGCAGTGCCATTAGCACTTATTGTCTGAATTGTAACCTTAACTGAGTTTATTTTGATAGTGCACTTGAAAATATCTTAATTTACTTGTTATTTCTCTGCTTATGAAAATTTATTTTGTACCTTATTGTGTGTGAATCGCTCTAACTATTTATGTGGTAAATACAGGCTGACATACCGATACTATCTATATGACAAACTAAAGTGATTGTTCCATTGATTGTTGTTAGAATGTGGCCACTTCCTTCTTCTACATTTTTATTTCAAAATGGCTTGAAGCACAAATTTTTCTGTTGTTATCTGATCTTCAGTAGTCATGAGATAGAATCCTCTTTTCTCTACTTTGGCAAGTTTCCTTTACTTAATATTTTACTGATCGTCTTTTGCACATGCTAGTTCGTGTTTTCGACAAGTTTTTCACTATAAATTTTTCAGTTAGAGGTGATCCTTTCCTGATTTGGTAGCCGTAGAGGGCGACTGATATCGTGGAGTTCCAAGCCAGCCTTTTTATTTACAGATAATAAATGGACTAATTAATTTAAGAAAAAAGGGCATGCGCATGGAACAATTTGTCAATAAATTCCGCTCATGAATAGTCAGATGTAAGTGTTCCTGTATTTAACTGAGTAGCAATCATAAAAAAATGGAGCCGCCGGAAGATGAATTTCGTTTGACCATCTTGAGGACTAATACTATCAAAATTTAATAAAACTGAAAAAAAAAATGTAAATCAAAACTTTGAAACTAGTATAATTTACAGTTAATGTTATAATTTAAACTATAATTTAAAGTATACAGCTTATTTGTTCGGGTGCATCCAGGTTTATTTTATGTTAAACATAAGTTTTAATTAATTTTATTACCTGTAATGTGCATTCTTTGTCAACATTAACTAGGGAAATGTTAAAGTTCAAAAAATACTCTTTGTTTACAATACTCTCCAAGTAAAAGAAAAAAATGATAACTATACTCTTAAGTAACCATGCATTGAAGGAATTAACCGAGAGAAAAAAATATATAATGCTTTTTCATTTGACCATGTGTAAAGTTAAGTTTGATAAAAATATTTTTTTCGATATTATCAGAAACTTCATTTACTTACATCTCATTATACTTAGAAGGTATTTGATGAATGAAGGGATCTTGGGAGGATGTTACGTTTTTTGTGTTTTCTTGTATTTTGCACCTGGTAACCCAAATTAAACTTCCACGTAGCACATGGTCCTTGGGTGGTCGTGTGGGCATACCACAGATGTTTTACCTTTGCGATGTGCCGATGGTCTTCTAGGGCTGATGGTGCACGGTTGGGGTGCCATAACCTGGCATCGACTGTCCCATTGCACTGTTGGCAGCCGACTCATGTTGAATTTCTTGTGCTTAGTATCCTGGATCACAATCCACTGAACTATCAACTGTGGGAGCATCTCAAGGCCATTGTTCATACGACTCCAGTTCCAGACATAGCAGTGCTTCACCAGTGAATGGAACAAGGCTTCCAGCAAATACGTGCAATTCCTGGATTATTTGAATGTGTCAAACAATCAGTGACATGGCATGTTCAAGCGTGCATGCAGACACAAGGAGTACAATTTTAGCACTTCTTGTAGAGTGACCCATTATTCATTTCCTGATTGTTTCCCACATATTTGGGGACACTCGGTACAACAAAATAACAGATGCATGAACCGATCAGTTTTTCATATTAGTAATGGAGATTATATTTTATTTAAAATTAATATTATATATTTTATTATGTTAGATTACATATTATATTTTCATATTAGTAATGGCGATTACAAAAATCCTATAGTGTGTGTTGGTAAACATGCAGCAAAAGTTTAAATTGGAATGTTGAAAACAGAATTACAAAAATGAAGAAAACTTATACAAAACCTCAAAATAAGAAAAAAACAGTTCAGAAAGGACAATAATAGTTTGTCAATGTAACAATGTCATATTTGTGAAGATAACTATGAATGTGATCGCAAAATTTAGAAAGATAACTGCTAGATTTAAATAGTAAAATACAATTCTATTTATCACTTGATACTGAAGAAAAATTAAATAAATACAAAATATAATAACTTAAAGATTATAACGTTAAGTTACAAAATGCAATCGATTGCTTACAAAATGATAAGCAAATAGTTAGTGACCATGGTCACACAACAGTGAATTATCGAGGAGCAGCATATTCCCATTGTAATATAAATTATAAAAATGCATCATTGTTACTAATTTATTTTTACAGTTTATGGGATTATGATACTCATTTTTTATCAAAAAATTTGTAAAAGATGAGGAAGATAAAACTTTAACATCTAATTAAAAAACATAAATTTCATTAAACAAAAAATGACAATATGTTTGTCAGTTAGATTTTACTGATAATTTCAAATTCATGACTTTTAGTATAGATAAATTGAGGCAAAATTTCCAGAAAAAACTATTTACAGAATAATTAAAATAATTAAAAAATAAACAGTTAGATTCATTTATTACGAAAGATGTTTATACCTATGAATATATGGATACAGAAGAAACATTGAAAGACATTAAATTACCATAAAAATATCACTTCTACTCAAAATTGAATGAAGCACACATCTTCAATTAAGATAATGATAACGCAAAAAATATGTGTGAACAATTCAATTTAAAAATGTTAGAAGCATATACAAAGTTATGGAACAGATATTAAGTATTAATTTTAGCTGATTAATTAGGAAAATTTGAAAGGTATGTTTACAAACATGCAATTCAGATCCTTGTAAGTATTACACCACACCAGGCTTATCTATGTATTCAATGTGAATTCCTAAAATTTAACAATATCTATTATATGATAAGAATCAATTTTTTCTTAGAAAAAGTTATTAGAGAAGGAATTTCTCTATGCTGTAAATGGTATGTTAAATAAGTAATAACTACACAAAGTATTATTACAACATTTAATGCTCCAATTATTTAATATACCCGGATGCGAAATAATTTATGTGGTCGGGCAATGTCAGAATTTTTAGCTGATAGTGAATTTGAATGGATACATGAAGAATTAGATGCAGAAATAACAGAAAAGTAACGTATACCAGAAATTTACTAAACGATTCAGAAGCAGGTTATATTTTTCACATTGATTTATAATACCCAAATAAATTACACGATGATCAAAAGATTTTCCTCTAACTCTAGAAGGAAGAAATTAATTAGTAACATCTCTAGAAGCAAGATAAAAATTTGTTTTAAAACATATATTTACAATACATATCTTGAACAAGGCTTAAAATAAAAATAATATGTTCACAAAGTATGTTACTGAAACACAAAAATATGTATTTAAACAAACAGAGGACAAAAGCAAAATATTATGGTGTAAATTATTGATGAAGTATTCAGTTAATGGTAGAGCTATCGAAAACATAAGAATAAAAGTAGATATAAAATTTCTAAATAGTGATTGAAAAATTAATCAGTAAACCTAATTATGATCGAGCTACTATTTTTTTTGAAAATGTACCAGTCATTCAAATGAAAAATAAATAAATAAAGTTTAACATACCAATTTATGTTATATTGTACATCTTAGAATTATTAAAATATTTAATGTGCAAATTGTTATGTATGTGTGTATATATATAATATACCACAGATAAATAATAAGGTAAATGGTTAGATGTAAGATAAAGGTAAAGGTAAAATTATAATGAATTTAGTTGGTTTAGGAGCACATATAAATGCGTTCAATGTTAATGAATAAAAGTAAAAAAAAAAAAAAAAAAAAAAATGTTGTTATAAATAAGTTTTGTTGAAAATGAAATAAAATTCGATGATTATAAGAACTCTCTCTTCAAAGACAAGAAAATATTAAGAGAAATGAACTTAATAAGATCTTACAAACATTAGGTTCATACAGCTTGGATGAATAGAATAGCTTTAAATTATTAATATGATAGAATATTAGTTATGTAAAATTAAATAGATACATTACCATATTAATACGATTATAAAGAATTATGTAAAAAAGTAGAAGATAAATCAAATGTGCTAACATTGTTTAATACATCGAATAATTGTAAAGATGAATTTATTGAAAGTATTGAAAAAGTATATAATAATTTAGATATAATTTTCGTTGTGAAGATAAAGGTAGAGAATAAAACAGAAACTAAGATATATTTAAGGTTCACAATTAAGATACATATTATAACATGTATTATTAGGATATGTAATTACATTAAATATCCTTTGCTTCTTAAATACCTTCACTATAAGATTCATTTAAATAAATTAAACGTAAACTTTCATACCTAATTTTTAATACAGTATGATTAAACCATAGATTATTCAATTTAAAAAAAATAAAGGATATGCAGGCTCATAAAAAAATCGAATCTGCAATATCAAACATTGTTTTTCGTTCTAAATTGGTAGTGATGTTTGATTCTAAATTATTATATTCATCATACTTAATGAACATACCATAAGCCAAATTGCACCGAAATGTTTTGTTTTGAATGAATCCTAACTCTGTAGTTTAGTCTCTATAAATATTTTATGCATTTCTATGATGGCCTTTCTTTCAATACCTAACATGTCAGTTACTTTATCATCAAATTGAATACCTCAAAATTAGATTTAATATTTATTTTATTTCTCACATTGTCTGGTGTTATTTTAATTTCACTATTTCAAAGAGGGTAAAATGAATTCATTGTTCTTTTCAACCAATTAATGTACCAACCTTTAGGAACAATTTTTTAAATCGAATTTATAAGTTTTGTAACATTATTGTCTATATTAGGGGTTAAGTATGTTCTATGAAATCTAATCAAAGGAATTCAGTAATAATTATGATGAATATCGCAATGAAGTTATTCTTTACTACATAATTGTTACTTGTCAACATTCATGCCTCATTATTAATATATATACAAAACTGTTATATAGTAAATGAAAAATATTGATTGGGCCATGGACATCATAATTTCTGAAGAAAATTTGAAAAATAAAGAATAGTTAACTCTGGCCTGACAATAAGAGATCAATAATTATTGGCCCAAGTAACTGAGGAAAAAACCGAATTTGATGGTTAATTTTATATACAAAGCAGGATGGTTAAATTTTAATAAATTATAAATTTGTTCAAAGAGATTGAAAGAATAAATTATATTATGTTACAAATTGTATTGGAAAAGTTTCTAAAAATTAAAAGAACAAATGAATAATTTGTATAAATAATAATGTATAAATTAATCCTCTGGATGCATGTGAAAACGAACACCTGGTTATATTTGATGGTGTAATCTTTAGTTAACAGAAAATAATAAGAAGGTACTTTCTTAGAGGTAGGCATAAAAATATTGATGTGTTCTATTTTGCTCAAACATACTGTTACATGCTGAGAGGATGCCCAAGGGTGAATCTGAGCCCGTAAGTGATGGAGGTCGTAATAATAAAAAAATAAAATAAAGAAACTAAATTTGATTTCTAATTTATTCACTCTGCTACTATGTACAACATCAATTAGCTGTCTCCACGTTTACTCTTTCTATTAAACAGTGAGTGTACTATTTAATGTTTATTTCAACTTTACTTAATGTCATTCTTAATAACTCTCTTTATAATAGTCACTTAACTCATACCCATTTTTAGCATGTGTTCAGTCTATTTGTTTCCATCACTTATAATGTATTTCATTCCCGCATTTGATCCACTAGTCCAGGCTTTAGCCAGGTACTTCAAAACGTTGACACACGCAATCGCCACATTCCTTTTCCCACAGCTGACCATGCCGCTCGCTCGGAATCCCATCAGTAATCCACTCCAACTAAAAACTACTGGCTCGGAGGTCTAATGCAAATTTTATAGTCTACTAACCCTGGCCATCTCGAAGGTTCAACACACTTCGAGTTGCGCTGAAAGACTAGGTCAGTAATCCAGAGCATTCTTCAGATATCGGCCAATAAACAATACTGCCAGGATAAGCAGTGAGCATGAAAAAAAAAAAGAGATTAAAAATGTGGCACGCTTGCCTCTTATCTCACCTGCCCACGCGGCGCCGATTGGCGACTCGTAACACTGCCCCTTCCTCAAGACTGTTTGTCCCGAACAGACTCTTCAACGTCCGGACCTTCGTATAGTGCCAGTCGTTCTATGTGGACAATCTTCGGGGCTCTGCTAGAGGACCTTGACGACAAATCCGAAAGATCACATCATTGATCTTCACAATTCTGTAGGGGCATTCCCAATATTTCTGTAGATTCGCGCATAATTTTCGTCTCAGTGGGTTGTACAGCCAAACCAGTTGTCCTTCATGAAATACCTCGCCCGACATTCTCCTCTCATACTGGGTCTTCATCCTGCCACTATGTGGTCGTTGGTGCCTTACAGAACTAATACTTTCATTGACAGTTTGAAAAGATGGAGAAGCTCCAGAATTTTCCCTTTTATCTTCCTTTAGGACCTTGTCTGCTAATCTGATAAATACTGGCACTTGCAGTGGATTCTGCTGGTTGTGACTGGAACCCTGTACGACGTATACTGAAGCACTGGTAGCTCCTGTCGACTGCCTCACTCTTTTTATCGAGTTCATAAAACTGGTTCTTTGACACCCGAACAACTTTCTCCATGGCACCGCTATCCCCAGAGCCGCTACTGTAAGGGGCCAGCCTATCACTCGCTCAATGCCATTGGTACTTTTCACTGTTATATGGCACAGGGTGCACAGGTCATGAAGTGCATTTTCCGACTGCTTTGTGAGGTGTGTAGCTTACAGCATCAGCTCGTCGATGCCATGTCTCAGTTTTTCGGCATATGCACGAAGCTCAAAAGTTTCTTCATGCAAATGCTTGCATGCGCTCACCGAGGCCATTTTTTCTTCACCATGCTGTCACTTTACTGATTGCTGCTTCTGTTGTGGGCAATAATGAACATAGTACTGACTTAATTTACCTTTAAACTCTACTCAATCTTCTAAAAAACACAATATTGACAATCTCCATAAAATATTTTTAAATTGTAGATTTTACAAACTCTAACACTTTACTCTTTAAAAGGTTGATATTTGAAATTATTGTATTGAAACGAAACAGCCTTAAAATGGGACATTCTCAGACTATCATGTCACGAAATATTTTGAATGAGACTTTGACTTGTTAGAGAGTTGTTTCCTTAAACTTTATCGTAACAGTTTGAGAAGAGAAAAACTTTAAAATAAAGTTTTTATGACAAAAACTATCTTTCTGGCAATGCATATGATAATTAATTTGATTATAAAACTTCATTGACATGCATCAAAAACAAAGACTGAAACGTACAGTAAAACTTGCCTCAGCCTGATTTGGCATTTTCTAATTTTTTTTATTTCATGACTCCTAACATTTATGTCACTCACTAACTTGCATTATTACGATCTGACTAAAAACTGGGTAAAAAATATTCCAAATTCCATTTACTTTGAGTGTCAATATTACTGCAAGACTAAAAGAATCTTAACAGCCTTTATTAGAAAAATTATACATTTAAGCATTGTTTTAACATCAAGTCTTTCTTTTTGGAATACCATCAAAAAACAGCAAATAGGACGGCAATGTCCATTCTTACGTTCTTAGCCAAAATTACCCTACATATTGGTAGCAACACTTATCTGAATATCCGTATTAGTCCCCAGCAGCCGACGTCTCTGACGACCAAGGTAGCTGAAGGGGTATATATACCGAAACTGACAAATGGGTTACATCAAGTAGAGGAGCAACATTAAAAATCTAGGCAGTGAAATTCATTGTACATTCTAGATAGTATTAATTTCCTGGAATTATGCGCTTGAATCGCACTCTTTTAACAATACAAACGCTTGTGGCACTAAAGTAAGCTGGGAACTAACACCGGCCACCTTCTTTAGTCTGGCACTAGCAGTCTTCCTGCTCGCGCACCCGTGTATGGGCTATGATGAAGAACTCTATGTGACATCATATAAACGCAATCGTTCTTCGATATCACCTTCTGTTGCAAAAATAAGATAAGAATATCAACTCTTTATTAAATAGTAAGTATTTTGTGTGTAGATTTTGCTGTATTTCACCGTGAAAATTAATTGTGTCGTACACTGAGTATGCAGGCTGGCTCGCTGACAGGCGTGATGTGTTAGAAGCTAGGCTGGAATGTTCAAACTCAGGAAGTAGCTGGTAATTTTCCATTGTGCGTGAAAAGGCCTTATCTCAGATGTCATATTTTGGAGGAGAGATTGATTGATATTCCTTGTCAGATGGTCGTCGACAACTGGGCGACTATAACAGTGGTACGGCCAGAGATCCTCGAGCAATCCCCCAGCAATCGCCCAGCGACAGCATGGGACAGTGTTATTTGACTACATTAATAGGTGAAACCACACCAGTTAGAGGTAAAATAAGTATATGTGATTTTGGCGACAGCCTGGTGCACGAATACAATATCGCCAGAGGAGAGACATTTGAAGCGCATATATCATGCTGAGATATCATCTAGGTAAACCTAGTAAATGTTTATAGGGAGGACTTCATCCATCAGGAATTCGAAGGTGCAAGAGAATTGCACAGCCCACTAGGAATAACTTTGAATTGCCAGGTTCCTTTCTCTTGGATACTAAAAATAATAATCACTTTGTCCTTTAGGACAGCCTTGCATTACCAGAACTCGCTTTTCATGTCCAATCTCGATAAAGATTGTGAACGTCTTAGCACATATCGAAGTATTTAGATGTGGATAAGATTGTTTCTATGTCACTTTATTTAGCTGGTGATAATCGATAATAAATCTCATATACCTAGCCATCCTTCTCAACAAGTAGCTCGTTAGTTTCTTTCAGAATACGCTCAACTGCATCATGTGATGCAGTATTGATGGTTCCATTATGGTCCTGGCAACTCATATATCAATGAAATAGTTCGTCAAATTATTCCTTCCCTGGTCATTTGGTCCACAGGTGAAATATTCTCGATTCCTCTGCAGTAATTCAGAAACAGATTTCTCCTGTCAACAGTTAAGTTTTCTCTTGTCCTTACTAGCTTTCCTCTAGTACTATGGATAGAGAACATTCGATATTTTGTGGTATCTAAGCTTCAGGGACATTTGGAATTACCTATGAGACCTGCTTGCAATTTATTATCACGGAACCCTCCTCAAGACTAACAGTAATGATGGACGTATTAGTTGTTATAACTAGCAAACTGTCAAAGTTTAAAGATACAAAAGTCCTTTCCTATAACGACACTGCCTGGCAGGATACCACCTTTCTCTGCTGGTTCAATTAGTTCCAAACATCTGACAAATTCTTTTCGACATTGGCCTGAAATGACAATTTCTCCTAGAAGCAGGCAGCACAGTGCACGGACAACAAGTTACTGGGCCTCCCATTGGCAAGGACAAATCCTGCTGTGTTGACACTACCAACTCGGTACTACCTGCTGCAAACTCCAAGTCGAGTGTCAATGCATCAGCACAGCCTCTGTAGTAAGTGAAGAGATTTGGTCGGCTCTTAACAGCGAGAGGTCTTGAGAACCGAAGAGGGTGACTGAAGTGAATATGGAGTGGCACCAGAATAAAGGGGTGGGGGAAACTGGAGATCCCCGAGAAAACCCACCAACAAATGACATCGTCTGGCACAATTCCCACTTGCGAAAATCCGGTGACCCAGCTGGTGATTGAAACTGGTTCGCCTTGGTGGGAGGCGAGCGTGCTAATCGCTCAGCCACCATGGCCCCAACCTCTGTAGCACATCGAGTTACAAAAGACATCCATAATCAAATTATGTAATTTATTTATTGTGCTCTAGGCTGTCACCAAATTTCAAGTGCACTCATTTTTTTTCTTCTAGCTAGTATGGTCTCACCCATTACTATAGCCAATTAGCACTGTTCCATGATGTTTTCGGGCGATTGTTAAGGGATGGGGCTCAAGGATGTCTGATAGTACCACTCTTATGATCGCCAATCTGTAGACAACCATTTGACCAGGATCCTCACTGAGGGTCCCCTCCAACAATGTCATCAAGTCCTGTTTACTGGACATATTAGAACATTGGGGACTTCCTCCAATAGTCACCGACACTTACATCTCTAGATGAGCATTTACAAGTTTCCCGATAGCGTTATTCTCTCACGTGCCTCACACTACCTGATTTCCTTATGCTGCTTGTGCTATTGTCGGTAATAGGCTGTCAGGTGCCCCAGCTGTCCAAATTACCAACACGCTGGCTTTATGGGTGAATGGCGACGAAGACATCTACCACAGACCCTGGAGGTAATGCCCATCTCAGCCATCTCCAAGATCTTCAGTGTATTTTGATACAGATTTCGTCATCCACGCTCAATGTCACTGCCTGCACTGGATATTGGACTACTCATATTTCTCTCGTTGATTACACTTCCTTTGTCCGGACCATGGCATCCTGCATAGTTTGAGACACAGCCATGCTCAATGTCACTGCCTGCACTGGATATTGGACTACTGATATTTCTCTCGTTGATTACACTTCCTTTGTCCGGACCATGGCATCCTGCATAGTTTGAGACACAGCCATGCATTCCACTTCCTGAACATCTGTATCAGCTTCATTATCGATGAAGACGATTACGATAATGACGAGTGGCTCCTCGTGGCACACTTCAAGAGAATAGTGGGACAGAAGTACGAAGTTCTGCCATAGCTCCTTATAGCTCTGCCAGGAAAAAATGAAGGGTACTCCAGCCTATGTCGTTCTGTCAACAACAGTATAACATACATATTCCAGGGTTTCTCATTACAGGTATTCACGACGGCACCAATTTCAAACAGATGGCGTTACTCCCACCAAAGATTTTAAGCATTGTAGGGGCGAGCTTAACTGCGACCCACTTCCCCACTCCTGGCCGATTGATTCCAATGTCATAGAGCTTCTGGCCACCCTCCGAGGTTTCTCTATTGGTTACAACTTTCGCTTTTTCACCATTTGCTTCGGCTGTTTGCTCTGTGATAATGGAATCACACATTTAATTTGTCCCACTTTACTTAAAACACTCATGTTTGAGAAATCCCTGCATTCCCATTTCAGAGCATTCATGTCCTTTTCTTTTTCATCCTCGACACATGCCACTGTTTCATTCACACTGTCAATTCTCTTGTTCATGCTGTCTTTCTTTGTATTTACTATTTCATTAATAAATTTTATTTTTCTGTCTACATGTTCATTACCACTGTCTATTATCTTATTTAATAAATTACTTTTATTACTAATTCGGCTATTCGCACTACATATTTTATTATTCAGTGTGTCTTTTATGCTACTAATATGGGGTATTTAAAGTCTCATTTACACTAATTACACTGGTCAACAACATGTTTGTATCATTTATAAAACAGCCCAAATTTCATTAATTGTGTGGTGCTGCTTATGATTAGAGCAATAAAAATGAAATATTAGTTCAAGTTTTTTTATGATACACAGCATAAAACGGAAATTTACAAGATGAGCTTGGCGAACGATTTCAGCAGGATATTTCAGCATTGGGGAAAACGTACTTAGGAAAGTGGAGTCCTTCCATGTTAGCAGACTACATACTGTTGGACTGTCACCAGGGATGCTCCAGAGGTAGCCTACAAACCAGAAGCAAAGAGAAAGTGCACCACAACAGAAGTTTAAACTGCCAATCTTAATCCAGAAAATAATGATAAACTTTATATATTTGACAGAAACACAAGCAAAATATTATTTAGTAAACAGTTGTATTAAATTCGAATGTTAACGAACAAGTTATATTTTAATATAATTTAAATTCAACTGAAATTTTGAATTTCCGGAAAGCTGTATTTCATAAACTCTAGCAAAGTAAATATATACCTGGTTATATTTAATCTACTTGGGTGTAAATAAATTTAAAAATTCATAAATAAATTAGGATACCAATTGTTGTTAAAATTTTCTTGGCCAGTGTTATTTTAGCATTTTATAATATTTCAAGCTATTTACACTTGTGCTCACATTAATTATTTGGCTTGAACAGTGTTTAATTTTTTTCTCACTCGTTTTTTATGATTCTACAATCATGTTGATAGCGATTTGATTCTCCCACGATGTGGGACCCAGTCATCCCTTCCCTTATTTTGCTTCCCCTCCTCTCTTCCTCCCGGGCCTGCACAGTACCCTACCCTCCTGTCCTGCATCTTGGCTGTGTGCGGCTTCGGGATTCACTTGCTCTTTGTCTATAGAGAGGCATTTCATCTCTTCTTTCTTTAGCATATAGTGGTGTGTGTGGACTGACCCTCATCGCGAGGCAGGTGCGATTCAGTAAGCGATTTGTCCTACATGTCGACACATCTTCAACTGCCCTTGGAGCATTTCTGGAACTATAGAGAGATGGAGACGTCTCCTGTATGGCCTTTGCCAGTATAGTTGTGTCCAAAGTCGAGTGTAAGCTAAGTGCTTACAAAAAGGAAGCGCTATCCTGTCTTTATGAGGTATAGAAATTTCAAACCTACCTTGAAACTTGTGAGTTTGACTTGTGTACTGACAACCAGACCCTCAGTTGGATGTTGGGTTACACTGATCCATTTTACAAGTTGTGACATTGGGTTTACAGACTAACCTGCTTCTGGTTTAAGGTCCATCACATGCAAGGCATAGAGAGTGTGGTGGCTGATGTGCTGTCACGTATGTATGGCACAAATTATTTTGAACAGCATGAAAGGCAGGTCGGCATTTTTGCAGCACCACTGAATGCCTATATGAATATCAAGAACGAACAAAAGGCAGATGAATTTTGTTTGCATCATATTTTGGGTGATCTGCAACAAGGGCTTGATGTTCCTTACCAGTTACATAATGGGTTTCTGGTGTGTAGTGATAAGCCAGGGCAGGCACACAAAATTGTCGTTCCTGAATATCTCCATAGGATGTTGTTTGAGTATTTACATTCGTCTGTATTTTGATGACATATAGATATAAAAAAACCATTGCATAAAATACTCACTGTATTTGTCTGGCCAGTCTAAAGGAAGACATAGCAGCATTTGTAAGGATGTGTGAAGATTGTCAGTGTTGCAAACTAGCATGTAATATGGCTGGGTCTTAACACATTAGACACCTCTAAGTTTATTTAGTAAACTGTGTACACACAGGTACTAAATGCATTATTTACATAATCATGCATATTCCTATCATATATATATTCTGTACATAATTATGTATATTCTATACAATATTAGGTATATTCCTACCTTATACACACATATATATTCTGCACATAATTAGGTATGGTATAATCCTATATATCATAATACCTGCGTTTGTTCTTCTGGGACGAATGAGTATTTGCATTTTCTCGAAGTGCTACCATACCACGAAAATGATTTGTGAATACGAAGGCCTGCCTTAGACCTCGACGATCATGGAGCCGTGACCTGCATCATCGCTAACTAGTTGTCGCCAGTTTCGAGTCTGCGATCGAGTTTTCACCAAAGTATAAACACGTCCCTTTTATACATTTTCGTTTCAGTATCATTCAAGACATGGAACAGTATTAACATAAAATGTTAATAATGAATATGCTGTGTCCCTTTCTGCGGTAAAGCATTTTAAGTTTTGCGGAGTTTACGACGACACGAAATAACGACCCGCAGAGCGAAATGTTCGAGTGTGATTTTTTAATGTGATTTCTACCAGAGGCCTTCAACACGGAGTGATATTTTGAAGAGACTTTCTGAAACTTGTAGCACTGGTTCTCTGCAACTACAATAGCCTTCACCTTTGCCTTTGCCTCCGCCTCAGCAAGATAGTAGTGGTAACATTTGTATTATTCAGCAATATGTTACTCTACCCATATGCATTCATGCTGAAGATGAACATATTTTCCACGAATCGCGACATGGAAGCCTATTCCGAATACAGCGAGGTGAATCATCGCGGGACCATCGGGTTGCGGCAATACATGCATCCTACTGAGCCTGCTGGAAGAACCGAACGGCCTTCGGTTCGGGAACGTGTACATATATTCAAAATCGCTCCAGCAACCCAAATACCAGCGATTGGCACGAGTACTGCAGGCTGTGGAAGGCTTGGGTTGTTTCCCATGCAGCTCTAATGAAGCCGTCGTACCTCCGAGCGAAGCATTGTCAAACTTGATATTTGTCTTCGATGACATAGCCTGCGAGAATCAAACTTGTATTCAAAAATACTTCAGCATAGGATGACACGTGCACTTGGACTGTGTGTACCTCGGCCAGATTTATTTGCGCATACACAAACAGATGCTTCACTACAACGGAAATATGTTGGTGCCGTTTCGCATGGACGATATGAATTTAAGTCACATTTATGACGGCCATGCTAATACGGACATGACTATATCAGATTTCAAAGATATACGAGTTCTTTGTGCTGGAAAGAGAAATATGGATTTTTGACGATCGTTAAGGGCTGTGCGCTACATAAGGGAAGGTACAGGCATATGTTCGATTAGTTCATCGCTGTCTGCCGAGAGGGATCGTCGAATGGATGCCAGCAAGTGATGTCCTCAATACCTCCTGCTACATCGATGGGTACTGTTTCCGCACACGATTATGACGAGACAGTTAATGCTAAAGATGGAACGAGTGCAGTACAGTCAGTTTTAGTGGAACGTACACTTGCAAGACATTCGAGTGAAATCGACGAACTTCGAAATAAACGACCATCTGGTCTAAATACTGATGAACATACAACTCTTGCTACAAAGGAAAATAAACTTTATATTGAGGACGAAGCAAGATGTGAAAACGATCATTAAGATAGCATTGATTATGACTATGACGACAGTGATAGAGTTGAAGACTATGGTTATTCCCTCGACGTTTCCACACATTTCCCCAACGAGTTTCCTTCGTCAAGTGCTGCGAAGTAAGCAGAAGACGCCGGTTATACTGACTACCTATTTCCTGAAGACCCGAATAAACTTGTAGACAGAATTATATATTTGCCTGAGCTTCAAAAACTGTATGTGTTAATGTCTCTGTTACCTGCAGGGTGCGGTGTAAGTGATGCGTATAGAATGTGTAAACTACCGATATTAGGATGCAATGCACAAAAAATAAAGAAAAAATTATGTTACCGCGTGATGTCAGGAGAGGTGTCATGCTGCAGATGTGGTTGCTCGCATTGCGTGCGCCGCCTCCAGGAGGACTTTTGATAAGGGGGGAATGTCTGTGTTACCTCACTGCTGGTTGATGCTGCTCATGAATGACCATTGAACTTAAACTTGTAAACATAGATTTTGTGTCTTTGGATTTTTTTGTGGTGGAATCCTCTATTATGCCATTCAAACTATTAAGAGTTCTTATTTATATCATTAAAACCTAAGTAATTTTTTATGATTCATGTTTACTTGCTTTCCGTCGCCTTTTTATACATTTTTAGTATGCCAATTTTACTGATTAGAATTTAAGAATGTGGTTTGCCCTCTTAATATCTGATAGGAATAATTTCGCGGAAATAATTTAATTTCAGATGTAAACAAAATTCAATAGACTTCCTAATAGTATAATTATCTACAAGTGTAATTTTACTTTAACTTTAGTCGATAGCAACTATAACAATTTTTTTTTTAACTGTTATTTTTTTACTTCTGTAATCTCAATAAGTAAATTATTATATTCGAATAAATTAATAAACTCTCCATGTGCGCGGAGCTGCAGGATATATTAATTTGTTTTATAACAAATTCCGTTTTAATCTTTTCTTAAAATTAATTAAAACACAACCACACTTAATTTATAGCAGTTATAACTTACAGGTTATCTAAGGTTTGAAAATAATTCTAACAATTACTTCCAACTAACAATCGTTACAATTATGGGACACCATAAATTTCAGCACTCGTGTCTTACACACAGGAAGGTCAAAACGAAAGTGCCTTTGTGGAACATTTCCTCACTGTGTAGCATACAAATACCCACAGCTAAGTCCAACGCATCGAAAATGCGCCTGCTGCCTGGAAACTCTCATTATGTCAGCAGAACACATAATACGACCCTCTGTTCGGGTCTGAACTCTGCCAGAAGCCCGAAAATGTCCCGCGTCTCAACACGAAAGGAAATATTCACCTCTTGGGTAACTGCGTCTATCAATTCAATGAATGTGGGTAACCTGTGAGATTACCATCACAGTCAAAGTGGGTGTGTCTCGTGCGCTTCTCATATTTGGTTAACTACACTTGTCATTTCAGTCAATCTTCCTTCTTCGCCTCGGATTCAGATGTTTGTGCATCAACTAAATGACTGGCTCAGCATATCTCAAGCACATCCGATGGCCACGGGGGTTGTCTAAGTCCACAGATCATATAACTACGCGAACCTAGTGGAATTCATTCTGATCTTGTCCGTAACTGTATTCCTTTCTTGGGAAGTACATGAGTTAAATTTTAAATGAAGAAATGATTCTGATTGTATATCAATAATGGCAATTATACGAATGCATAAAGAAGTGTATAATATAAGCACGCCCCAACGCGCTGTTTTGTAAACGTACCGACATTCATGGCGTATGAAAGCGCTGACGCACGCTTCGTGCTGTTGTCATAACACTCTGAAGGTTGGGCGCACCGCTTCGCGCACGCTTGCGACCTCGTGGACTGCTGTCCATATTCAAATGCAACAACATCCTTACAAATAATGTAGCAAATATTCTCTCATGTAATTATTAGTTAACATAGTTATGCCCAATGATTTCTCTATTGACATTGCGTCTAAATTTGATTTTGTACTCTTAGTACACAATAATCTTACATGATAAACATATAAAATTTTAAGAGTTATTTATCCCTAGCTTGCTTTATGATTTAACTCATTGCATCAGTTATTCCATACGGAAATAGCATACTTCCAATGCACACAGAGGTTTAAACATGTTATGCTACTTTAACACCGCGGAACCGTAACATATTATATCTTTTAATTCTTCACTACTGTAGTGAGCTTTATAATTGGCAGAATTAAAGTAATTGAAATAACAATTAATTTTTGCTGTTAAAATTTAAATGTGGCTTCATTAATATATTATAAGCAATTGTTATAAGAGTGGATGGGTGGGTAATTTTACTTGAGTTTCGGGAGGACTTTAATTATTATTTTACTTGACTACGAGATGCTGGAACAGAGCAGCAACTGCACCAGTGTTTTATATTATATGTTGCTTGGCCACGAGAGGTTGGGACAGACCGACGCCTCTACCAGTGTTATGGATTTTAAATGTTTTAGGTTACTGTTCTATAAAAAATATTAAATATGTACCCATAGAGGGATTTGTAACCGATGGGTTAGAGCTACTCTATGATAGAATAAAAGAGTATTCCTTCAAGTGCTTGACATGCTATTATTCCGAAGTGAGTTAAACACAGTTTACATTATCTGGCAACATCTCCGAGATGATAATTTAAAAATTGATGTTAACCTAATGAAGTAACGATTGCAGTTATTTACTGGATCGATCTTCCCCATCTTGTATGCTGCTGAAGGCTTATGTGGAGACGGACTATGGCAGGCGGCACGTCGTCATCCATCTGGCCCTCTGGAACATCTCCCCTGGTTGGCATCGAGACGAGAACAGATGACCTTCTTGCTATCTGGCTGGCCTATATCACCTCTCCACGCCCTCGTTTTTCGTCCTACCGAGGGGCTTCCACTACCACTATGTTTGAGCAATCGCGCATTCTGTTTGCATAATTCTGCTACCCGATGTCCTTGTCACATTTACACGTGGAATGGTGCATTCAGGCAAGGTGTATAATTAAGGCATTCCTACTCCATAGCAATGTGTAAGAAGAAATGTGTCAGCATGCGCTTTGGATGTACTGTGTCACCCCTATGTTCACTTTATGATGGGGGGGGGGGGGGGGGGGTTGAATTGTATTTTATTTTATTCTTTTTCTCACTCGCTTTGTACTGCTCTACTACGAGATTGATGGCGATTTCATTCTCCCGCGGTTTCGTGTGGTGGCCTGACCCAGTTATCCCTTCCCATACTTTGTTCCCCTCCTCTCTTTCACATCCTTCCCGACCTTTCCCTAGGGATCTATTCAGTACCCGACCCACCTCACCAGCATCTTGGGTGTGCTCAGCTTCGGGCTTCACTTGCTGTTTGTCGTTTAGTGAGGCATGTAGTCTCTTGTTCTTTCTTTCGCATACAATGTTGTCTGTGGCTTGGCCCTCATCGCGAGGCAGGTTCGACGAGGAGTGAAGTGTTTTGTTAATTTGCTTACGTTTCTTCTTTACCAAATTATGTTTCGGCCCTGGTATGTAGAAATTCTGTTTTGGCTTTAACATTGTGGTTTAAAAACTCTTTTCATTTTTTTGTCTGTTACTAATTTATGCTCTTCAAGCTGATGTGTTGCCTTGTAGTTTTGGGCCTTATGCCATGGTATGACATTTTCAGTTTCTTAATTTGAGTCAAATTATGACCTAATCTTGATCTTTGTTTTGTTCAGCTGCATTCTGTCGCTTCACGATAATGCATTTACCATGGAGTGACTACATTCCTATTGAACATTAGATTACAAACATGCCTATGATGAAGGCACACAGAGCTTGTCTACTGCATGCAAAGTAATTAATGCTGAATCATGGAAATGCATATTTATTCTAATATAATTTAATGAATCAGTTTGGAGAATTAATATTTTTATGGTGCAAATCCTCTGTTATTACAGGCTTTCAAATGTACTTAAAATCATGTAATTCTCTTTTATGTCATGGTTTCCTGTTACTTTTGTAACTTGAATGTAAACTTAAGATTTTCTGTCGAGTTTTATAAGTAAATATAAGAATCACAATCTGACTTTGTATTGCCCTCTCGTTCATTTTTATGGTATTTTTATTTCTAATTTTTCATTTCACTCTAGGCCTCGCTTTTTCATTGCTGATAGCACTACAGTCTACTTAGCACATATATTAATGCCTACAGTTCTTCCATTTCGGAATAAACTCTCTTTGTTAGGATTCACTGCGATTTTCCCCAGAATACTTCTCATTTTGAGGCCTGTTGCTACTTTTTAAATTTATCATACCTAATAATAGCTTATTGTGAAACCCCGTATACAAGTAAATTAATAAATCATTGTTTCCATAGCACTACTGTCACCAGTGTAACATGTGACTGTGTGGGGCCAGGTTTGTGAGGGATGAATGTCTTAATAAAATATGGGAACTAAAATTGATGTCCTAATTTACTTACAAAGGTAAAAAAAAACACAGTTGGTTATTATTTACAAAATATAACTACCTCTCCTACTATTAACACTTCACTACTAGAAAATGAAAAAAGAACACCATGATGGAAGTGATTCAGAAAAACCAAAATAATACAAGACATTTCTAGATGACAGCACATGAAGTGACTGTAAGCCGAGTGCTGGGGAAGACTGCGAATGTGAAGTAGGTCAGTCTAAGTACAAGGATTTAACCTGTTGAAGATCGGGAGAAGCGTATATTTGCAAGGGCTTCACTGTACTCTGAAGGTGGTTTGGATATTGTTAGCATGCCAGAATGGTGAAGGCGAGCCCATTCGTACAGTTAACTGAGTTTGAACAGAGTCCAATTGTTGGAATCTAGAAAGCTGGATGGGTATACCAGAGAACTGAGGAACATGTTGGACGAAAAGTGTCAGCAGTGCATCGATGGTGGTGCTGTTGGTCAGAGGAAGCTGCACATGGTTTTGGAAGACTTCGACGTACGGAGGCACGCCTTGACCGTCGCACTGTAGAGCGGACATAGCAGATCGCATGGCGACCACAGAACAGATTAGATGTGATATCACCCACAGAGTGTCTGCTAGGTCCATCTACAATCATTTGTGTGAAGCTAGTCTACCATCATGTGTGCCTACCATCATGTTTGCCATTAGCCAGACTTCCCTTCACACCTCAATATCGGGCAGCCTGCTTCTGGTGGTGTCGAGAAAGGAAAACCTAGATTGAAGAATGGCGAATCCTTGTGTTCAAGGATGAGTTCTGGCATAGGCCTGGTGAGCAGCATCTTTCAAGGTGTGTATGGTAGACACGCTTGGGACCAACTCCTTGGATAATGTTTTGGGGAGCCATATTATACGATTGCCATTCACCTGTAGTGTTAATACAGTGAACAATGACCAGTGTATGGTACATCCAGAACATCATCTAACCCAGTTTGCTAACTTTTTTCTGCAAGAAAAGTGGGAAGCACTATTTTAGTAGGACAGTGTCCATCCACATTCTGCTTGTGCAACCCAACATGCTCTTCAATGAATTATTCAACTTCGCTAGCCAATCTGATCACCAAGTCTTTCCCTTAACAAGCATGTGTCAGACTCGTTTGTATGTCGTTTGGCTCGATCTCCTGCCCAGTTGAGCCATAAAGTGCAATGTGCACGGAATTCTATTCCACAGTATGATATTCGTCACATCAATGACTTTACACAGAAACCTTTATATCTGCATTGTTGCTCGAGGAGGGCCCATTAAGTACTGAACGATCTCTTAGAATACATCTGCAGGCATTTTATTCCAGCAGCTATAATTGTGCCAGTGACCATACTCTACATACTACCTGAACGCTATGTGAATAAACTTCGCATATATTGCAAAGTGTCTGTCATTGTACTTACTACAGTTACACAATATTCAGCAATTTATCACAAATATCCTATCAATTTCTCCACTGTCATACATTTACATTATCCAAATGCCTGTCGCTCACGAAACAATTCCCACTTTATTACAGTCCAACTGGTCGACCCTAGTCACTGCTCTATCCGATAATCGCCCACTATGCTCGGTGGTCACGTTGACACAAAGTACTTAACAAATGCAGAGGTGAGACAGCCGCTGATACCATGAAATCCAGTCACACACACCACAAAATGGTGACACTGACAATCCAAATGTTTGAGCTCCATTCGCCAGTAAGCACCTGCCAGCCTACTCGCTAGCAAGCAGCCCAGTCAATTGTGAACCCTCTGTTCCATGCATTAGCCAGTCAGTCATAAGGCCTGTTCCTAGAGCTATGCCCAGCCAATCAGAGAATGGATCCGCACGCATTAAAGTAATCATCGGTGCAGTTGCCTTGCAGGCTGTCTTCTTATCCCTAGATATATTACCAGTGCTCACGAGCACAATACCCGGCTGCCAACACTCGCAATACTAAAGGGGAAACAGGAGACATGCCGCTCTACTCAGAAAACACTGTTCGATACAGTGCGCCTCGATATGCTAGATACAGAGGGTTGGAGGACGATAGCTCTTGGCATCAAGGCTCCTGGTACACCTAAAGCATGGGGAGGATTTCAAACCCAACTCACTAATCTCTGTTAGTTCCACAACATCTCGATCTGCAGATGACAGTCAATTGGTTAAAGGTGGAACATATCCTTCCAACTTAGGCTGCATGTGGAAGGAGTGTAGGAAACATCGAAAACAAACCTCGGGGTTTCTCTTCTATTATATACCTCACTATCTAGCAGATCCCTTGCCTATCATCCCATCTTTCAATTCATTCCAACATCTACCTTATGCCTTACTTCACTTGGGGGGGCAGAAAAAGACAGTAAGGACCCACAAGTGCCCTCTGCATCCACAAGAGGCAGTTCGGCCTAAACCTATCATTAAAAACAGGGCGAGGGACCATGCCCTACAGCAGTGCCTGCAAGTAAGCACCATACCAACCCTGCCCTCATTAAACACCTTTGCTCCTCTGGTTTAATATATCCAGACCAGCCAATCTAACCCCATCGTCCAAGCATTGTTATTTGTAACCATGCAGCTGGACTTGGGGTGAGAACTGAGTACTGTTACCAGAAAGTGTAAATACATATATTTAGGTAGAAAGCTCAGTGGAAACATCGCAAGGTCGTAGCACAGCCTATGACAACATCGACACTGCTTCTCGCTTCTCCGGCCAAGATTCCTAGGAAGCGAAGCCCCATTGATTTTCATGTATACCCCTGGGCCATAGTTATAGGCTATTCACGATAAAGTGAGCACTTTCTAAAGCCTTCTCATTTAGAATTATAGTCAATAAGTATATTTTATTGTAACCTTAGAAAATAATTTTAATGTCTGATGAAATATATACACTCTGTTTATTGCTTACATGACAATATTTGTATAAAAAAAGTGGTGGAAGGATAAAAATGGATGATAGGAAAAAATTATCTAGGGTCTCAAAAATGCCCACATCATCTTGAATAGCATATAGCACCAAGCAGTCTGCTCATGGAAGTAAAGTGGCCCACCTGTAATAGTTCGTGGTTCGATGCCACACTACTCCTGAGTGGGTACTATTACCAACTCAGAGGCAGGAAGATTAATTTTTGATATACAAAATGGGACTTTCTTGAATACTTTGTATCCAACACTAGCTGGATAGACTGCTCCACATCCATGTGTAACTAGTGTTTATCCATCTGGATCTCCAGAACAAAGGAGATCGAGTCTTTGTAGAGTTTTAATCAAAATGTTGTGATGCCCATCCATTTAATTAGGTGGAATATCTAGGTCATGCTCACACAATATATAAATACAATCCTGAGGTGAACAGAGGAACAAAGTCCAGAAAAAATTGGCCTACAACATTGCAGTACAACCCAATGTAATGGAACATCCTTAAATGCCATCATGTTTACTCAACGCCCACACAGATACTGCTATATCCGTAAAGGCTCTTCTTGCCAATAGATGCGCAGAGGCTCTATATTACTGCTACCCAGAATGACATACTATTCCAACCTGGTGTGACAAATGCAGAGGGCTGGGAACCCACAAAATAAGGTGAGAGATATGTTCTCAAACCTTTTACCACCTATGCTTGAGATGGCATGAAATACCACTGAACATAAGCAGAAAGTTGTTTTATTGTCTAATGTGATGGAATAATGACGAGGATAGAAGCCCTCCAAAACCCACGACATGATTGCGCGCCCATAACATTCCCCATGCTAAAAGAGACAAGCTAGTGCTACCCGAATTAGTGCGAAGACTACAGGAGGACACAGAACAGTTCCTTTTTACGTGCCAACAAGAGTTTGAAGGAGGGGTAGTCTCCAAGAAACAATGGGGGCAGAATGTACGTAAACAATTTACCAGGGCTCTATTATAATGGCAGAAGCCATGTGGAGAGTTCGTGACTATCAGTCACAAATTAAAAATTATACTAAGCCAAACATTTTCAGGGGAGGATGTACTCGCTATGCTTGCCCAGGAATTTTACAGCTGTAAACAAAATCTGAATGAAAAGGCCAATATTTTTATTCACTGTAAGGATCAGGTATTCAATCGAAAAACATGTAACAAGGCCGAAAGTGAAAGGGTCTGCATAGTTACCAAAATACACTTTCTTACCTCAGATTCTTCCTTGATAACCCCCTGCACTACCACTGTTGAAAAATTAGTCGAAAGTGCATGTGTACTCGAATTGGACAACCTCGAGAATGAGTAAAATGGAGGAGTAAGGCAAGTGTTGCATGATCGGTAATGGCCCGTGGCCCACCTGCCGCTACTCTTACCAAACCCATTAAAAGGGAAACGACCACAGTCATTCCCAAGTTTTAGAATCCTGGCGATACCTCCATCGGAACGATCATATTATAAAGAACAGAAAAGTGGGAAAGACAGATATCGAGGCAAAGAACACAGCGGAGAAAGAAACACTACAAGTGAAGCAACCAGAGAAGTTCTTGAGAAATGAGGCAGCAGGAGGTGTGAGCGGCCACACAACCTATGGTGCAATAACAAACGGAGGTCATATGCAGGAGATAAGGGTTCTGCGGCCTAAAGCTCACACACCCCAAATTTCCCTCTCTTTAAATTTATGGAACTATCGAACAGTTCTTGATACAGTTAACATGGCTAATCTTATTGAGACCACCTTCCTAACCCCCAGGCAAACAGAAAAAGCTGAAGCTAGAAATCGAATATGTGCAGTTAGCCGACCTAGGGTCGCGACTCTCCAATGATGGCATAATTACAGTCAAATCTTGGCTAAAAACGAAATAACAGAACTAAGTTCTTTTATGCACCACATTTAGGGGGAGAAATTATATTTAAGTATCTTGGGTAACCAAAGATGTGTTATCGATTATAGACAGCATTGTTTATACTTAGCGAATCATGGCCATATAGCAGTGAAATGCGAAACACCCACTAACCCCTATTTTGCAAAAGGAAATTATAAGCGAATAGGTACAGCACCAGTTAGCTCCTGAACAAAAGGAAGACTGGCTATGCATCCTAAATAACATCTATGTGTCTTCAAAAATCCTGGGCCCATTTAGCGAATTCTAGGCAGTACCCACGAGTTACAACTAATATACAACCAGCGCATATATAGTCGATTTTCTCAGCCAACGAAGAATGATCTTAGAATAACTAGCTGACATGAAAGAACAGGGGATGGTTGAATCTGCTGACTCGCAGTATAATTTGAAGGTGGTCTTAGTCCTCACAATGGTTGAGGCACTAATGTTTTGTGTTAATTACTAAGCCCTTAATAATATAACCAATACAATTGTTCCACTAGATATTAATATTGCCCATGCTATCATAGACCTGGGAAAAACCAAAATATTCTTTAACACTGGATATGAGAAGTAGTACTAGCAGATTCCAGTACACCCTAACTCAAGTACATACACCCCATTTACTAGACCAGAAGGGGAAATGCTTTAGTTCCGAGTAACGGCATTCGTACTTATGAATGCCTCAGCCCATTTCCAAAGGCTGATGTCCACCAACGTTTTTATCGGATGCATAAACTAATTCTGCTTCACTTATTTGTGCGATATAATAATTTACTGTTCATGGGAAGAGCATTATGTACACCTGAAAAAAGTTCTTGGAATGCTTCGCCCTACATGGATTGGCCTGCTGTTTGGAGAAATGTCATTTGAGCCAGTCCAATGTGGATTACTTAAGTCATACTATGACTCCTCAACAGAATTATGCTATGACAGAAAAGGTTCGGGAGATAACCGAAGTCGAGGCTCCTACAATCTGGCATCAGCTTAAGATATTTTTGGGCTCTGCAATTGACTGAGGGATTTTGCAGAGGACATAGCAGTACTAATGATACCCCTCTATAAATTGCTCCCTAAACTGAAACATTGAAATGAAATTAACAATATCAAAAGGCCTTCAAACAGCTTAAAGGATTGTACCACTGCCTGCCAATGTTGCACCGACCTGTACCCGACCACCCCTCATTTTAAAAACAGCTGCTTCCAACACAGGGATGGGTCAGTATTTTACTAATAAAGTCCCGAAGTTCACTCGGCTCATACGACGTCGATGTTCAGAGCTGGCCAAACCTCTTCGCTCACTCGCCTGAAGCTCACAAATGCATCATAGCATTTGACAACACTCTATGTTGACTCTGACGAAACTTTGATATAATATAATCGAACAAGAGTGTTTGACCATCATTTTGGATATCCAAAAGTGTAACTACAACTGGGAGGATGATCCATTCCTCATAAGAACTGGCAACAAAGCATTAACATGGTTTCAGTCCAAAAGCAACAAATATGCTAAATTAGTCAGGTGGGCCTTATACCTGATGGAGTTTGCATTTGATGTAGAACATTGCTCAGGCAACCAAAATGATATTACAGATGTACTATCCCACCACCCTCAAAACATGGAAATGGCACAGGAACCCGAGGACTTGAAGAGGATGCTATTACCATCCCCTCTAATCCTTGTGTATCTGAGTCCAGAAGTACTACAGCAAATCCAGTTCTAGTAGAGCAGAAACTTTTCCTGGAACAACAGCAACTAGACCAGAGATCCAGAAAATCATGGCGAAAAACGTATGAACTACTGCTTAAACAAAGTAGTAATGTGGCCAGATCACATGCTCAATCCAAAGAATGGAACGTTTGAATCCCGCATTCTCTCCACCAAAGCACCCATGAGTACCACCATTGCCACCTACGTGCAGGCCACTTAGGGAATCGGGAGACCATGGACAATCTCAGACCACTACAGATGGGATGTGCTAACAAAGGATGTATGGGCATATGTTGAACAGTGCCAGTTGTGTGCTCAGTACAATGCATACTCCAATCACAAAGAAAGGCACACTACCAACCCAGACAACTGAAAATGGCCTGGACACCATTGGTGCCGACATGATGGGGCCAAATACCCACAGCCCTAGAGAGAAATATTTATCTTAATTGAAAAGACCAATTTTCAAGGTGGTTGAAGGCCTATACAATATATAAATAAAAGGCTTCACACTAATCAAGATCATGAAGAGGGAAGTATTCTCCAAATGGGGATATCCAAAGAGTATTCTAACATAGAATAGCATCCAGCTCACAGGTAGCCTATGAATGCAAGCCCACAATTACCGGGGAGCAAAGAGATGTATTACACCTAGGTACCTCACTCAAGACAACCCATGTAGCAGAGTTACCAAGCGGTCGAAAATAATATCCACCTCCATAAAGGTTTACAGCATATGCAATGGGATGGCCATAATCCATATATATTCTTCACACTGTGACACAGGCACAGTTAGGCCATTGGGACCTCTTCAACCAGCTACTGTTAGGGCAGAATGTCCATCTACCTGGAGAGTGGGAATTGGAAAAAGAACCCACTGCCTTACGAACTGCCAAAGTAACACACCGAGCAGCCCAAAAGAGGGTATGGAGAGATTTAAAAAAGTTTGAACATCGGTAATCCAAAAGAAATACCTGGTTCCCACTGAGAACCACCCTCACCTCTACTTTAGGGAAGAAATGTCATGGTCTGAAGCCACCCCTAAACAAATTCAAAAGAAAATTTCATGTTGGGTTTGTACCCAAGGGGGAAGGACCATGTCAAAAAGTGGTACTATGTAATGTATACTGGATGGAAGATGAGCAAATACAAATAAGAAAGATGTCCTATGACCAACTTAAACAGATTTTTCCCAGATATGTATCTGAAGAGGGACCTGTATCCGATGACAGGCAGGAGACAGAAGCCACCCTCCTCATATAATACAAAGTCCAGAATCTCCTTAAGATAGCCAATGAACACCCAGCCTAGGACAGAGGCTACCCAGGAGTCTGGCCTAGAGAAAGAGCGCTATTGTGTCACCTAACCACCTGAGTGAAAGAACTACTATGCTGCCACAGGTGCAAGGGCTCACTTCACCACCAGAGACCTCTACACCATCTCACTTCGGCCCAGAGTTACAAGAAGTAATTACATCGCTTTAGTGGGAAGTTCATCCACCAACATCCAAGTTCAGTAGTTGGGCGAAACCAGCTGCACCCCAGTCGACATACTATCAGCTCAAAAGGGTTGCAGCCCCTACCTCAAGAAGCAAATCGGCCAGTGAATACACTGCCAACTCCAGTGCCACTCCCACAGTATACATTGCGACAATGATCAAGACATGCCACCTCAAGAGCTGTTACCCCAGCCAACCTGGCAAGAAACCTGTAGGGTCAGCAATACCATTGTGTCTTCATTGCACCCATTCCAGGATGATCAAAAGGCACTATTTGGGGAGCTCCTCGAGCCAACATGAGAGTCCGCTTCCCATTTCAGCCCTGAAGGTA
Organism: Dryococelus australis; assembly: GCA_029891345.1. Classification (NCBI taxonomy): domain Eukaryota; kingdom Metazoa; phylum Arthropoda; class Insecta; order Phasmatodea; family Phasmatidae; genus Dryococelus; species Dryococelus australis. The sequence continues at coordinate 18,490,396 of CM057009.1, forward strand.
GGAAGTTCCTAGACTGAGTTACTACCGAGTACCCACCCACATCCAGAGATGGCAACATGACAACTGGATGAGAGGAAAGAGGGCAGCCTGCCCTCATTATTTTCACTAAGGCTGAGGGCACCTTCATCTCAGCCATCAAAGTTGCAGACATCCCAGGTCCCAACCAGGCAGGAGAAGACCTGGCATAGCTGCCAATGGACACCCCCAATTCAGCAGTCCCAGATTCCAGCCATTGTAGAGATGGGTCAATCACACCCCAGTTTCTGTAAAGCTGCCCACCTCTGTTCCAGTGGCCAGCCAGCCTACACAACCAGCCAACACACACTGTGATCCATGAGGAAGCCATTGTGGTCAGAAAAGTGGACCCTTTTGTCTTTCAGTTTTTTCCCCAAGTACCACGAGTGAGAGTAAGCACAATGAAAAGGATAAACTTTTCGAGACCCATGCCTCACGAATTAGGTCATTGAGATAGGTAGATGTCTTCAGCCACCAAATTTAGTATATTGGCTCTATGTTCTTTCTTTCAGGAACAATTGAACTATATTAGTTAATGAAATACAGTGAGTATTTTTCATTAGCTTTTACAGGGAATCTCCCCAAAGTTGTGTGATTGGTAATTAGGGATTTGTTTGATAAGGCCTATGAACCATCATTTAAAGTAGAGTCTCGGGTGGAGCCCTATATCTTAAAAACTTCCCAGCAGTGTGCTTTAAGAGGCCTTCAGTCAAAGTGACGTAATTTAGACAAAGTGCTTTCGAGGCAGATGCAAAAGCGAAATATATTCTAAATAATAAGTTCATTAGGAGTTTTATCTATTGTAAATATTTTTAATTAAGACCACTAAACAAGTATAAAGTCAAGCCTGTAAACATGAGGTTTCAAACATAATAAATGCAGTTTAGGTTTTCTCTCTCTCTTGTTCTTAGTGTTGGAACATAAATTATAGGTGTACAAATTAGTTAAGTTATTTTAGCCAGAATATAGATTTGACTTCAACACTATTTAGAAAAATAAGACTTTCAGTACCATTAGAGCAGAAAGAATGACAGTGAGGCAGCCCATGAGAAAGCTACCTTGTATGTAGCAAGTACCCAGCGAGTTAAGGGAAGATAGGGGGGTTATGCCTTGCCTTTGACAATAAACCCTGCTGCTGATATCTCCTTGTTAACCCTACATTACACCAGATGTAAGTGCATTCTGCCAGGGAAGTATAGGCGAGGGAAAGTTGCTCCTAAGCAAGTATTGATACTTCCTGTACTTCCCTAAGCGCACACATGCTGACTGGACAATCGGCCTGCTGCCGCCCCTTTCGTACATAGCCTGGCCTTGCTTCCATTGTGGAGTGGGGATGGACCTACTAGCAGAGTCCCTGGCACACACATGGCCAATAACAGAGATTAAATATGTATAGTTCTGCAGCCAGGAAAACACCAGTTGGTCGCCAGCGACCTTCAAGTCCAGAGCTCTCTCTTCCTCTTGAGGAGCCTGGAAGCTTACTCCTAGAGAAAACAGGAATAGCAAAGCTGAGGTGACTTGTACTCTTTCAGAGTCTTTGGCCACCATGCTCATCACACCACCTCAGGAAACACCATGCCATATTTTATACAGACAGGGATAGGGAGCGGTAATGTTCTATATATTTGATATATAGACATAGACAAAAATATACATTAATGTTGTGCGTGCCAAACACTTTGACTTCAGTAATAAATCTGTCTCAACCATAAACGGTTTTTCATTATTACCTAATATGGGTGCAGTTTATGGGTGCAGTTCGTACCCCTTTACAAATATAGTTAACCACAATTTCTCACCAGCAATTCCATCAACCTATTTACCACAGCCAGCCATACTAGGTGGTACTCAACTAGAGGGACAATTGTAAACAGGGTAGAGATTCAAGGCAGTGAGGGCCCAGAAGATATTTCAGCATAAGTATGGGGATGAATCGGCACCAGGTTCCTGTTGCAGTGGACATGCAGACTGTTCATGTCAAACCCCCTGTCATCCAGACAGTGGTCATATGCATGATACCCAGCTGCCAATACTCGTAAAACCAAAAGGGAACCAGAAGCCACGCCTCTATGCTCAGAAACCTTCGATCCATTGCATATCGATCTTCTGGGGACAGAGTGTTGGAGGACGAGAGTTCATTGTACTATGGCCCCTGGCACATCCGAAGCATAGGGAGGATATCAACTTAATCACTAATCTTGTTTGATCAACCACATCTCATTCTGCCAGGGACAGTAGATTGAAGGAAGGGGCAACATATTGTACCAGCTTTGGCTGCACATGGAGGGAGTGTAAAGTGTAGGAAATTGCGAAACAAAACATATTGGTCCTCTATATACCTACCTCATTATTTAGCAGACCCCTTACCTATCATCTCACCCTTTATTACACTTCATCATCTACCATGTGCCCTACTCCAGTTACGAGGGAGAATGGAAAAAGCCTTTTAAGACCGTTCAGTACCCTGAGCACCTATGAGATGCAGTTCAACCCAAACATATTAAAAGGGACAGGGGGAGGGGACCATGTCCAACTACAGTGCCTGCAAGCAAGCACCAGACCAACACTATCCTAGCTGGACCTCTTCACACCTCTGGTTAAGTATGACCCGACCAGGCCCCTGGCCTCTTTGGGATTCGTACACACCCAGCAGTTCTTGGGAAGAGGAGGTAAGAACTTCTACCAAAAGTCTAATGCACAAAGATTTGCAGAAATAAATACACTAAGGTAAAAGCTTAGTGGCAACATTGCCAGCTCACTGCACAGCTTATGAAACCAGCGATCCTGCTTTTCGCTTCTCCGACCAAGCTTCCTGGGAAACATAATCCATGTCTGGGACCAGAACCAGTGAAAGATCATTTCTACCCTTGGGCCATAGTAGGCACACAGAAATCATGCTGCCCACCTGTACTAAAGTACAGTCGATAATTCGAATGTCAATAATTTAGAGCATCGAAAATCCAGATTGCCATGTAACCAAAAATAATTTCCATGGAGCGAGAATCACAAAGGACAGTTAGCAGGCAGCTGGTCGTAGCTACGTGTGAGTGGAATGTGGGAGGGAGGGGTGTTTTGACTTGTTGGTTATTAATCTTTCCCCACTTTCCTCTTCATGCAGCGAGTGGAGCAGCGACACGTAGACTGTCATTGTTGATAAGTCCATATACATGAACAGAGTTGTGCTTTGCGCAGTTTGTTTGGTTGCAGTTCTGATTATGTTTCTGTATACCAATGTTTTATACAAGAATTTCACCTGTATCGAAATGGCATGAGCATGTTTAGCAAGATTGTATGGAGCAGTGACATCTATATCAGTGATTTGAAGAGAATGGAAAGCAGCTTACTGGAGTATGTATCAAATTGGGACTTTGAGGAGAGATCAAATAAATGTATAACATATCGAACTGCCAGTAATTCATCTTAAGAAGATGCCATGTATATATGGTTTACACAAAGAATAAATTTAGGTGAACCATTGTCAGGCCCTCTTGTTTGTGAAAAGGTCCTCCAGTTCAGTGAAAATCTGGGTGGACCAGCAGATTTCAAAGTATGTTTTGTATGTCTAAATAATGTCAAGTTGAAACATGACATTAGAGAACTCGAAATTGAAAGTGAAAAGTTATCTAGTGATTTGAATGCAGCAGAGATGTATAACATTTTTTTCTGCTATGGTCACACATAAAGGATACAGCAAAGGAGATGTATATCATGCGACGAAACTTGTGTAAAATGGCAGGCCTTAGCACGATAGTCCCTAGCTTCCCATCCAGAGCAATCAGCCCCAGGTTACAAAGTGAGTAAAGATAAGAGTAACTGCATTGGTGTGTAATAAGGCAAGTGGAGCACATTGCTTGTCATTAATGTTCATTCGAAAATTTAAAAAACCCAGATGCTTTAAAAATTCCCCGACACAGGCTTCAGATAAAACTCTGAATATCGATGACAGCGATTTTGCGGTACAGTTCTTTCTTTCAAATGTGACTGCATTACTCAACCCATGGATCAAAGAATCATTGCAAAAATGAAATATGTGCATAATATGCTTTTTGCTAGCATAACAGATTGAAGAATGTGTTGTGGCTTTCACAAAAAAGGTCAACATCAAGGATACTGTCGACATGCTTGCAAAAGCCTGGGACAGTTGATGAAAAAAATTGCGAAAATGGACGGAGAAAGTGGTGGCCCAAAGAAGAGGAAAGAGAAGAAAACCGAACAGGAAGAAGTTGAAGTGACGTCAGTAGTCGAAGACGTTACAGCACTTTTCCAAACAATGCCTGGGTTTGAATATTGAGACAAAAATTACGCGACCGATTGGCTGGAGAACAACGAAATTGATCTCGGCTACCATATGCTGAATGAAGAGAGACTGTCAATGCTGTAACCGATGTCGAGACTCCTACGGATGACGAGGACGATGCTGAAGTGTCGACAACGAAAATTTAGGCAGGCCAACTCACGCTGTTTTTTTTAATGCTTTGGAGACTGCAATGAGTTGGTTAGAAAAACAGATTGCGTGCACAACAACCCAACTCGCCTGTCTACGAGGAATTAGAGACTTGGCTGCCAAAAAGCGTAGCACAAATCTTGTTCAACTATCAACCAAAGATTGTTTCAGTAAATAATTGCAGTATACTGTAGTACTGTTTGTCATTTACATCTAGATACTGCAAAGAAAAGTGCAGGTACAATACTGTACGCAATACAGCATAGAACTTTCCTTGTTTGTTTTCAAATTGCATTAATGTTTAATTATTTCATATAAAATACACTCTACTGCTCACTTTCATTTATCAATAAAGAAAGACTGAGTATGAAGCTTAATGTATAGCAGTTAAATAATCGTGTGGGCATCGTTTGTACTATAGGTTATTGCTAGTGGATGTTTTCTTTTATTTGTAAGTATTTTTTTTAATTAGTGTCACGTAATATATGTAGAGGTATGTCAACATTTTTTGTATTGAGTTTAATAAGTAATATATCAATGGGATTCGAAAATCCAGATAAGTCGATAATCCGGATGGAGTCGAACTCCAATAAGTCCGGATAATTGACTCTTCATTGTAGCTCGTGATTCAATGCCACACAACCCTAGAGCCCATACGACTTCCAACCTAGAGGCATCAAGTGAGGTTTTGAAAATGCTAGATTAAATACAGGATGTTTCAAGAAGATTCATTCGATTCCAAAATACTCTTATCTTTTAAACAAGGAACAGAGGACCATGTGGTAAATGGTGAAATACATTTCTGACAAAACGTGTTTGCTTACAATAGTCTAAAATGCTGTGCGCAATATGCCCCCTACAGATTCATAGCATACATCTAGATGATAGTCAAACTCGTCTCACACATAAGTGAGCATGTTTGGTGTTACTGCAAACACTGCTGTTGTTATAAAGTTTCGAAGTTCATCCATTGCTGTAAGAAGGAGCAGCACATAAACTGCATCCTTCTCAAACCCCCAAAAGAAAATGTCATAAACAGTGAGATCAGGCGACCTTGGTGGCCGGTGGTGTGACCCAAATAAGCAGGTCCCTTATGGTCGATCCATCGGTGCGGAAGAAAATTAATCAGGAATATTCGAACTTGCAAGGGCCAGTGCGGTGGTGCTCCACTGTACTTGAAAAAGAAATCAGCAGAATCAGCCTGTAAGTGTGGGAAAAGCCAATTCTGCAACATTTACCGGTATGAGATTTCCGTGACAGTGTTCCGGCAGTCAGAAAAAAGAAATGAACATAGAACTTTTCTCAGTAAATGGTGCAGAACACATTCACTTTAGGGGAGTCTCTCGTATGCTTAAATTTAGCATGTGGTTACTGTGCATTGTTGTGTTTCATCGCACCACTGAGATTAAATGTCGCTTCGTCACGAAACACTTAACCTGAAAGTAAGGTGTCTCTTAACCGTTACTTTTCGAGAATGAAAGCATAAATGGCACACATTGTTATTCATTACTTTGGCGTAAGGCATGCACTAGTTCAATCCTGTATGGTCTGAATAACAAACGCCATCGCAAAACATGCCAAACAGTCATATTACTAGCTCTTGGCTGGCACGGCGAGTAGATTTTTGTGGACTTCTTATGAAACTCCTCATATGCGCCCGTCTTCATCGGAAACATGGGGGCGGCCTGATGAGTTCTCTTTACAAAAACAGTCATATTCGAAACTCCTCATGCCAACATCAAATGACCTGAATAGTATAGGGTGCAGTGTAATACTTCCGCCAAAAATCACGCTGTACAGTTGTTACAGACTGTTGAATTTGAGAGTGCAAAAGGCCTTCTGTTGTGGGGTCGTCATCCTGATGCATACTGAAGAGTGCTCGCCTGCTTGCTGCTCACTGTCTATGCACCAGGGAGGCACCTAATGACAACTAAGTGAAACATTTAAACCTTTTCTTAGCAGTAAAAATATATACTCCCAGATGTGTGGGCACCGGCATGACTCAACGGAGAACTGAGTCAGCACCCAAGTGATTGAGAGCTCATTAAGCATGTGTGATACTTTTAAGCTAAACTGTATTATCAGACACATATTTCACTACTTACAGCATTGTACTCTGTTTCTGGTTTTAAAAGATTTTGTGTTTTTAGAAATAGGCTGAATCTTTTTGAAACAACCTGTATATTTAGAAAAAATGTTCTTCCTCATGATGTATGACATTCTGATTAATTAAGTTAAAAAAGAATACAAAATACAAATGTAGATGAAGAAAGCGAAAAAAAAAAGACATGGTAAATTTCACAATGAACAAATTTACATATATTATTTTCGTTGCAGAAAAGGTTGGCATCGATACAAATATTTATGTTCTTACCGTTTCAATAATTGTCATAATATGATAGTGTTATGATTAACAAAACTCCTTCCTGTGAACAATGTTGATCAATTTTATTTTAAACAGAGTTATGGTATATAAAATATTCGCCAATTCAACAGCCCACAAAAACAAGCAGACAGCCCAGTTACTTACAGAGAAATGGGAAGTTTTTCTATGGTACTCCGCCCTTCGTATATATGCATTTTTGAATTAAATCCCTTCACTGGACCAAAGTCACAGTCTAGAAAAACAAATCGTGGTCTGAATACCTGCCTCAATGCAAAAGTTGTGGAGATTTTTTGCCACATGTGCACACTGTGCTGCCAGCCTCCAAAATGTATTCGTTGTGCAGGCCCACATTTGCGAGCTGACTGAACACAAGTAGTAGGGGTGTGATGGTCCTAGATCAATGGGGATGCCAACTTTTTTGATTGGCCTAATTAATTTGATATCAAAGGGTCAATTAAATTGTTTCAAAGGTTGATTAAAAGGGTTAAGTAAAGAAGGGTTAAATGGATTTAAAGGGTTAAATTCAATGAAAGGGTTAAATTTATTGAAAGGGTAAAATGTATTGAAAGGGTTAATTTTGCTTCTTGATTTTATATTTCTTTCATTCTTTCTTTTTGGGAGGGGGGTAGCAAGAGCTCTGTATGATGTTGATGCTGTGGTTTCCTGGAGGCGACTGACCAGAGTGGTGGGTTGGAATGCGTTATAAAGGTGTTGAGTGCAAGAGTATGCTAAGTGTCGTTTTTTTAATTTTTTCTAATTGTCATGTGTTTGTAGGGATTTTGGTGGTAGATAGGCAATATTTTACGAATATATTTAATAAACGAGAGAATTTCAGACTGTTTAAACAATTTATAAAAGTTGCCTAAGTGCAAATTTTATGTTTTTTTGGGGGATTTGCTCGTAAACAGTGGTGGGAGATAGGCGACTTTGAATGATGCGATTTACATGTTAATAATGGCAAAGGATTGACGACTGTTTCCAAATGCAATTAAACATTAGAGAATTTCAGAGTGTTCTATGTATGAATAGATTTCGTGCATCAAATCGCAAATTTCAAATTAGTACATGAATAATAAGTGCAAATACATGAATCCCAAGCTTAGAAATATAATTCACATTTGAGAGAATTTTAACTACGTGAATAACATATGGCGTCGAAAGTGAAAACTGACTAAACAATGCCAATTACATGAGTTTGAAATTAACGATCTTCAACAAAATGTCCCTATAAATTAAATTAAGAAGATATATATGACACCTCTTGCACATACCTTACACGTCTGTCTGTGAGACTGGCGAGGAGGAACATAATCCACATGTAAAAAGAATTCAATTGATTAACACGCATAATAAAATTGCACCTCTCCAAAAACACATCTGTCCGACTGCGAGCTTGCTGAAGGAATGGCGTTAGTATATGATTTGTGGAGACTTATAAGCATGATTATATACGTGGAACGTGGCCGACGACCATCCATCTCGGAGGTCACTCGATGAATGAGTGTGTTGTATGATGTGCGCCTGCTTATAGACGTGTAGTACATCATAAAGGAAACTGAGCAGAAATTTATGATTGACGGAAAATCTACCAAGCTACTATTAACGACTTGATTCGTCCTACAAGTACGTGAATGTATAAATGTGAATTATTTAAAAATATTGTACATACTACAAATCTTTTCTGTAAAGTGTGGTAAATACAGCACACTTGTTAACACAAACGCGAGTTGGAAATCATACCAACTTTCGTCTACCGAACACTGAAATGGGGTTTAGACTATAAATGCTCTATCCCATGAAAATTTATATCTTTATGCCATAAATTTAAAAAATTCCCGATAAAATAATACAAAGCGTTACTCGCGCCTCCCACATTCCGAAACCTGGTGCAGTCGAGAGATCCAGTTTTGTGTCTTGGCAGCATGAGAATTGACGAAGTACTAAGCTGGCAGAAGCCCTCGAGAAACCTCCGCCTCGCTCTGGCCAAGGTCAACTCCTCCCTACACACCTACCTCCACCCCTTGCCAGAGTGATGTGTCCTTAGGTTACTCACCCCTCTGCCCTTGTCAACGACCATGTCTTCAGCGATCTGTCCCCTCCTCTCAAACCCTCCAATGCAGAGTTTGTTTTCAAAGGGGGTAAAACCTTGTGTCGATCCAACACTACAAGAACCTGTTTAGTGGCAAACAACCTCTCCACCCAAACTGCCTAAGAACTGTCCCTTCCAACACCTGCCCTCCTCAATGTCGGAAAGTGTTTTTTTGGTTCACTATCCCTGTCCACTGAGAATGCTACCCCCTCCCCTTACAACACTCAAGTGACACATTTTTAGGATATCTCAGGTACTGGCCATTCCCCCTCCCTTCGACCCAAGAGCTCTACCATGGCTATGAATGGAGGCTTGCTTCAAGGTCAAAGTGACAGTTTCCCTAGGGAGGCAGTAGAGGATTTGGAACTGACCTGGGCTATTTCCCCTCCTCCCTACAAACTGTTATTTTCGCTCGAACACTGAATCTTCCTCCTATTTTTCGAGGTGTAAGAGGTCGATGTGTTCCCAGCTAAATAAAATTTCATAAATACCACCGATAAAACTTTATTTTCCTCTTTACTAAGAAATATGTTTCAAATTTTTTTAACACACAATAAATTCGATTAAAAATATAAACCATTTTGTTCCAAAATATTTTTTCCCGTATCCAACAATCTTTATTCCTGTTTTCAACAATCTTACAAGACATTTTAAACTTTTTCCCCCCATTTTCGAACAACTTTTAACTAGCACAATAACATGTGTCTATTCTGATAAGTTAAATATATAACAACCTACAAGAAAGTAATTAACAATTGAAAAATCTTACCCCAAATGATTTGTTTCAAAATAATCTACTTGCATCGAAGCATAGGTCAGACTCTTGCAAGTAGAAGAATTCATGTTTGTGACAGAGTCGAATTTAATTTTGATTTAAAAAACACTTTAAATATATTAATTTTTGTGTTTGTTTTCTTCGCCAGACATCATGTTGGATCGTGAAGACCTGTATTTAAAATGAAATATTTTCTATTTGTATTTAGAATGCTCTTTGGATTCTGTTCGATCCAGATGTAAAAATTTTAACCAGAGAAACTTTCTTGTAGGCAAGGGTGGTCAGTGGTTTTTTGTACCTGCCTGTGTAAAGGTATTCGAGACTTGCTTTCAATATTTTCCTCCCTGGGATGTCACAGAATTTGGCCAGCAGGACGTCGGGTCTCCTACACGAACATTGAATTTAAGCAGTCTAAGTAGACGAATATTAACCTGCTGCCTCATTTCTTTGCAAAAAACTTATACATTCCAGTGCAGGTTTTTTCGTGACAGATACTAAGCATGTTACCATTAAAAATTTAGTGACATGAGGTATTAAAAAATCAAATAAGAAGACACTATTAATTTTTAACTTGAAACATTTTATTATAAAATATTCTTATCGAAATCATCATTATCAGGTAAATATTTACAATGTCACACAAAAATATTCAATTTACATCAAACATTTATCAAACACTTTATGATAAAAAAAAACCAGTTAACATATACAACTAGCATTTATCAAAGACTGCATGATCCAAAACAAGTTAATAATTACAAAGAAATCTTACAAGAGAATTCATATCATACAAAAATTTACACACCAAAAGACATTTTACAAGAATAATTAAGGAGAAGTACCATTTTACAAACATTTTAATAACTAAATTACCAAACATTTTCAAACATTTTATGAGAAAAAAAAAGTACGTTATCATGTGCAACAAAATACCTATTACTATATTTACAATATTCTATGACAAAGTTATGCACATCATTTGTATATCTTAACACTATTACTGTATTGTACAGCAATTCAAAATCTAATTACACATATCAAAGTAGAAAACAACAAGAACAATTTATATATATGTGATTTAAAAAATTAAATCTATATCGACATGGAGGTCATCTTTCTTAACTATATAAAATATTTACAATCTCTTGAGGAGGTTATAAAGACACATACTGAAGGCGTTCTTTTAAGATGTCACATCCGGAAATATACCCTTTGCCTAACGTATACATTGCTCATTCGCAACAATGTATGCATAAAGGTTAGGACGTAAACCCATAAAGTGAGTGATTATGCACAGAGAACATTTATCTTTCATCACTCTGGTACAGCCTTTGTTCTCGTATGGGAATACTTGCAGATTATCGAGTGCATAGCTGGATGTATCAAACCATGCTTTTAAATCTGGGGTAATTACATTATAGATGTCCTCACAAGCAACAGAATAGTTTAGGGAATCGGTGCCACAATAAAGGAGGTGCAAAGGCGGTGGAAGAAATTTTGTACACATGTACTGATAGTAAAATTCGTATGGAGTTAATTTTGCAATGTCGAGAACGACAACACCAGTGTACAAAGTTTTGTTAAAGGCAACAGAATTCTTTGACATCTCGATAAGGACCAAATTTTCATTCATAAACTGCCATACCTGGAATGTTGGACATCCTATGAGCTCTGCAGCCCTATAGATCATGTCATACCTCGAAACGAATCTAATGTCCCTTTTCCAGCGGACATTCTGCAAGGTTTTTCGTTAAACAGAATTATTAATTAAATTGAAAAACAATTTTTCTCATTCGTTCGCAGCCTGGGCATGTTTCTCAATGTTAAATTCGATGTACAGAGTCAAGTTTGGCCCTAAACATCAAGTACTGCCTCAGTGTTTCCCAGTGTATAACAAATTTCTTCCACGGTGTGAGTGTTAAAAGAAGTTTCTCATGTTACACCATCTTCTGGGGCCAAAGGCAGTTCAGATAGTTTATCATGACACTCCTCTGGAAAAGACAGATCAACTTCTGCTAAAAAACAAGTGTCGCCATCATTCACCGTGTTTGTAAAATCCCATGAAAGAACACATCAGCCTCAACCCACTCGAAGTTGACAATCGGAAGCTTGTACCACATAGTATGACTATACAACCCATTTTCATCGAAATAGTATAAATATTTCGATGCCACAATGGGGTCGTTATCCTCACCCACGTAAACATTGTTGGCTTCCACACATCATTTTGAAACCTGGGCAATGCCGTCCCTAACCCTGCGTTCTTCAAAAATATGCATGTCTGGGTCAGTCAACAGCTGATCTAGCCACACGCATGTCATTGACAATAAAGCGTCCCATGAAAGAGACGGAGCTGTGACATACATGGCGGCATCAAGACCGTAATGAGGCAAACATACCATCCCGAAATTCTCAAAAACATCAGACCAAACAAGTGTCCACCCATAAGTAATGAATGGCATACTGCACCAAGTTTATGCAGTTGAACGAATCCTATGTGGCTTGGGCATGAGCATAATCCTCATAGCTAATGCCTACGCCTCTCATCACATTATGAAATGCATCCTTTGGTGGTAGTGACTTGCACATCAGACTGTCTGGCGATTTAACAAAGTCATAAGGAAAAACTCCCTTCCATTTTGCCAATTCGAATTTGGGTGTTGTCTGGAAACATCGAGCAGGTGATACTCAATTGCACAGGTAACAAATTACCTGCCAAAATTTCCAGAGAGGCGCTCATGAAATGGAATGAATCAATAAATCTTAACTTGAAATATTGCACATCTCTATTGCAATCAATCCCACTAGGAATCTGTTTATTGATACATTTGTATTTCTCTAGGGTTATTCAAATCACTTGAAATTTTCCAGGATTTTGAATTACCGCAGTTCCGTCTTGTAACATTATGTGACGTTCGGCTAAGGGCTTTATAAGAAAGTGATCATCAAATGGTCTTTTGAGCAGTCTGAAATTCAAGTTGCATTTATTATGTGTGCGGCCTCTGATTTCGACCATCAGATAGCCATGGTTGACCACAATATCATTAGTACCGAGCTTATCTCTACAAACTTAAAACATTTTTGAGCTGCAAACCTTGCTTCATCAGCAGGGGTTTTTGGCTTCATCGGAACAATAATGCTGTAAATTCCTGCAACCGACTTTGTAAGTTCAACTAATTCATCAACTAATTGATACATACAATCAACACCCACAAACTCGAAATACTGACACAAAGCCGGATTGTATGAGCACACCAGCAAAATGCTACAAGCATATAAAATATGTTGGTTGATGGTAGTTTTATAACTTGTTTCAATATTAGGCAAGCAAGTAGACATGGCTTTCAGGCAACTTTTTACGTCGCAATAGGCGACGAAAATCAATCTCTACTCGTTTCCAGTGGGGAAGTACTGCGAACAGCCTTTTGTTGCTGGCAAAGAATATTGTGACTTGCGAGTTTATCCTCAGTTGTGAAATACTGAAGACAATGCTCGCAAACAAATTTCTTGTTGGCTGTCTTACTCATCTGACTACCAACCAGCTTTGACAAATTTCTAATGCATACAAAATGCAAATGAGGGGCATTCCCGTTCGTGCAAATCGCCAAAATATTTACGTGTTCGTCATGACATACAGGAGAAATACGCATGGGTACTACAACCCCACCCTTTTCGCAAGTTTCGTCAATTATATTGCTATCTTTGTCCACCACATAGTAGACATTGATAGAAATAGATTTTTTCTCCTCGAACTTACGAATATCCTGTATGATTACAGGTGTCGACAGATCTTTGATATCCATAACCTTCTGAGGATTTGGATATGAAGCAATTCTGCAAATATTTTGTGTGACAGGAAACAAAGATTCTGTTATGGCGTAGTGGAAACACATTCCCTCTGGGCAGTGTACATCGACACAAGCTTTATTATTAGCAACAGACTTAAGCAGTTTAGTGTGCGCAGTACCGACAGTGAACGGCCGAAATTGACTCACATGTACGTCCATGTATGTCAATATTTGGAGACTCCTGCCAGAACCATGTGCACTAAACTCCTCAAGTCTGTTAGTGAGATAAGGAATGATATCATCGTCATAGATTAAACCCACATCGGCTAAATGGAGGACAGGGAGTGCTTTACTTTGAAAATAAAAACTCTCTATAGCACCTTCCACCACCATGAGGGATTTCAAATACTTGCTCGTTACAGAAACAGATAATCTAACTGGCCGGGGTGATGCCATTATTAAGCTTAATAAAAGGATTTCACACCTCTGGAAAAAAAACAAGAAAATCCACATCAGACTCTAATTGATAAAAATGTATCCGTGCATCAATTAGTCTTCTCGCGAACACCGTAGCCAATAGCCGGTACTTCAGGTATGGTAAAGCTTCCACTGAGACTTGGGAATCAGAAAAGGATTTATTTTCTGGCTCCCTTAACGAAATATCTCTAACTGACTAGAAAGTTGGTTGTGAAATGGTTGTAGCACTCTCCGAATTACAAGAATCTTCCAAGTCTGATAGAAATAAGTTTTCATTCAGAAGATCAACCTTATCATGTTTGGGGGAAGTGGACACGTTTTGACCATTGGCTGTAAACGATCTCTCGGTAAATGAATCCATGCTCGAATCGCTTAAGTAGAGATCATTCTCCAAAATATTGACTCGTATCCGCTTAAGCAAAGGGACACTTTCTCGACAGCTTGTTTGCCTTTCTGTCTGCGATTCCGAATTCGAATTGCTTACATAAATATCTTCAAGCAAGATGTCAATACAGGATTGCTAACGCTCACCCATTTTAACAAAGTAAATCTTTATTTAGGTTCCCCGGTGTAAAAGTTAAAACATCACAATAAAACAATATGTAGGTGTCTCGTGATTCTGCAAAAAAAAAACACTTGTAATAACTAACACTCATACATAATATAATTGAAAACATGATATAACTGAAAACACAGTTTTATTAATAACATCCCAGACAAGAGGGGAAAATGTTTTTCTTAATTTTAATTATTATGTGTGTTGGGGAATGACAGGAGCAAGAGCTTTGACTAAAGAGGTAGGAAGTTCAGAATACTTTAAATGTGAACGAGAGGGAGGTATCAGGCGAGGAGAAATGAAACACAATAAGGAATAGACAGGGCAAGGTCTCGCCCGCCTGACGGACCAAACACACTCTGTGAGGGTGAACAGTGCAAGATGGGAGTGTAGAACAAGCCAGGCCTGTCTGCACGAAGCTTCTAGATGAGATAATGTGAACAGTAGTTCCGTAACCTAGTGCTAGCGCCCACATGCCAACCATCTGACCACTCTCCTCCTCTGGTGCCTGCTCAACAACCCCCGCCACTCGGAATTCTCCCCTCCCCCCCAAACATCTCATCGCATATACGCTGCAGCTGTCTCTGCATTGAGCCAGGGGAGGGGAGAGATGATGTTGGCACTTCCCCTCTAGTCCCGTCCCTCTGACAATTTTCCGCCCACAGCCTGTCTCCAGTATAGAATTGACCATGCTTCGCAAGCTGTCTCGCCTTCGTATTTCACAAGATTTAATTTTCGACCCAGGCACACAGCTTTCGTTTACAACACAACACTGAATTTAATGCCTAGTTTAAATGATATTTTTGCAAGAGAAAAACTTTACATTTTAAAATGGGCTTTTTTAAAATCTTTGAATCTTACACCATCAAAGTAGTATACACCATAAAATCATTTACACTGTAAAAACCTTTATAAATATTACACCATCAAAAACATTTATCAATATTACACCACCATAAAAGACGTTCTAGGGTGTAATAAAAATATGTGCCCTATGGTTCACCATAGAAATCATTTACACTGTAAATTACTGATTTTTATAAATTTTATCATGAATGTTGTATAAATGTTTTAGTGGGGGAGCCACACACAGCATATTAATATTAATAACTAAACAAACAATCTCAAAACTAAATATTTTAAAAAATACTATTCAACTGTCACTATTTATGTCATACTCACAGTTACCCAACAACGTTTAAAATGAAGTGTCTTAAAATTAATTTAAAGACCCAATCCACCCCGTTACATACACATCAAAACACATTTCATTCATTAGAAATACTCAAGGCTCATATAACCATCTTCTCACACATCCTTCTCCAGTCAACTAATTTTGAACAAGCTTGGGAGCTGAGATTATGCATCTCCCCCATGACGCTTGGCATGAGGGGTGTAGTCATCCCTTGTTTTAGCCATTCCAAAGTTCAAACCTCATACACACAACATCCCTCCCTTAAACATTTTTCTTAAAAACTATGTAAAACTAAGTAAAATTTACATGACTTTCCCCCTGCCCTCATACTCGCAGTCATGCACTCAGACTCACACCTGCTTAACCAAAATTTCTCAGAGTAACCGGCGATAGATTCTAGATATTTTTCACATATGTTGCGAATATTTAACAGTGAAAAGAGGCCAAGGTTACATGTTATTATTACATCCTTATTCCATATAGTGCAGTAGTTACTAATGGCTGTTTACATGTATATCCCTCTAAACTTTGCTAAATAAACCCAAATGTACATAAAAATTACATCTGGAATTAAATTTTATCACCTTTCCCCTGCACTCATACTCGCAGTAATGCAGTCACAGACACACCTACCTAACCAAAATTTACCAGAGTAATTGGCGATAGTTTTTAGATGTCTTTCATGTACTTTGCGAATATTTAAACAGTGAAAAGAGGGCGAGGCTATGTGTTATTTACACTGCCTTATTCCATATAGTACAGTAGCTACTACTGGTGGTTTACCTGTATATCCCTCTCAACTCTGCTAAATAAACTCAAATGTACATAAAAATTTCATATGGAATTAAATTTTTCTCACATAACCCCAATGCACTCAAGCTCGCAGTCATGCACCCACACTCACAGTCATCCACACATATGAATTAACGATTCTAAAGACTTGTTCTACATTTTCAAAGTCTAATCATTCACTATGATAAAAAAGTTTCACGATTCCAAAGACTTGTTTTACAGTTTCAAAACCCATCATTCAGTTTAATAAAAAGTTTTACTATTCTGAAGACCAATCATTCCATTTTAAAGACCCATCATTAAGTTTAGCAAAAAGTTTTACAATTTTAAAGACTTGTTTTGCAGTTTTAAAGACCCATCATTCAATTAAATTGAAAGTTTTATGATTTTAAAGATTCGTTTGATGGTTTTAAAGACCCATAATTCAAATATATAAAAATTGTTACTATTCTGAAGACTTGTTTTACAATTTCAAAGACCCGTCATTCAATTGAATAAAAAGTTGTACGATTTTAAAGACTTGTTTAACGGTTTCAAAGACCCATCATTCAATTCGATAAAAAGTTTTAAGATTCCAAAGACTTGTTTTACGATTTCAAAGACCAATGATTCAATTTGTTAAAAAAAAAAAAAAGTCCAATGAAATTCATGCAATTTACTCAAAGTTTAAAGGAAAAATGAAACATTTTAAACGAAATACCGAAAAACCTAAAGAAATTTCTGAAAAATTATTTACTTACTTAAAGTCTTGTAGCGAAGCTGGTAGGCTTCGAAGGAGGTCTGACCCTAGGTCATACAGGCTGAGTGGTAGCGTACACCTCCAGCTGAACATCAGGATTCCTACCCCAACAAGTTAGCAGGCGAGCACTCGCAATCCCGCGAGAGCTCCATGGGAGCCTGCCCCGGCAGACTAGAAAACGCTCGGGTGATTGCAGCCACAAGCAAGCTCCGTGGATGAATTCTCCGGCAGGCGAGGAGGGTTGCTTTCACAGTCGCGGCAGAAGCGATGGGCAGGCAGGTCCCTTGGACGCAAAGCACCATTGCAGAACAGATAGGCAGAGGTAAAAGGCGAGAGGGTGGCCAATGTCCTTGAACTAGACACTCTAGCACCGCGGACCGGTTCACAAGGCTGGAGGTCAGTACTCTTTCATGCCCTGGAGGAGAGAGGAGGTCTTGACCCCGTGAAGTCCCAGCAGCAAATTAATTCCAGTGGGTGTGACCCCCTATTTATACCCTCACCAGCCTCCCTTGTCACAACAATTTAAGTAATGCTATTCGCCTGAAATGGATATCAAATAAACGAATAACACATTTAGTAAAATTGTAATATAATTCAATGCAAATTACAAGTATTTAATGCATTTTAGGATTTTTAGCGTGGATATGCTGAATTTTAGTGTTTATTTCAGAATGTAATGTGTAATTTATCGGTTTTAAGCCATTAGGTTTGAATAATGTTTTTATGTAACGATTTATTACACGATATTGTCATTACAATACGAACATTTTGCATTATAAGGTGTAATGAATTTAATGCTACAATTCAACACTCTTTTACGTATATAAATTCCTATTTTTACTATTGTTAATTTGTAATTTTATATATTTAATTCATTAACCCTTTTAGTTAATATGGTTAATGATTACTGACATTCAAAGTAAGTAATATTATACAAGACCTATCCAGGAATCGAACCCAGAATCTATATATTACAAACATATCTAACCAGCACTGAAAGTGAGAAAGTAGTTTACAATCCTACATGAATTAAGTGGGATTTGAACCCAGCTTATGTCAACCATGTCTTAGCTGGGAATCGAACCTGCGAAGTATATATTACAATTTACCATGCCTTATCCAGGATTCAAACCCAGAGCCTCCTTGTATAATCTAATTACTCTATGGAGACATGCGACATTTAACAAGTAATTTTATGTATTTTTTTTGCAGCAGACTTTTTTGTCAGATTCAATTATGTCTTTAGTTGAATAGCATTTTTTTGGGAACTAATAACCTTTTGGTTATCTATTATTTCCATTTCTTTACAAGACTTCTTCTTGTTAATGCAACATACTTTTATTAAATAGAAAATTTAAGAATCTCTCTCTGTCGAGAAAATATTTTTCTTACCAAAACAAGTTCACTTTTAATAAGGAATAGGTTAGATAAACGTACGAAAGGGATTCATTTTACATCATATTTATTAACAAAATATATACAAACTCAAGTTGCTTAAAAAAAAAAATATTTTATTATTGGGCAAGTACAAATTTCTTCAAAAACATATTTAAGGAAGTAGAAATTTTGCTCCAAACATTTCCATACTAAACAAACATAAGTGAATTCACAGTATATTTACAACTTTTTTTTTTAACACTAGCAAATACAGAATGTCACACAAATAATTTATAAAATACAGGTAGATAAAAACTTTATGTACAACAATTACACCTTGCTCCGAAACAACTACAGGATAACACAAAACATTGATTCAAAATATATACATTTTTTTCTTTAAAACAAATACTTTTATAAACTGTTAGCACTTCAGTGAACAATGTTTTCATGCGTTTTCTTAATATTGGATCCAGATACCCTTTTTGACCTCTGCTTTCAAGGAGTGAGAGTTTCTTACACCCTGGTTTTAATCTGTCTGTTTGCACACAAACATCTATACAATCAGGGGCATGTAAAACAATGCTTTCAACGAAATGAGGAATTGATTCAACGTAATGAGAATAAACTTCTTCAATACTAGATGGAAGAGGTGTGTTAAAATTTAACCCTTTAATTAAATTTCAACCTTTAAAATCCACTTAACCCTTTCAATCCACTTAACCCTTTGCTAGCCAACCCTTTTTTATTAACCCTTTCAATCAATTTAATTAACTTTTTGATATAAAATTAATTGGCCAATCAAAAAAGGTAGCATCCCCTTTGATCTCAGGACCATCACGCCCTTTCTACTAACACTACCACAGGCAGCAGTAAACACTGCTCCAATTTTAACACAACGGTACACACTATGGCATGGAAACATAGGCGTACGTTTTTAAAACAAGTTTAAGGTAGCAGGCAACCCATATGAAATGCAACTGCACAAGCGAACATGTAACAATCACGCATGCCGCGAGTGCCCGACACAGCCAGGCGGATAGCATTCCCTCTCCCCCCTTTCATGATCCTGCTCGAGCGTTATCACACACTCATGCACAGCCACGTGGCCCGCAGAATGCATCAGGACATTCTGTTTACAACACTGCCGTAGCTGTTGTCGGAAATACACCCACGCCTCGTTTCACACCACGACACACTCCAGCACAGGAGAGGCTGGATGACGTCTCCAGCATGCTGGAACTAGCCGTTACTCTGCGAATGTGCGACTATGCCAATTTGATTAGAAAACTTAAGCCATTTTTATCAACCAGTCCGCGAGGCAACCACTCTCGCGCAAAACCAAGCCATTTTAATGGAAGCGATAAGCCACATGGGCGATTAAAATGGCCACAAATCAGTAGGCTTACAAAACACTCCAAACGCCAATCTACAATGCAGCCGGAATAAAAAAAAAGTAACACGCATGAGCTATATATAGAACAATGACTTGCCACGTACGGTATCGGTGTAACATTCATTGCTGATACTATTCTTAAACGGCAGCACAGATTCAGTGTAGGTAAGTGGATATAAAACTCACAGAAGAGACCGCTCCACTCACAGAGGTGGAACAGCAATCTTAATTAAATATGGAGTAAATAAAAAAACATTTACTATTACAGGATTTACACATATGGAGTCCACTAGAATAATTGTACGCAACAATACCACACACGTCTGCATGTCCACGGTATACAAACCGCCTAACACACCTTTCTAACACTTGAGAAACTAATGGAAGCCGAGAGAGAATTTTTCTTTGAAGGAGATATAAAAGGTAAACACACAGACTGGGGATGTAGACAAACAAACGCCGATGGTATGTTTCTAAACACACCTGCATCTAAAAATAATTTCATTATTTTCACGCCAAGTACACCGACGTACTTCCCAAAGGCAGGAGGAGGTGTGCCTGACATATTATATTGAGCTCTAAGTAATACAGCAGGCACAAACTTATACTTGGAAGAAACAATAAATAAATTTGATTCAGACCGCCTCCCAGGTTTAACACAAATAAAATTTCATGCAATTTTCACTAATAATATTTTCAAGCCAAAAACTCAGAACAACAGACTGGAAGCATTTTTAAGAGAAGTTTATAGACGCACTTGAACAGCTGCCAGTCATTCATGAATCTAACGGCACCGACCCACGCATAAAACTCTTTACAGGTACACTAGCAGATATTCAATTTGAACACGCAAGATTTGTTAGCGAAAGGCAGTACACGAGGCAAAACTACCTAGATATTGACTATTTAATTACTTTTATAATACGGGAGCGCAATCAGTCCCAGAAAACGCGAACTTCCTAGGCTAGGACTGAATACTATATATTAAAAGCCCTAATCAGACGGAAAGCTAAAGAAGTGAAAATAAATAAATTCGGAAACCCTTTTACAAATCTTGTAAAATCACAAACGAATTGGAAACTAACACGAACACTCTACGATAGAAATAAACACATTCCCAATCCAGCTATGTTTATGGACACAGGGATTAAATATAGTTTAGAGTACAAGGCTAATGCTATCGCCAACATTTTGGAAAAACAATTTTCGCCAAATGAAGACCTGAATGACAGAAAATTCACCGATAAATTACAATTCAAGTTAATAATTACTTACAGCAAGGAACATATGCAGAATCATAGGAAATTACACTTTTCTAACGAAATAAAATTAATAAAACCAGGCCTACATAAATTATGAAACTCTACCCCTAGAAGCATTAGAGTATTTAATAGACTTATTCAATGCCATTTTAAGATTAAAATATATCCAGACCTTCTGAAAACGGCGCGAGTAATCAGAATACCCAGCCGCGAAAGAACCCAGCGCTCCCGCAAAACACACGCCCAATTAGCTTTCTAAACAGCATGAGCAAAATATTTCAATAAACCCTATTAACACGGCTCCAAAAAAAAACATGATGTAACGGCAGACGTGTTCAGGCCGGAGGCTCTGCACGAATGAGTAGGAGAGGGCTGCTGGTCCAGGGACAAGGGTACTAGGGTAGTTCCATCATCGCCACTAGGAATGCTGCAGGAAACACGCCAGTATTCATACGTCGCCCATCCAACACACATCGCCTTGTATGAGCATCTAGCTTCACATCGCCCTCGCTGGGGGCCACGACAGATCGTCTCTGCAGCCCTTGCATGTAGCATCTTTTGAAGTCGGTACAGAACACGTCTCGTGTACTGGCGTGCGAGGGCAGATCAAACACCCTATCTCTACACATATACAGCTATGAAGAAGTTTACTCATATAAATGATGCAGCCCTATATAATTTTTTTTCCCAAAATCAATATTTTTCTAATTGGTTACCACAAATTGATTTTATGTAAAACTCATTAAATTGAGTGATCCATAATTAATTTGCATACATTAAATATATATTATTTATATCTTACTCACCCATCATTTGAAAACAAATATGTAAGAACATGTTTGAAATAACATTATTTCAAACAGAACATTCAGGTTGCTTTCCTTTCCAAGTGCCTTCTCGAAATCACTCCGAATGATTACCTAAATATCCGACACCTTAACAACGTATTTATAATTAAACACAGCAATAATCTAACATGTTGTACAAGCAACGATTAAACTACTCGCCTCTAACAAAAATCATGCAATATTTGTCATGTGATCATACAAATTTCCTATCGTTTATCACTCAAATACTCAAGGCCGAGGTGAGTAGAAGTCAATATTATATACATTCACTCCTATATATTACAGGAAATTTTTGTGTGTGTGTGCTAAGATATATATCAGATTCCCAACCCCGAAAGTCAAATGATTCCCATCCCATACTAAATATTCACTGAATTAACACCTAAGAATGTGTTGACTCCAATCATTATACATTCGCACAGGATGCATGCTTATATCCTGTTTTCACAACAGAATATGTAGTTTATGTTATCCATTTAATCTATCTGAGTATTGGTCTGCTGACTATGAATATGTAAAAACAATAGTGTTGATGCAGTGTAATACGAAGGATAATCGAAATGCTCAATATCTAACCTGAGAAGTCATCCATCAAATCAGTATTCTTCTTTACACTTATATATCTTTACATATTTTATACATTATATATAAGATGGGATTATATAATTGTATACTTTAGATAGGAATATAAATTATATATGAGATAGGAATATAAATAACTATATATAAGATAGTAACATATACATAATTATATACAAGATAGTAATATACATAATTATATATAATATAGGAATATACAAGATTGGAATATACATAATTATAAATAAATGTGTTTTTTTTCTGAGGTGAATGTGTATTTAGGTTTTCTCAGAGTGCTTCCATACTGAGAAGATCTTATAATTTTTTTGCGATTTTCTAAAATCATGTTTCTCTATGTTTTGAGCATATGATACAAAATGTTAAGCACCTCTGACGTAATCAAAAGTTAAGACTAACAGTTTTCATTATAAAACTTTTTCTGAAATGTTCACACTTAAAAATTGTCAGATTGGTCGAGCGGTCTAAGATGCTGGATTTTAGCTCTGGTTCCTTGTAAGGGGAGCGTGGGTTCGAGTCTCATGCCTGAAAAATAATTTTCAGACATATATTGAGGCAGTTGAGATGGTTAGTCTTAACTGTCACAGACATAACACAGCCTAAGAGATGTTGTAAGATATTTCGGGAGACTGATGGGTGGAAAGCACCCATCAGTGACTGATGGGTGTTATATGAGTATATACGTATATATATATATATACGTATATATATATATATATATATATATATATATATATGCAGTGTGTGTGTCGTCGCTACGGATTAACCAAAACTGTTTTCTCTAGTCGTGAAAAGTATGTCATGTTGTCCGAGCGGCCACAAATTTTCATCAGCTATTGTGTCATATGTCACTTGCAGCACTCAACAAAGAAACTGAACTTGCATACCTACCTAAAGAATTCCTTCTGATGTATGCATGTCGCGAAATATCATGTGTCTACAAACATCTATCTGTTTATTTGCAACAGGATGAAGAGATTACTGGTTATCTCCCATATATAGAGCATTTTCAAGGACGTGGTACTGTTACGGACACACGCCATTAAAGGAGTTGGTGTAATGCACCGCTGAAGAGTGATGATGTAACAAGTGAAAACGAAAAGGTATATCCAACATTGAAAGATGTACAAGCATAAAGAAGAATTGTAATTTGATGGATGACTTCTCAGGTTAGATAACGAGTGTTTTGATTATCCTTCATATTACACTGCATCAATCATATTGCTTCTACATATTCATAGTCAGCAGACCTATACTGAGATAGATGAGGTGGATAACATAAGCTACATATTCTGTTGTGGAAATAGTATATAAGCATACATCCTGTAGGACTGTTATCACTTCTTCTGTGTTTGTGATTGAAGGTCGATTGTCACGTGTAGAATCATCTAGTGATAATGTAAGTTTTTTATAATATGAAGACAGAATCATCAGTCGAAGACTTACCATCGTCAACACCAAGGGATGGTGGAGATTCGGTACAAGAACTACGGAATCAGTGTTGTTATTGTGGAAATGTATTCAGTAAAAGTTGTAATGCACCCAGACCTGAAAGTGGAGACTGTATGTTCAGCCCAGCATACAAGATGTTCCACTGTGATAAATGTGATGTGTTTACCCGCAGTGATAACCTGTATAGACATAAAAATGCGTGCAGAGGCAATGTATGTCATTCATCGGGAATCGAGCACAAGTTTTGCAGCTAGACATTCATGACTAGGTCTAGCACCAGACAACATGAAGCTAGTTACTGTATGTTCAGCATCTCATGAAAGATGTATCCAAGTGTTAATTGTTGTGTTTTGCATACGAATAGGGCTACCATGACTGCTACAACAGGATTTGTTCGATAAAATTAGACTAAATCATAAATATTTTTGATGAAAGAAGAATATGTTTGAATTTATGTGATATGCATTTTTGATAAGTGTGTGAAATAAATATAAGTGGAAGAAAGACTATGTTTTATTATTCATTTTATCATCAAACATACGTTTCTTTTTCCTGATGGTCGTATGCAGTGTTTTGATTCATACAAAATAACTCTAAGCTATGAGGACATAAAGATGTTTAGTATAGCCATCAACTTGGAGGAATTCTCTGTCAGTTTAAACGGTTATTAGAAAATATCCTTTTATCTCTCACAACTTTAAAGTGTTGCTATGAGCAATAGCTTACAAACATTAAGATCTGTATACAGAATGATAATAAAGACTTTAGTATGCCATTGCATATACAAACATTAATTCTGTCGACATTGGCAAATTTTGGAGACAGTAGGTGAATCGTTTTTCTTATATGTATGGATAGAGGTAGACGAAAAACCCCATGTATTGCAAAAGATTGATGGAAAGATTGTGAAAGGTTGATAGAAAGATTGGTGTGGATTCGTGTATATTAATAAGAAAGGAAATACAAAACTTTTTGTTGAAATTATTTTCCCAGTAAAGAATCATCTGTACATAAGGAAGGAATACCTCTATTAATTAGTATGGTGTACTTGGAATGTAAGAAAAAAAATATGTTTTCCCTCCTATTTATTTGTGAATGTTTTGAATATGTAAATAGAGATAATTGCACGACTTCAATAAAATCTCAAATATTATCAACCTCCACTAGCAATCGCTTCAACCCTAGTTAAGGTGTAGGTGATCGTAGCTGTTTTAAATTGAAGTATGACTCTCCGATGATGTGAAATGGAGTACTGAGCATATTTCTATTTGCACAACTTATTCGAATATCCTAACAATAAATGGAAAAATAACAATGGTGTTTTCGTCATAAATCTTTTAGTAATAACTGATTTTGTGTACAGAGCGGATGTTTGAAAGTAGTACTGGTAACATAATATCTACGATGTGGTGGAGCTGGTATGCGATTTTCTACAAGAAATAATTTTGAAATAGGCATTAAAAGATATTCAAATATATTATTGTCTTATTTGGATTGATTGAAATTATTTCGAAAGTAATTGGAGTGGTGTGTTGTTACTAATATATGTTGAAATTCTTTTATAATATGATCGTGTCTCTTTTTGAATATGTTCATCTGAGTTGTATGATATAGTGATACAGTTGTCAGGTATTAAGTTTGGTTGTAATGTCTGATGGTATGTTATGCGTAACTTAGTTGTGTGATGCAGGATAATTTTGAGAGTAATTATGGTTATAATGTTTTCTATTGGAACATTTGTTTTGCTGATTTGGTGTTACGACATATTAAAATTACATTTCATTAAGGTTATATCATTAGCTCTGGTATAATGTATAGTTTGCTGGTATTATTTGAATGTGTGTGATTTGCTATTACATGATGAAATGGTTTATCAGAGTACTTCGATGGCATATTGTATAGGATGCTTATACGATTGCTCTGTTGTCCTAGACGGGATGAATGAGAGTGAAGTGTTTAGTATAGTCGATATGTTGTAGGAATTAATTGTTATTAATGTATTTTGAGATATCACCTGATAGAATATTTTGCTTGGAACAATATGCAGAAATCGGTGTTGCCACTTTTTTCAGCAGAGGAATATGATATGTCATGTAAACATGATGTGTTATTTTACACATTTTGTGAAAAAAGGGGGGGGGGGGTTATTTGGATATACATTGGTTGGTATATCATTAATTATGATTGGGTGTTTGGGTAATGCTGTTCTACATATTTAATTACTAATATGGTGATAGGGGTGAGATCTCTAGTTCAGTAAATGAACCATTGACCTCTAGGGATGTAGATAAAAATAAATGTTAATATAAACGCGAAAGAAAATTAAGGAATGCATCCATAAGTTACTTTATATTGTGGATTTTTAAATGAAATAATTTAAAAGTAAATGGCCTGTATGAGGTGAAATTGTTCTAATTTAAGTATTTCTTATAGAAAATATTGTCTACTATATGTAACATTTTGGGTGTGTATAGGTAAACGTTGGCAGAATTATCAATCCAATGTCCTTTCGAATAAGGATTTTTGCCTTTGCATGATATACAATTAAGAAATATATGTTGTTTACTTCTTGTATTTATGATGTATATGGAGAACATTAATTTAAGAGGTTTGCATAAATATTTTTAAGCTGGCATTATAACTTTTATCGTCCGTTTTATTACGCAGGGATGGATTTTAAATATGACATTTTCTTCCCTCGTATGTTAGTATGTTCACGAAAAAAAAAGCTTTAAGTAGTAACTTTAATCTGTTTGTTTTGGTTTTTACATGCAATATTGCACAGCTTGTACCTGCGCTGCCAGCATTGTAGTGTGCGCTGATCTGGTGTAAAGATTTTGAACTGCTGCTCCACCTGCGATTGCCTTGGTTACCTCTCCCCTCCCATTTTACGGCCTACCTCTTAGCTACTCCTACCCCTTCTGCGCATGCGCGGAGAAACTGTGTTCTGATTGGTTGGTATATTTTTTGGCTGGACGAGGCTTGCTTTCGAGCAAAGCTCGTCCACTTCTACTCAGGTCAGCTCAGCGAGAGTACCTCTCTGGCATTTCTGCTCGTCGGTACACTATGGACTCTGTTCAAAAGCCTATACCTCGCTAGTATTGCGCGAGCTGAAATGTCTGCTGCAGTGCACAATGAGTAGCACGATGAGGTGGGTTCGTGACATGTTGTAGAGAATTGTTGGTAAATCGAGTTAGGGTTTTGTGAGCGCTATTTTGCTTGCATACTAAATTCTGTTTGGCGTTTCCTTGGTATTTTTTCAAAATTTAGTTTGGAGTAACTTGAAGCATGTGGTGCCCATAGTTCCCTTGCCTTATAATGGTCTACTTGTTGAAGTAATGTAAATTCCTAACTGCTTGTCACCTGAAAACTCTATGGCATTGAATTGGGACCGCATCGACTTGCGCTGTGTTGCTTTAAATAATTAATAACCCATCTGCGAGTGCCTATACATTTGGAATCATCGGTGCCTTAAGTAGTTTGAATTGTGTTTTTTAAATGTTGTGTGTACTTATTGTTTTTAGTTCAGAGGGGCTTTGGAAAGGCTATTGCACCCCATCTGATGTAACTTTCTTTTAAAATGTTCAAGTTTGGATGTTTGAGAACAAGTATTTATATTTCAATATATTTTGAGCATATCAATATTGTTGTGATAATTTACTCAATTTTGAAGGCTTGAAAGAATTCATAATACTTACTTATCTAGTCTCTTGTATCTTTTGAATTGAGTATACATTTGATTGGTCTTAATATTCTGTTAGTTTGCAAGAATGTGTAATTTTACTGTTTTATTGGAGCGCCCTGCTTTGACGGCCATTTGGGGCCAGGGTTGCCTTTTTAAATAGTTTTAATATTAAAATTTTTTTGTAAAAGCTGTGAACGGAGTAAATGGAAAACTAAATAAAAGCAAATTGAAATTGAATCTATTTGTGTTCTTGTGTTTTCTTCACAATCTGAAATAAAATTATGTGTACCTAACATGTATTATGCATTTAAACCTGTTACTAAGACTCAAGCCTGTGAGTTAATATGACAAGTTTGTAAAATTTCCCTGAAGGGGCTTCTATTCTCTACTAAGAACACTTAAACCGACTACTATACCAAAGCACCACAACATACAATTGTTTAAAACAAACAGTAAAAAAAGATTTTTAAAAATTTAAAGAAATGCTTTTCATATATGTATCCCTGTGCATTACTTACTTCACAGAATGTATATGCATTTATGCCGTTAATTCATTCTGTTTGTGTTGTGTTTGCACGTAATGACAGGAATAACCGAATTTTAGGGTGTTTTTTCAGTGAATATTTAGTATGGAATGGGAAACCTTGACATTCGATTTGGGAACCTGTTATATCTTAACACAAGAAAATTCCATTTCATGTATAGTAATGAATGTGTATATTAAGAGGGAATTTGACTTCTACTCACCTCGGCCATTGCACGATTTTTGTAGGAGGCGATAGGTCTGATCGCCATTTCCACAGCATATTAGACAGATTGTTCCTGTGTTTGGTTATTATTGCATTGTTAAGGAGTTGGATATGTTATGTTTAAATTTCGGTAACTGTTCGGAGTGATTTCGAGAAAGCACTAGGAAGGGAAATAAATTTGAAAGTTCTGTTCGAACATATGTTATTTTGAACATGTGCTTAAATATTTGTTTACAAATTATAGGTGACTAATATATAAATAATGTATATTACATGTATGTAAATTGCTTGTGGATCACTTTTTTAAAGAGTTTTGCACATATATAATTGTCTTGTAACAACTTAGAAAAATATGATTTTGAACACAGTGATTTACATACGTCATTTATATAGGTAAAATTAAAAATAGCCATATATGTGTAGAGATGGGGTATATACTCTGCGCTCGCGCGACAGTACATGAGACACATTCTCTATCAACTTCATATGCTGCTACATGCAAGGGCTACAGAGACGACCTGCCATGGCCCCAGCGAGCGCGATGTGAAGCTAGATGCTCACACAAGGCGATGCGTGTTGGATGGGCGGTGTATGAATACTGATGTGTTTCCTGCAGCATTCCTAGTGGTGATGATGGAACTACCCTCATCCCCTTGCCACTCCATCCGCCCTCCTGTACTCATTACCACATAGCCTCTGGCCTGAATGCATTTGCCGTTACACTACAAGTATCTGCACCATGCATGCCTAGCAGAATCGAATCTTTTGTTGCGAAGGATTCTCATCTCGCGCCCATAGCTCTTGTTTTTAAACTATCCTCACACAAGTTCACTGTGGCTGTTATTACACTATATTCAATAAACAGAATAATAGATAAAAATTTCATTACTTTTAAATAATTATTTAATATTTAATCTTTAATATAAGGGGTTTAAACAATTGTAGATAGTACTAATTGGTATACAAGTATTTACAACATCAGAATGTGATTCAAGGAATATGATCGTAAAAATGCAATTAACTTCAGTGAGGTTGAAGAAGAATTATTTCAGTAAGTAACTTTAAACCTTTGCAGGAAAATGCAATGTGAAGTAAATCAATATACTTATATTTAAATAAAACCTAGATTCATTCAAAGCAGATTTTAAATCGCTATACAAGTATTTATCTTTGCTGGGAATTTTTCTTAAAAAAGAAATCCTGTAAGACAAATTAAAGTACCAGCAAATTATTTAGTATTTAACATGGAAGAATAATTGTACGTTGGTTTTCGAAGCAGAATCGGGGAAAGCATGGTTTGAGTGAGTCAAATGTTTCATTTGTATCCTAATTTATTTTAAGTTATGGTTTGTAGTAAATTAGAAAAAGTTAATTTTGGAAAGGTTTCTTTTTGGTTTATCGATATACTTCAAATTAAATGTATGTGCAAGGCAATTTTATTTGTGATAACGTATATGCAGAGACAGATGATGGAGTTTTGTGTACAATTCTAGTCAAGCCTATCTTGTGAGTCTCTGTGAAGTAGGATGGTATTGTCAAAATGATATTTGCTGTGTTCGGAGTGATGGAAGCAAGGGATACTACTGTGGTGAAGTGGGTAGAGGATGGAATTCGACACGTTTCCTTACATCACGAAAGCTGAAGTTAGACTGAGATGCGATTTTGGGAAAGGCGTGTAATTTACCAGGGCTAAGTGAAGTTCGCATGGTATTAGATTCTGTCTTTTATATAGTTTACATATAATAGCAATCACTGGATAATCGTAAGTATATATTGAATAAGGTAAGATATGTAATTTACTAAGGCTAGTTATGCAATATGCAAATAAACTTGGTATTTATTCATTAATAAATGTTCAATTAAAATATAAGTTTCTCCGATGAGTGTCAAATCAATACTATTTACATGTAACTATACAATAGTATTACACAAATCCCAAAAAAAAATCTATTTACCATCGATGGGTCTTGCTGTCTATTAAACTAGTAAACTATTAAAAGTTAAATAACTCAGTGTGCATAACATAAACCAAAGCATTTTAATAGTTTTGTCATTGATATGGTATTACGACTGATAGTCACTGATTATCGCTGTTCCTGTGATCCATTGTTGGAAGTTTCCAGAATTATATTAAAAATGAATAATGCATTACACAAAATAGTGTTAACATTGAGTATCATATTTTATGTCACTCTGTTAAAATTTCTACTATTGACATTGACTAATTGCTGGTTGCGTTATATGCGAAACGAATTTGGGTGGTATCAAACTTATATTAGGCAGATCTTAAATAAATTTCATTTTATTTATATATTTGTAACCTTCAGTATTCTGATGCACTTTATTATTTCGTTTTTACTTTCACAATATGTGAGAATTTTTTTAACGCTCAATATAGTAATTGTACTTCATGGTAATTTGAGTTTTTAAACGTACTTTTTATTCAATTTTTTTGATACTTGGAATAACTGTTCACAACATGAGTCGTAAAATGCAATAAACATATAATTTTGCTTAAACAAATATAAGGAAATTTTTTCAACACCAGCCAATCTCTCATACTTAGCTAGAAAACATTGACATGGCCAGCATGCCTTGGTAGAGATTTAACAAAAACTTTGCATGTGAGGGGGATGTGAGAGGGAGAGAGAGAGAGAAAGAAAGAGAATGAGATGATTGCTGGCACCCCCCTCACTGCAAGAACATCAAATACATACTATCCCAGCTACAGCAGAGATGGGCAAATGACTGGTATCTTATACTCCCCTCTATAACAGAAATGTGGGCGATGATTGAGTGTAAGAAAGACATATTTGAATATCTCCCCATTTAAGCTCACATACATGCATCTTTACAATAACGCAAATGTAGTTTTAATACCAAAATATATAATTTTTTACTAAGTTATAAAGTGTCAAGGATCATAACCAATTAGTGAAAACTATAAATTGATGAAAACAAAAAAAAATAATGAATGCAATATTTAGCAGAAGTAACATATCAAATGATAAAAATTTAAAATAATTATCAGACATACGACTAAGTAGAACAGAACATTAAGACAATTAAGAACATGTTTTAATAGTAATTGTTCATTTTCTTAGTAAAATTAATTTTTTATTATTTTAAAACTTTAAAATGCAGGACATACAGATTGTAAAACATGTGAAATTAAAGTATGTTGCTTGTACAGTAAATAATCAGCAACAAACATACTGTCGCATCATATGGGGGCACTACACCAACTTAGGTGGAGAGTGCTATAGTTTATGGCCGGGCGGGATTGTTTTACAAACATGCCCCAGTTCGCCTGGATACATAAAAGGCCTGGAGGCCAGCGCTCCCCCCCCCCAGCTGACCCCAAGACACCGACGTGTGAACAGTGTGTGATCGAGGCTGAAAAGGCGAGCATCCACTTACCCCTGGGCAGAGGGGTAACCTTGGCCAACCAAGTAGAAGTTAAAGGATGAGCATAGAATGCATAGTGGTAGGGACCAGTGCCTGCATCGCGAAATTGTCTTCAACCCCTATTGTAATTAATAATACTGGCAATGATAGGGATTAGCTGCAATGTGGTAATTGGAGTTAACATATTGTGATTGAGTCTAAATGTAACTGACTATTTGTATTAAGGATAAAACATGTGAGTAGAAGTAACTTGTTATCCCTTGTATTCTTGCCGTAATTGCTGTCCATGAGATGAGTGTTGTTATTAATTAGATATATTTTTTTATTATCCTATCTGTTCTTCAACTCTCCCTGAGTAAACCCCGAACACCCTTACCTCCACTTAAGGCGAAGTGAGTAACTGGAAGGAATGAGAAAGTCCAAATGATAAATAGGAGGTAGGGAGTTGTTTCAATTCACATAATCAAATTATTGGTTTTTGCATGTGGTGTTTGAGTATCACAGGCCAGCACAGATTTCGAGAAAGCTGATGATGGTGATGGCATGGTGGCCAGCAATCTCCCTGTGTGACATACTACTTCAGAGGGCTACAGGCATGAGCTGTTGGCTTCAACTACATGCTATACATTGCAACACTTTTACTAGTATATTATATTTTTACACATAATATTTAAATGTTAATATGAAGAAGGAACATTTGAGACTCTCTTTCTTATTAAAATATATTTTTTAAAATTACATGTGTTGAGGCGATGCATAATGACCACTAAGTTACATTAAATAATACTTTACTGAAATATTGAGAAGAATTGAAATTAGTTTAGGTTTGTATAGTAACAACAAAGCCAGATATGCAGCAGGAGGCAGTCGGTTAAAGTATTCAGCCGGCAGTCGAGGAACAGAGCAGCGGAGACTTTAGTAGTCAGTACGAGAGACATGTAGTAGTTACACATTTCAAACTCCAGCACACTTTTATTCATAGTACATATTTTAAAATTATAACTTCAAACAAGTTTTAAAGTGCGATAAACAGTATGGGAATAGTCGCAGCAAGAGATGTAGTTCGGTTGGCACACATTGCATTGTTTTCAGTGTTAGTAGTTGTATTAATACGCTTAGCAAGCCCTACCGCCATCCCGAGTTTTATTTATATGATAGAACTTTAACTGACATATTTGGAAACAGACATTGCATTAAGGAACATACTGACAGTATTCATATAAGAAGACGAGACACGAAATACCTTATACTAAATAATACTTAACTGAAATGTTGGGAAACATGATTGAACATATGAAGCAGTCTTTATTAAAAAATAACTCGTACAGAATCATATTTAACTGAAATGCTAGGAAATACGAAGGAACATTCTTTAAATAATGAGTTGAAAAATTAACTGTAGGGCTGACATTATACTTAACTGAAATTGCTGGAAAACACGGAGGAATAAATTAAATTTAATATTTAAAAATAGCAGTCGATGCGCTAGGGCCCATTGTTGGGCAGGTTAGTGCAGGTCAGTTCGCCACTTTGCTTAGCCATTGATATGTAGGGGACAGCTGAGAGGTGCATTGGCCACATGCGATCAGATCCCAGGCTGGGTCTGTGGAGCGCATGGCCGGTGGGATAGCTGGTCAGGGTTTACAATTAATGACACATATAATCTGAGTTCAGTCTGCAGAGGGGAGTGATGGTGAACAGATATGTAATTACTGTGTGCTATTAGTGTCTATATTTGTTCAGTAACTCCCATTCCACATACTTAGTGTGTAAATAGTATCGGTAATTAATCTTGTTACAGATACTTAATTTGTAATTCTGAATTATTCATTACAAGTACTTAGGCAATAAAAATCTAATTACCTCCAATGGGCTTCGAACCCAGGTCTATCTCAATATTTGTACTTGTGTAATTGGTAAATGTACTAACTGTGTAATTGCTAATTATTCATTATGAGTAGTTAGGCGATATAAACATAATTAATTCGGACTGGGTTCGAACCAAGGACTATCTTGGTAATTATATTTGTCTAATTGGTAAATGTACTTACTGTGTAATTACTACATATCCACATCACTGAAGAAGAAACACATATGCTGCTCCCGACACCCTCCCACCTTCACTGCTCATTGCACGCTGCTGCTCCCGACTCTCAGAGCTCAGTCGTTTATTGGGCGCCAAACAGTGAACACATATGTTCCTCCCGACACCCTCCCCCCTTTTCACTCACCCAACATCACAGCTCAGTCGTGCATCATACACCAAAGAAGCAACAACAACATAACATCAAAATGACAGAACTTAACCTCGTATAACCCTTTCCCCACTTAACACTTTCGTAATAACCCTTTCAATTTAACCTTCTTTAAACCAATCAATTTGACCATTTTTAACATGGATCATTCAACCCTTTACATCTAGCCTTTTTAAACCCTTTAAATTTTACGATTTGGACACTCAACCCTTTCAATTTAACCCTTTGGACACATAACACTTACAATTTAACCCTTTGAACACATCCTTTTCCAGAACATACTCGCTCTCACTACTCTTAAATATAGTAAAAAAAAAAAAAAAAAAAATTTAAAAATTCTTTTGAAAATTAAAAGGTAATAGATTCAAGGCTGCAAGGCCGGATTTTTGATTTAGTGACAATCTACAAATTATACCCTTCAGGAGACTGCTGTAGGTATGTCATCTACACTGATTAACCCTTGATTTGACCAGGGCTGGGAACAGTCCTGGTTCATAGGGTGCCACAAATGTGTACTAATTACATTAAGCACTTTTCCCAAACGACACACCATGAAACGTCTGGAGAATAAGAGCGAGGCCGTATCCTGACCTGCAGTGGCAAAAGGACTGATAATAGCAAGCTGGGTTGTCGATGAGCAGCAACTTGGATTGTAGGGAATCAACGACACATTACATGCGAGTGTAACTTGCCACTTGTAAACAACACTACAACATGTTCTGCAGACACAACAACACGCCAGTCGAGAGACTGGTGGGAAACTTCACTCTCTCGCCGATATTTCTACACGTAAATTTACTAAGATAGCAGCAGTGTAACAAATATAAATACGGGCCCGGAGCCCAGCGAAAACATAAACACGACAGGCTGCCGCCAACTCAGTGATTAGACCCATGTCTGTCGGGCTGCAACTACACTATCGACCAAAAAGTAATTGGGTACCTGTCCACAATGTTTGTCACCCCGTTAGTATCTCGTAGGTCCACCTCTTGCGGCTATAACAGTAGCTTCCCTGTCTGGCATGTTCTCTACGAGTGTTTGCAGGACATCCACGGGGATTCGTCGTCATTCTTCTTGCAACCATTCCATGAGTTGAGCAATGGATTTTGGCCGCACCTGACGAGCCCTCACCCGGCGATCCAATTCGTACCTAAGATGTTCTATAGGGTTCAGGTCGGGGCCCTGGGCGGGCCAGTCCAATCGGCGAATATTGTTGTCGGCGTACAATGCATAGTAGCCCTTGAAACATGGCACCTGGCATTGTCATCCTGGAAGTAACACGTTTAAATTCCGTAAAAACGCCACAATGTCGGGAGCATTTAACTATCCAGAATGTTACAATAGGCCTGTGTGTTCATGCTACCACAGACAAACACTAGCAGTCCTGCGGCAAAGGCCGTGAAACAGCCCCACACCATCACTCCACCACCACCGAATTTCCTAGTTGGCACTATACACTCCGGCAGAAACCGTTCTCTGGGTAGACGCCACACCCATACATGTCCATCGAACCGGAATAATGTAAACCTCGACCCATCACTCTACAGAACCGATTTCTACTGTTCCAAACACCACCTGAGTCGCCGAGCTTTATTGTTTGTCGAGATATGGGTCTTATCTGCAGCTGCTCTTCCAAAATATCCAAGTTGGTGTGCCTCTGTACGCAATGTTCCAATGGAAACCGACACTCCTTTTGCTGCATGAAACTCCTGTCGGATGATAGCCATGGGTTGTGCCCTATTTTTGAAAATTTCACGTTTCAGGGTTCTGCGATTTCTGTCAGTCAAGATTGGAGGTCGCCCAGAACGTGCAGCATTGGCACAATGCCCATCGACCTTCCACTTACGCAGGACGAATTCGACCGTTGATTTGGGCCTGTTTACCTTCCGTGCAATCATCCGGCTAGACATCCCATTGAGATGGCAGCCCATACTCACGCCCTTATCGAAGTCCGATAGTTCTGTACCTCGTGCCATCTCCTTGTCAACTGGTTCTACACCAGCCTGCAGCGTATGGGGGCCACACAAGTCAACTGACGTACTGAATTATCTATCTTCACGGGTACCCAATTACTTTTTGGTTCTTTAGTGTAGATGTACAAACCCACTTAACGTGTTATGGGATCTTCAGTTCCTGATCTCGTGAGAGCACGGTCTTACAGGGGAATATGAGAGATCGGCGACGACAGAGACTCAGAAGGTAATACTTATTGCTGCTGCGACTTCGCCCTGAAGATGGAGGCTGCAATATCTTCCGAAACGTTGGGGAAGGAAAACGACAGCGACGCGGCTACCAGCCAGAAGCGAAGGTTTTGCAGACAATGGCTGCGAAACCTTGAGAATTTTATTAATTTATGAAGTAATTTTTGGAGCTAAACAAGTAAGTTTGTCGATAAAATCACCGCACCAGGCTACCGAGTAGGCCTACAACTCCCGGCTGTGACGCCTAGCAAAATGGTTTGCGAATTCGAATCAAGTAGAAGATTCCATGTTACAGCTTCGGCTATACGTTTGATACTATTGTTAATGCTTCCATTACGCCTGACTTACTTGATTTATCTCAGTTCTGCTAAAATATTACTTAACTTGGGGTGAAATTCTTTATTGACGTAGTGTAGAAGTTCAATCGGTATAGCTTAACGTCTGATTTGTTACACAGATAAAAGTCTAATGTGCCAACAGTATTATTGTTACCACTACAGTAATATTTTTTATCTGTGAGCCGGCAGTAAACTTATAATGTTGCTGTTAATGTAACATACTGTTAAGTTATTAACGTTTAATATAACATTAAGTACTTTCGTAACAACGTTACCTACCTACTGTTCTGTCAACATTAAGGTTGTGTTTATGTTGCGCCAAATACATTTGTGTTGAAGTGATGTTAGCATTCGTGTTAAAAATTTTCTTATATTTTCTTTGTTAAAAAAACATTCCTATGTAAAACTAATTAATTACAATTATTTTGTCAAAAAAACGAAATGTTACCAACGAAGGAAAAAATTTATGACTGGGAGAGGAATCAAACCCGTGTTCTGAATACATAATATATTCTTAACGTCGCTGTGCACCTGACTGTGCTTCATATTATGATTATTCAACGTATTCAGCACAATATAACTACGAACTGCAGTTCTGTTTTGTTGTGTGGAAATAATTAATTATCCAGAAATATATGCATATTTGGCACAAGTAAACTGCTTTAAAAAACTTGAAAGCTGGTTTAGGCAAAATTTTAGTTACCATTCTATGCTTTAAAATTTAAACATCGTGGTTTCATCTTACGAGGTTATCGCTGTTCAGTAGTATCCACCATTTTACTTAACGTCAGTGTAAACCTGTGTTGGCTGGACACTACTTTAAAGTCACATAACACGAAATATTTTATCTTTCCTGTTATTTTTAGCGTCGCACGATATTTGGTTGCGGAAACATTACTTAGAGGAATTATTAGCATTAACACTTCAATAGCATATTTGCATTATAGTAATATAAGACTTTGAGAATGGTTTTAAAATTATTAACTTTGTCACAACATTATGAATTTTACTACAACAAAAACGTTTGAATAAATGCCTCAGTAGTAATTTTCTTGTTGCAACAACATAAGATTTTTTAATTTGTAAAAAAGTAAAAATTTAGAGAATTTGTTGATGGTGACTATCATATAGATAAAAATTGTGTTTTCACCTATAAAGCGATACTTATTTATAGCTATGCGATTTCACTTTAAAATAATCTTACTAAAGGCTATTCACACCAAAGTGAGCACTTTTGAAAACCCTGCTTAAGATCTACTTGTATGCACGTTGTATATTCTTCCGCCTTATGTGAAATTAACATTGCCATGGACCTCATCACTTTATTCGTTTATTCGTGCGTCGTTCAAGCGAAACTATCAAATTATTGACAAAGTAAATATTTTACAAACCTGCTCTTTTTTTACGCTTCGATACGTCAAAAAAAAAACACCAAGCGAAATGAATAATTTAAGTTATCTCAAATGGTTACCTAACACTTTTAATTTGACGTTAATAAATGGAACTATTTTCCATCCACAGTTACCAACTTTAATGGACGTTATAATATACACAGGCAGGGCAGCGACTTTTTTCTACGGTTGATTTCAAAAGTGCTCACTTGATCGTGAACAGCATTTATTTGAGCGTGGAAATAGGGCTGTAATTACATCTAGGCAATAACCTGCGTTGCTTTGCTTATTAATACGGCAAATAATAGCGCACGTAAGACTTTAGCGCCAAAAATATGGCGTCTTAGACAGATTTAGAGACCTGTCGCGCTCGCGACGCGAATAAATTAGAAATATTTTCTATTCGGAAATCTCGTCGCGCGGGCGGTTTTTGTCGTGTTGACGCCACGCAAGTCTCGATCTTGATTGGCTGGAAAATAATTTTATTCGCGTCGCGCCCATCGCGCTATTAGAGATAGAGATTCAATTTTAACTTGTTAACACCAACGTTGCGTGAATAGAATATTGCGTTGATACGACTAAAATGAATATCTGTAGGACTATATAACGAGATACCGAAAATATTAAAAACCAAATATAAAAATGGATTCATTTCAATGATGAGATTTTTTTTCTCGATAAAATCATATTCAGGCCATTCTTGTGAGATAGTGACAGAAAGAAATAAAACTCGCACTCTCTGGAAACTTAAAAATTATTATAACTTTGAAACGTGATTTGTTTAGTGTGTGGTAAGGCTCCGCGTTATCTTAGTTAAAATATGATGCATAAGCTTATGTCATTGTATACACATTAATTGTTTCAAAATAGGTATGTGTGGAAGAATAGGCTATTGTTAAATATATTATAAAGATGGAGCCAACTCTTGGGCATGAATACACACATAATACTTTTATGACGATAAAGATGAAAATAGAAATTTTCAAGAGTAAATTTATATTAAAATAACACCGTAAAATCCAGGCTCAAAATTGTACTATTTTAGAAATGAAGGTCCAGTTTACGAGACTCTGTGTATAAAAACCGACAATTCTGAAATCTGGGTTTTTAAAAACTAATTTTTCCTGAAATTATCAACAAAAAATTTTTGTTCTAACTGATGATCTTCAGTAATCGCAAAGCCGCGGGACAAATTTCATAGTGGCCAACTCTGGTCCATGAGTGTTTGTATGCGTGTATGGGTGCGCGCGAGCGTGGCACAACGCCTTTTTATTCTTTCCGCTCCACCGCCTGGTCCTGGAGAAGCACCTGAATCGTCTTTGTCACTTGTGTCGCCGTATCTCTCTCTCTCTCTCTCTCTCTCTCTCTCTCCTTTTCTACTCCGGCGCGTTGCAGTCGAAACTTTTTATTTTTCGTTGGAAGCGTGATTGCCTACCTACTCGGAGGACAGAAAGTCAGCAGGCAAGCGAGCAGGCAGGCAGTTACCTTGAGCCCGGAGCCTCTAGCGGAGGCGATGGCACGCAGCACTTGGCTTTGATCGCGGCCGTCCTCAGGTTGCTTTTCTCTTCATGCCTGCCAACCGGATTCCACGCTTCTCGTTCCTTTCTTGTCTCCGCTGGCGCAGTTTCGCTCGAACGTGCACTGATTCAGGTTTCGGCCGCGCGCGACGGGCCGCTCTGCCACTCGGCGGGACGCTCGCTGCTAGCCTCTGCTCGCTGCCCGCGAACGAATTCTTCCGTTACGCGTCGTGCGACCCGGTGATGGGAATTGTGTTCTCGTCGCCTCCGAAGTTGCTCTGGAATATTATGGGGATCGGGACGGCTCGCGCGGGCACGTATGTCACTTGCGCTCCGCACAGCTGCTCCGTGACTTCTTGAGGTAAGGCTCTTTCTGCGCTGTTCGCCCATTGTAAGATTGACTGTTCCAGATGTTCACTTCCCGCAGAAATAGCGATTACGATCGAGCAGGAAAATGCTTTCCTGTAGTGTGTAAATATACAAGACATTGTACAAAGTATAGGTGCTTTTATAAACGTTTCTTAACACCTGTCGTTTTAATAATACGAATACCCGTGTTTACTTTTACGGCCCATGACTATAATTTTACTAAGCAGATAGACGTTCGTATGTACCGTAAATGCGTTTTCGAAAGAAATGAACTTATTTACATGTTGTTTTTGTTTTTCAACTATACATGTTATTGCACTTGAAATATATATATATATATATATATATATATATATATATATATATATATATATATATATATATATATATATAGCCTGCCGGTACCGCCCAATGTTCATTCTGAGGCTTAACTGTAACAGGCATGCTTAAAAAATTTCGAATATTCTGTTCTTATTTGCTTTGTAAAAGTTTTCGTTCATAATTTTAGACGTAATAATTAAACATGTGACCACAGAGATAATATTTCAAGTCCGCCCCCTTGTATTTTTCTTCATTGGTTTTTGTAATTTCCGATGGCGGAATTATTTGAGGATATTTTAAGTTTGTGTTTCACAATGCCAATTTCAAATTTACGGAAGAAAAAAAACCGTATTGTTGGAAAAAGAGCATTTAACGCTATTTATATAGTCGTAGGGTTTTGTTAACTATGGGATGTTCACGGCAGAGTGAGCTCTTTTGAGCCGGCCCTAGTTTCTTTTTCCTTTTAGCTTCTTTTTTGTATCCTTTACCTACCTTTTTTAAACAAATATATCCATGTAAGTAATAAACAAGGTGTGTAGATTCCACCGCACACGGAAATAAACGTCTAAGGCGAAAATAAAACATATTTGTTGACTGTTATTCCAAACGAGAGGGCTTTCAGAATTTCTCGCTTTACCGTGAATAGCCTATATATCTTTTCTGGCAGAATAGCCTATATATCTTTTCTGGCACACAAATTAAAAAAAAAAGTTTATTACACACAAAGTTTGATTTCAGTTAAAATGTATCATTGTATGACTGCTATAATGCTTTATGTTTGAAATCCAAATTTTTGCCTCTTACGGTTGGTGTTTAACTTCTGGCTGTTTTAAAGTCTGAAAAAAAAAAAAAAAAAAAAAAAATAAAATAAAATAAAATTACATGCAATAATATGACGAAGTATAAAAGAAATTAAAATGGATTAATTCTGGTCACCCAAAAAAAAAAATTTGGAGCTGTAGCCGAACATGTTACAAATTTTTTAATCTACTTGAAGGGGCGCTTAAAATTAATTTCCCAAAGTTCTCCTGGCTTTTTTTTTATTAATATCACATTTTATTGTGACAAATTTTCATTGGCCAGATGTGGTGAAAACTGAGTGAGAGGCCAAGTAAGTTTGCAACGAAACTTCCCTCCGATAATAAGTTGGTTGGTTTTCACGCGTAAACACACACACGGCCGCGCACAAACATCCTCACACTCTGTGCTACCTAAGACACTGGAATGAGTACTACAAGTTCAGCGGCTGAGAATCATCTTGTTAGTGACAATGTATGACTATGCATGGATGGAGTCGTGCCAGTAGTTTAGCCCGAGCCAACCCCAGACGTAACAGACGTTAGTGACACTGTATGACTATACAGTGATGGAGTCGTGCCAGTAGTTTAGCCCGAGAAACCCCAGACGTAACAGACGTTAGTGACACTGTATTACTATGCATGGATGGAGTCGTGCCAGTAGTTTAGCCCGAGCCAACCCCAGACGTAACAGACGTTAGTGACACTGTATGACTATACAGGGATGGAGTCGTGCCAGTAGTTTAACCCTAGCCAACAACAGACGTAACAGACGTTAGTGACACTGTATGACTATACAGGGATGGAGTCGTGCCAGTAGTTTAACCCTAGCCAACAACAGACGTAACAGACGTTAGTGACACTGTATGACTATACAGTGATGGAGTCGTGCCAGTAGTTTAGCCCGAGCCAACCCCAGACGTAACAGACGTTAGTGACACTGTATGACTATGCATGGATGGAGTCGTGCCAGTAGTTTAGCCAGAGCCAACCCCAGACGTAACAGACGTTAGTGACACTGTATGACTATACAGGGATGGAGTCGTGCCAGTAGTTTAACCCTAGCCAACAACAGACGTAACAGACGTTAGTGACACTGTATGACTATACAGGGATGGAGTCGTGCCAGTAGTTTAACCCGAGCCAACCCCAGACGTAACAGACGTTAGTGACACTGTATGACTATGCATGGATGGAGTCGTGCCAGTAGTTTAGCCCGAGCCAACCCCAGACGTAACAGACGTTAGTGACACTGTATGACTATACAGGGATGGAGTCGTGCCAGTAGTTTAGCCCGAGCCAACCCCAGACGTAACAGACGTTAGTGACACTGTATGACTATACAGGGATGGAGTCGTGCCAGTAGTTTAGCCCGAGCCAACCCCAGACGTAACAGACGTTAGTGACACTGTATGACTATCATGGGATGGAGTCGTGCCAGTAGTTTAGCCCGAGCCAACCCCAGACGTAACAGACGTTAGTGACACTGTATGACTATACAGGGATGGAGTCGTGCCAGTAGTTTAGCCCGAGCCAACACCAGACGTAACAGACGTTAGTGACACTGTATGACTATACAGGGATGGAGTCGTGCCAGTAGTTTAGCCCGAGCCAACCCCAGACGTAACAGACTTAGTGACACTGTATGACTATACAGGGATGGAGTCGTGCCAGTAGTTTAGCCCGAGCCAACACCAGACGTAACAGACGTTAGTGACACTGTATGACTATACAGGGATGGAGTCGTGCCAGTAGTTTAGCCCGAGCCAACCCCAGACGTAACAGACGTTAGTGACACTGTATGACTATACAGGGATGGAGTCGTGCCAGTAGTTTAGCCCGAGCCAACACCAGACGTAACAGACGTTAGTGACACTGTATGACTATACAGGGATGGAGTCGTGCCAGTAGTTTAGCCCGAGCCAACCCAGACTAACAGACGTTAGTGACACTGTATGACTATACAGTGATGGAGTCGTTGCCAGTAGTTTAGCCCGAGCCAACCCCAGACGTAACAGACGTTAGTGACACTGTATGACTATACATGGGTGGAGTCGTGCCAGTAGTTTAGCCCGAGCCAACCCCAGACGTAACAGACGTTAGTGACACTGTATGACTATACATGGGATGGAGTCGTGCCAGTAGTTTAGCCCGAGCCAACCCAGACGTAACAGACGTTAGTGACACTGTATGACTATACATGGGATGGAGTCGTGCCAGTAGTTTAGCCCGAGCCAACCCCAGACGTAACAGACGTTAGTGACACTGTATGACTATGCATGGATGGAGTCGTGCCAGTAGTTTAGCCCGAGCCAACCCAGACGTAACAGACGTTTAGTGACACTGTATGACTATACATGGGATGGAGTCGTGCCAGTAGTTTAGCCCGAGCCAA
Organism: Dryococelus australis; assembly: GCA_029891345.1. NCBI lineage: Eukaryota > Metazoa > Arthropoda > Insecta > Phasmatodea > Phasmatidae > Dryococelus > Dryococelus australis. Next base: position 18,534,010 of record CM057009.1, read on the forward strand.
CCCAGACGTAACAGACGTTAGTGACACTGTATGACTATACAGGGATGGAGTCGTGCCAGTAGTTTAGCCCGAGCCAACCCAGACGTAACAGACGTTAGTGACACTGTATGACTATGCATGGATGGAGTCGTGCCAGTAGTTTAGCCCGAGCCAACCCCAGACGTAACAGACGTTAGTGACACTGTATGACTATACAGGGATGGAGTCGTGCCAGTAGTTTAGCCCGAGCCAACCCCAGACGTAACAGACGTTAGTGACACTGTATGACTATACAGGGATGGAGTCGTGCCAGTAGTTTAGCCCGAGCCAACCCCAGACGTAACAGACGTTAGTGACACTGTATGACTATGCAGGATGGAGTCGTGCCAGTAGTTTAGCCCGAGCAACCCCTGACGTAACAGACGTTAGTGACACTGTATGACTCTACAGGATGGAGTCGTGCCAGTAGTTTAGCCCGAGCCAACCCCAGACGTAACAGACGTTAGTGACACTGTATGACTACAGGGATGGAGTCGTGCCAGTAGTTTAGCCCGAGCCAACCCCAGACGTAACAGACGTTAGTGACACTGTATGACTATGCATGGATGGAGTCGTGCCAGTAGTTTAGCCCGAGCCAACCCCAGACGTAACAGACGTTAGTGACACTGTATGACTATCATGGATGGAGTCGTGCCAGTAGTTTAGCCCGAGCCAACCCCAGACGTAACAGACGTTAGTGAACTGTATGACTATCATGGATGGAGTCGTGCCAGTATTTAGCCCGAGCCAACCCCAGACTAACAGACGTTAGTGACACTGTATGACTATGCATGGATGGAGTCGTGCAGTAGTTTAGCCCGAGCCAACCCCAGACGTAACAGGCGTTAGTGACACTGTATGATATACAGGGATGGAGTCGTGCCAGTAGTTTAGCCCGAGCCAACACCAGACGTAACAGACGTTAGTGACACTGTATGACTATACAGGGATGGAGTCGTGCCAGTAGTTTAGCCCGAGCCAACCCTGACGTAACAGACTTTAGTGACACTGTATGACTATGCATGGATGGAGTCTGCCAGTAGTTTAGCCCGAGCCAGACCCAGACGTAACAGACGTTAGTGACACTGTATGACTATACAGGGATGGAGTCGTGCCAGTAGTTTAGCCCGAGCCAACCCAGACGTAACAACGTTAGTGAACTGTATGACTATACAGGGATGGAGTCGTGCCAGTAGTTTAGCCCGAGCCAACCCCTGACGTAACAGACGTTAGTGAACTGTATTGACTATGCATGGATGGAGTCGTGCCAGTAGTTTAGCCCGAGCCAACCCCAGACGTAACAGACGTTAGTGACACTGTATGACTATACAGGATGGAGTCGTGCCAGTAGTTTAGCCCGAGCAACCCAGACGTAACAACGTTAGTGACACTGTATGACTATCAGGGATGGAGTCGTGCCAGTAGTTTAGCCCGAGCCAACCCCAGACGTAACAGACGTTAGTGAACTGTATGACTATCAGGATGGAGTCGTGCCAGTAGTTTAGCCCGAGCCAACCCCAGACGTAACAGACGTTAGTGACACTGTATGACTATCAGGGATGGAGTCGTGCCAGTAGTTTAGCCCGAGCCAACCCCAGACGTAACAGACGTTAGTGACACTGTATGACTATGCATGGATGGAGTCGTGCAGTATTTAGCCCGAGCCACCCCAGACGTAACAGACGTTAGTGACACTGTATGACTATCAGGATGGAGTCGTGCCAGTAGTTTAGCCCGAGCCAACCCCAGACGTAACAGACGTTAGTGACACTGTATGACTATACAGGGATGGAGTCGTGCCAGTAGTTTAGCCCGAGCCAACCCAGACGTAACAGACGTTAGTGACACTGTATGACTATCAGGATGGAGTCGTGCCAGTAGTTTAGCCCGAGCCAACCCCAGACGTAACAGACGTTAGTGACACTGTATGACTATACAGGATGGAGTCGTGCCAGTAGTTTAGCCCGAGCCAACCCCAGACGTAACAACGTTAGTGACACTGTATGACTATACAGGGATGGAGTCGTGCCAGTAGTTTAGCCCGAGCCAACCCCAGACGTAACAGACGTTAGTGACACTGTATGACTATGCATGGATGGAGTCGTGCCAGTAGTTTAGCCCGAGCCAACCCCAGACGTAACAGACGTTAGTGACACGTATGACTATACAGGGATGGAGTCGTGCCAGTAGTTTAGCCCGAGCCAACCCCAGACGTAACAGACGTTAGTGACACTGTATGACTATACAGGGATGGAGTCGTGCCAGTAGTTTAGCCCGAGCCAACCCCTGACATAACAGACGTTAGTGACACTGTATGCCTATGCATGGATGGAGTCGTGCCAGTAGTTTAGCCCGAGCCAGCCCCAGACGTAACAGACGTTAGTGACACTGTATGACTATACAGGGATGGAGTCGTGCCAGTAGTTTAGCCCGAGCCAACCCTAGGGATAACAGACGTTCGTGACACTGTATGACTATGCATGGATGGAGTCATTCCAGTAGTTTAGCCCGAGCCAGCCCCAGACGTAAACAGACGTTAGTGACACTGTTATGACTATACAGGGATGGAGTCGTGCCAGTAGTTTAGCCCGAGATAACCCCAGGGATAACAGAAGTTCGTGACACTGTATGACTATGCATGGATGGATGGAGTCGTTGCAGTAGTTTAGCCCGAGCCAACCCCAGACGTAACAGACGTTAGTGACACTGTATGACTATGCAGGATGGAGTCGTGCCAGTAATTTAGCCCCAGCCAACCCCAGACCTAACAGACGTTAGTGACACTGTATGACTATGCATGGATGGAGTCGTGCCAGTAGTTTAGCCCGAGCCAACCCCAGACGTAACAGACGTTAGTGACACTGTATGACTATACAGGGATGGAGTCGTGCCAGTAGTTTAGCCCGAGCCAACCCAAGACGTAACAGATGTTAGTGACACTGTATGACTTACATGGATGGAGTCGTGCCAGTAGTTTAACCCGAGCCAACCCCAGACGTAACAGACGTTAGTGACACTGTATGACTATACATGCATGGAGTCGTGCCAGTAGTTTAGCCCGAGCCAACCCCAGACGTAACAGACGATAGTGACACTGTATGACTATACATGGATGGAGTCGTGCCAGTAGTTTAGCCCGAGCCAACCCCAGATGTAACAGACGATAGTGACACTGTATGACTATAAATGGATGGAGTCGTGCCAGTAGTTTAGCCCGAGCCAACCCCAGACTAACAGAGGTTAGTGACACTGTATGACTATCATGGTTGGAGTCGTGCCATTAGTTTAGCCCGAGCCAACCCCAGACGTAACAGACATTAGTGACACTGTATGACTATGCATGGATGGAGTCGTGCCATATGTTTAGCCCGAGCCAACCCCAGACGTAACAGACGTTAGTGACACTGTATGACTATACATGGATGGAGTCGTGCCAGTAGTTTACCCGAGCAAACCCAGACTAACAGACGTTAGTGACACTGTATGACTATACAGGGATGGTAGTCGTGCCAGTAGTTTAGTCCGAGCCAACCCCAGGCGTAACGACGATAGTGACACTGTATGACTATCAGGATGGAGTTCGTGCCAGTAGTTTAGCCCGAGCAAACACCAGACGTAACAGACGGATAGTGACACTGTATGACTATCATGGATGGAGTCGTGCCAGTAGTTTAGCCCGAGCCAACCCAGATGTAACGACGATTAGTGACACTGTATGACTATACAGGATGGAGTCGTGCCAGTAGTTTAGCCCGACCAACCCCAGACGTAACAGACGATAGTGACACTGTATGACTATACAGGGATGGAGTCGTGCCAAGTAGTTTAGCCCGAGCCAACCCCTGACGTAAACAGACGATAGTGACACTGTATGACTATGACATGGATGGAGTCGTGCCAGTAGTTTAGCCCGAGCCAACCCCAGACGTAACAGACGTTAGTGACACTGTATGACTATCAGGATGGGTCGTTGCCAGTAGTTTAGCCCGAGCCAACCAGGATAACAGAGGTTGTGACACTGTATGACTATGCATGGATGGATCAGTGCCAGTAGTTTAGCCCGAGCCAAGCCCAGACGTAACAAGAGTTAGTGACACTGTATGACTATGCATGGATGGAGTCGTGCCAGTAGTTTAGCCCGAGAACCCCAGATTAACAGAAGTTAGTGACACTGTATGACTATCAGGATGGAGTCGTCCAGTAGTTTAGCCCGAGCAAACCCAGACGTAATAGACGTTAGTGACACAGTATGACTTCTCGGGATGGAGTCGTGCCAGTAGTTTAGCCCGAGCAACCCCAGACGTAACAGACGTTAGTGACACTGTATGACTCATAAGGGATTGAGTCGTGCAGTAGTTTAGCCCGAGCCAACCCCAGACGTAACAGACGTTAGTGACACTGTATGACTATGCAGGGATGGAGTCGTGCCAGTAATTTAGCCCGAGCCAACCCCAGACCTAACAGACGTTAGTGACACTGTATGACTATGCATGGATGGAGTCTGCCTAGTTTAGCCCGAGCCAACCCCAGACGTAACAGACGTTAGTGAGACTGTATGACTATACAGGGATGGAGTCGTGCCAGTAGTTTAGCCCGAGCCAACCCAAGACGTAACAGATGTTAGTGACACTGTATGACTCTACATGGATGGAGTCGTGCCAGTAGTTTAACCCGAGCCAACCCCAGACGTAACAGACGTTAGTGACACTGTATGACTATACAGGGATGGAGTCGTGCCAGTAGTTTAGCCCGAGCCATCCCCAGACGTAACAGACGGTAGTGACACTGTATGACTATACATGGATGGAGTCGTGCCAGTAGTTTAGCCCGATCCAACCCCAGACGTAACAGACGTTAGTGACACTGTATGACTATACAGGGATATAGTCGTGCCAGTAGTTTAGCCCGAGCCATCCCCAGACGTAACAGACGTTAGTGACACTGTATGACTATACAGGGATGGAGTCGTACCAGTAGTTTTAGCCCGAGCCAACACCAGACGTAACAGACGTTAGTGACACTGTATGACTATACAGGGATGGAGTCGTGCCAGTAATTCAGCCCGAGCCAACCCCAGGGATAACAGACGTTAGTGACACTGTATGACTATGCATGGATGGAGTCGTGCCAGTAGTTTAGCCCGAGCCAACCCCAGACGTAACAGACGGTAGTGACACTGTATGACTATACATGGATGGCGTCGTGCCAGTAGTTTAGCCCGAGCCAACCCCAGACGTAACAGACGATAGTAACACTGTATGACTCTACAGGGATGGAGTCGTGCCAGTAGTTTAGCCCGAGCCAACCCCAGACGTAACAGACGTTAGTGACACTGTATGACTATACAGGGATGGAGTCGTTCCAGTAGTTTAGACCGAGCCATTCCCAGACGTAACAGACGTTAGTGACATTGTATGACTATGCATGAATGGAGTCGTGCCAGTAGTTTAGCCCGAGCAAACACCAGACGTAACAGACGATAGTGACACTGTATGACTATACATGCATGGAGTCGTGCCAGTAGTTTAGCCCGAGCCAACCCCAGACGTAACAGACGATAGTGACACTGTATGACTATACATGGATGGAGTCGTGCCAGTAGTTTAGCCCGAGCCAACCCCAGATGTAACAGACGATAGTGACACTGTATGACTATAAATGGATGGAGTCGTGCCAGTAGTTTAGCCCGAGCCAACCCCAGACGTAACAGAGGTTAGTGACACTGTATGACTATACATGGTTGGAGTCGTGCCATTAGTTTAGCCCGAGCAAACACCAGACGTAACAGACATTAGTGACACTGTATGACTATGCATGGATGGAGTCGTGCCATTTGTTTAGCCCGAGCCAACCCCAGACGTAACAGACGTTAGTGACACTGTATGACTATACATGGATGGAGTCGTGCCAGTAGTTTAGCCCGAGCAAACACCAGACATAACAGACGTTAGTGACACTGTATGACTATGCATGGATGGAGTCGTGCCAGTAGTTTAGTCCGAGCCAACCCCAGGCGTAACGGACGATAGTGACACTGTATGACTATACAGGCATGGATTCGTGCCAGTAGTTTAGCCCGAGCAAACACCAGACGTAACAGACGATAGTGACACTGTATGACTATACATGGATGGAGTCGTGCCAGTAGTTTAGCCCGAGCCAACCCCAGATGTAACAGAAGTTAGTGACACTTTATGACTATACAGGGATGGAGTCGTGCCAGTAGTTTAGCCCGAGCAAACACCAGACGTAACAGACGTTAGTGACACAGTATGACTATGCATGGATGGAGTCGTGCCAGTAGTTTAGCCCGAGCAAACACCAGACGTAACAGACGTTAGTGACACTGTATGACTATAAAGGGATTGAGTCGTGCCAGTAGTTTAGCCCGAGCCAACCCCAGATGTAACAGACGTTAGTGACACTGTATGACTATACAGGGATGGAGTCGTGCCAGTAGTTTAGCCCGAGCCAACCCCAGACGTAACAGACGATAGTGACACTGTATGACTATGCATGGATGGAGTCTGCCAGTAGTTTAGCGCGAGGCAACCCCAGACGTAACAGACGTTAGTGACACTGTATGACTATACAGGGATGGAGTCGTGCCAGTAGTTTAGCCCAGCCATCCCAGACGTAACAGACGATAGTGACACTGTATGACTATACAGGGATGGAGTCGTGCCAGTAGTTTAGCCCGAGCAACACCAGACGTACAGACGATAGTGACACTGTATGACTATACAGGATGGAGTCGTGCCAGTAGTTTAGCCCGAGCAAACACCAGACGTAACAGACGATAGTGACACTGTATGACTATACAGGGATGGAGTCGTGCCAGTAGTTTAGCCGAGCCAACCCAGACGTAACAGACGTTAGTGACACTGTATGACTATACAGGGATGGAGTCGTGCCAGTAGTTTAGCCCGAGCCAACCCCAGACGTAACAGACGTTAGTGACACTGTATGACTATACATGGATGGAGTCGTGCCAGTAGTTTAGCCCGAGCCAACCCCAGACGTAACAGACGTTAGTGACACTGTATGACTATGCATGATGAGTCGTGCCAGTAGTTTAGCCCGAGCCAACCCAGACGTAACAGACGTTAGTGACACTGTATGACTATACAGGGATGGAGTCGTGCCAGTAGTTTAGCCCGAGCCAACCCCAGACGTAACAGACGTTAGTGACACTGTATGAATACAGGGATGGAGTCGTGCCAGTAGTTTAGCCCGAGCCAACCCCAGACTAACAGACGTTAGTGACACTGTATGACTATGCATGGATGGAGTCGTGCCAGTAGTTTAGCCCGAGCCAACCCCAGACGTAACAGACGTTAGTGACACTGTATGACTATCAGGGATGGAGTTTGCCAGTAGTTTAGCCCGAGCCAACCCCAGACGTAACAGACGTTAGTGACACTGTATGACTATAGCAGGATGGAGTCGTGCCAGTAGTTTAGCCCGAGCCAACCCCAGGCGTAACAGACGTTAGTGACACTGTATGACTATGCATGGATGGAGTCTGCCAGTAGTTTAGCCCGAGCCAACCCCAGACGTAACAGACGTTAGTGACACTGTATGACTATGCATGGATGGAGTCGTGCCAGTAGTTTAGCCCGAGCCAACCCCAGACGTAACAGACGTTAGTGACACTGTATGACTATACAGGATGGAGTCGTGCCAGTAGTTTAGCCCGAGCAACCCCAGACATAACAGACGTTAGTGACACTGTATGACTATGCATGGATGGAGTCGTGCCAGTAGTTTAGCCCGAGCCAACCCCAGACGTAACAGACGTTAGTGACACTGTATGACTATACAGGGATGGAGTCGTGCCAGTAGTTTAGCCCGAGCCAACCCCAGACGTAACAGACGTTAGTGACACTGTATGACTATGCATGGATGGAGTCGTGCCAGTAGTTTAGCCCGAGCCAACCCCAGACGTAACAGAGGTTAGTGACACTGTATGATATACATGGATGGAGTCGTGCCAGTAGTTTAGCCCGAGCCAACCCCAGACTAACAGAGTTAGTGACACTGTATGACTATGCATGGATGGAGTCGTGCCAGTAGTTTAGCCCGAGACCAACCCCAGACGTAACAGACGTTAGTGACACTGTATGACTATACAGGGATGGAGTCGTGCCAGTAGTTTAGCCCGAGCCAACCCCAGACGATAACAGACGTTAGTGACACTGTATGACTATGCATGGATGGAGTCGTGCCAGTAGTTTAGCCCGAGCCAGCCCCAGACGTAACAGACGTTAGTGACACTGTATGACTATGCATGGATGGAGTCGTGCCAGTAGTTTAGCCCGAGCCAACCCCAGGATAACAGACGTTAGTGACACTGTATGACTATGCATGGATGGAGTCGTGCCAGTAGTTTAGCCCGAGCCAACCCCAGACGTAACAGACGTTAGTGACACTGTATGACTATACAGGGATGGAGTCGTGCCAGTAGTTTAGCCCGAGCCAACCCCAGATAACAGAGTTGTGACACTGTATGACTATGCATGGATGGAGTCTCCAGTAGTTTAGCCCGAGCCACCCCAGACGTAACAGACGTTAGTGACACTGTATGACTATACAGGATGGAGTCGTGCCAGTAGTTTAGCCCGAGCCAACCCCAGACTAACAGACGTTAGTGACACTGTATGACTATGCATGGATGGAGTCGTGCCAGTAGTTTAGCCCGAGCCAACCCCAGACGTAACAGACGTTAGTGACACTGTATGACTATGCATGGATGGAGTCGTGCCAGTATTTAGCCCGAGCCAACCCCAGAGTAACAGACGTTAGTGACACTGTATGACTATGCATGGATGGAGTCGTGCCAGTAGTTTAGCCCGAGCCAACCCCAGACGTAACAGACGTAGTGACACTGTATGACTATACAGGATGGAGTCGTGCCAGTAGTTTAGCCGAGCCAACCCCAGACGTAACAGAGGTTAGTGACACTGTATGACTATCATGGATGGAGTCGTGCCAGTAGTTTAGCCCGAGCCAACCCCAACGTAACAGACGTTAGTGACACTGTATGACTATACAGGGATGGAGTCGTGCCAGTAGTTTAGCCCGAGCCAACCCCAGACGTAACAGACGTTAGTGACACTGTATGACTATGCATGGATGGAGTCGTGCCAGTAGTTTAGCCCGAGCCAACCCAGACGTAACAGACGTTAGTGACACTGTATGACTATGCATGGATGGAGTCGTGCCAGTATTTAGCCCGAGCCAACCCCAGGAGTAACAGACGATAGTGACACTGTATGACTATGCATGGATGGAGTCGTGCCAGTAGTTTAGCCCGAGCCAACCCCAGACGTAACAGACGTAGTGACACTGTATGACTATACATGGATGGAGTCGTGCCAGTAGTTTAGCCCGAGCCAACCCCAGACGTAACAGACGTTTAGTGACACTGTATGACTATACATGGATGGAGTCGTGCCAGTAGTTTAGCCCGAGCCAACCCCAGACGTAACAGACGTTAGTGACACTGTATGACTATGCATGGATGGAATCGTGCCAGTAGTTTAGCCCGAGCCAACCCCAGACGTAACAGAGGTTAGTGACACTGTATGACTATGCATGGATGGAGTCGTGCCAGTAGTTTAGCCCGAGCCAACCCCAGATGTAACAGAAGTTAGTGACACTGTATGACTATGCATGGATGGAGTCATGCCAGTAGTTTAGCGCGAGGCAACCCCAGACGTAACAGACGTTAGTGACACTGTATGACTATACAGGGATGGAGTCGTGCCAGTAGTTTAGCCCCAGCCAACCCCAGACGTAACAGACGATAGTGACACTGTATGACTATACAGGGATGGAGTCGTGCCAGTAGTTTAGCCCGAGCAAACACCAGACGTAACAGACGATAGTGACACTGTATGACTATACAGGGATGGAGTCGTGCCAGTAGTTTAGCCCGAGCAAACACCAGACGTAACAGACGATAGTGACACTGTATGACTATACAGGGATGGAGTCGTGCCAGTAGTTTAGCCCGAGCCAACCCAGACGTAACAGACGTTAGTGAGACTGTATGACTATGCATGGATGGAGTCGTGCCAGTAGTTTAGCCCGAGCCAACCCCAGACGTAACAGACGTTAGTGACACTGTATGACTATACAGGGATGGAGTCATGCCAGTAGTTTAGCCCGAGCCAACCCCAGACGTAACAGACATTATTGACACTGTATGACTATACAGGGATGGAGCCATGCCAGTAGTTAAGCCCGAGCCAACCCCAGGGGTAACAGACGTTAGTGACACTGTATGACTATGCATGGATGGAGTCGTGCCAGTAGTTTAGCCCGAGCCAACCCCAGACGTAACAGACGTAAGTGAGACTGTATGACTATGCATGGATGGAGTCGTGCCAGTAGTTTAGCCCGAGCCAACCCCAGACGTAACAGACGTTAGTGACACTGTATGACTATACAGGGATGGAGTCATGCCAGTAGTTTAGCCCGAGCCAACCCCAGACGTAACAGACGTTATTGACACTGTATGACTATACAGGGATGGAGCCATGCCAGTAGTTAAGCCCGAGCCAACCCCAGGGGTAACAGACGTTAGTGACACTGTATGACTATGCATGGATTTAGTCGTGCTAGTAGTTTAGCCCGAGCCAACCCCAGACGTAACAGACGTAAGTGAGACTGTATGACTATACAGGGATGGAGTCGTGCCAGTAGTTTAGCCCGAGCCAACCCCAGACGTAACAGACGTTAGTGACACTGTATGACTATGCATGGATGGAGTCGTGCCAGTAGTTTAGCCCGAGCCACCCCCAGACGTAACAGACGTTAGTGACACTGTATGACTATACAGGGATGGAGTCGTGCCAGTAGTTTAGCCCGAGCCAACCCCAGACGTAACAGACGATAGTGACACTGTATGAGTATACAGGGATGGAGTCGTGCCAGTAGTTAAGCCCCAGCCAACCCCAGACGTAACACACGTTAGTGACACTGTATGACTATACAGGGATGGAGTCGTGCCAGTAGTTTAGCCCGAGCCAACCCCAGACGTAACTGACGATAGTGACACTGTATGACTATACAGGGATGGAGTCGTGCCAGTAGTTAAGCCCCAGCCAACCCCAGACGTAACACACGTTAGTGACACTGTATGACTATACAGGGATGGAGTCATGCCAGTAGTTTAGCCCGAGCCAACCTCAGACGTAACAGACGATAGTGACACTGTATGACTATACAGGGATGGAGTCGTGCCAGTAGTTAAGCCCCAGCCAACCCCAGACGTAACACACGTTAGTGACACTGTATGACTATACAGGGATGGAGTCGTGCCAGTAGTTTAGACCGAGCCAACCCCAGACGTAACAGACGATAGTGACACTGTATGACTATACAGGGATGGATTCGTGCCAGTAGTTAAGCCCCAGCCAACCCCAGACGTAACACACGTTAGTGACACTGTATGACTATACATGGATGGAGTCGTGCCAGTAGTTTAGACCGAGCCAACCCCAGACGTAACAGACGATAGTGACACTGTATGACTATACAGGGATGGAGTCGTGCCAGTAGTTAAGCCCCAGCCAACCCCAGACGTAACAGACGATCTTTAAACGTCCCCTTGACGTCTTCAGGGTGCTGGTAGGTGCCAAAAGATTTTCCTCGAATTAATAAATAAACTACACGTTATATTTTTTGAATAATTTAATGGTGTATCCTAAATGTTTCTGTTTTGCTGAAGTCGTGCCTAATAACAACCACTAACTAAGTCGTACCAATGTAACAAATTGAAATGCCAACTAATTCCGCGTGCTATTGGTAATCACCAAATAACATGCCGTAGGCCAACATATTAAAAAATACTAATGTTTTTGCATATTTTAAACATTTTTTTAAAACTAATTAATTGTTATGTCAATCGGCAGCCCACTGCATCAATCAACATTGTAAATGTTATCATTAGTACACCTGAGTTAGTACCTGGTTGTTATTTCGGCTGCAGAGAAACAGAAAAAAAGTTGTATTTTACATCAAGTTATTAAAAAAAATATGAAGTGTAATTTATCTATTGAAGTTAAACGCCGCTACATACAACGCGTACAAGAACAGTGGTTGGTACAATTATATAATTATTAATTTCTTGTTATCCGACACGCATTGTAATACAAACATGCATACATGCGCCTCCTTTCGTGAGATATGACCCAGAATAAATGAGATGTTTTATTGTTAATAATTAATACAGAAATATTTTGACAAGACAGTTTACAGAGCCTATACTGTATTGCTGTCCGTTGTTACGTAGCAATATAGTGTCGCACATACATCGTGAATTTTGAATTTTGAATTTCGGGCAGAAGATTTTTCCCGATGTAAACAATTCGCAGGCGCCGACAGAGCTGTTATTTTGCATACAGATCTTTTTCTCGTATTCGCGTTCTCCGGAAACTTCTTTACTGGCGTAGTTTTACTTGTAGATTATGATAGTTCAATCGTCGCGGACCTGTTCATTGAACTGGTGTACGTTGGAATTAGGTAAATTTAAAGTGATTATAAGCACATTAAAAATTTTTAATAACAATTTGATTTACACAAAAGGGATTTTAGTCCAACGTGAGACGTACTGTATTTTGAGCGAATCCTCTTTAGCTACGCTCAAATATGCGTCATCGCTGTTTTTCTTGTAGCGTTTTTAAAATGCCCAGGAAAAGAAGCGCGTGAATATTAAAAAGAGCGTAACAAGCATATTTTCCTGTGGGGATCCATCTTTAAAATATAGTTTTCTGTACCATACGTCTACGGCTTATACGCCCATCTAAATGAGGTGTTGGTAGCCGAGTTTTTATTTCTAATGTAGTTTTTTTTTTTTTTGTTATTTTATTGATTCCCAACTATTAAAAGTGTTAAACAAATTGTACTTTTAATTACTCCTACAGCCAGCATTCGAAATAATTTATTTACAATGATCTTACATCATAAACTCATAAAATCATTACGTTTAAGTTATAATTTAGGCGATCACTATTAAGCCATATTTTACAAATTTATTTTCAAAATGTTTTCAAAATTAAATAAAATACTATTAGGACTAGATAACTATTTTGACTCAAACATAATTTTTTTAAATTGATCCTAGGATTCGAATAAAATATTACATCGTTCTTGCGAAATCATATTTAAGTGACATTAGCCTACTGTGGAAAAAAAAAAAAAAAAAATTCCCACGCGTTATGCGGCCACGACATATTCTTGCGATCTTTTCGATAAGCAGGAAATGTTTTAGCTTTTCATAGTAGTGTGTACTCCCCATGGCCTGCACTGCCCTCTGATGCTCTCATCGTTCCGAACGCACACATCCAAATATACTGAATGCCGAAGTAGGAGCCAAAATATAGACTGAACTTACTTGTTCGTTTAATATATGATAAAGTTGCAGTAAACAAGGAGCTCCAGTGTTAAGTATGATACGGGGGTCTCGGCACCCAAGATTTGTACGCACATGTTCTTCAAAATGAGTTTTTCTTTGTTCCCCCGTACGATAATTTGTGGCAATATGTCAGTTTAGCCCTGCTTACAAAGCTAGCAGTATTAAATGTTATAGGCATTCACTTTACAAGTCTTCATTACGTGAGTACAGGACTTAAAGTGAGTGAAGAGATTTGAGCGGCGCTTACCAGAGATGTCTTCAAAGCCGATCCAAACTTCATTGGCTTACTCAAAAACACTACTTCTTTTAGCCTCGAAACTTGTAATTACACAAAAATCATACTAAAGTGTCTGATTTAATTACGTTTTTTTTTCTGAACGTTTCGAATGCAGTTGGAGAACGGTTCCTAAAGATCGTAGTTATGCGATATTGATATATCGACTGTGTAATCTGGATATTTAAATTAATAAAATTGTCATGGTGTGCAAATGTCGTTAAAAGGAACAAGCTTTCGTGTTCATGCTAAATTCCAAGCAATTCATAAAATTGTCATGGTGTGCAAATGTCGTTAAAAGGAACAAGCTTTCGTGTTCATGCTAAATTCCAAGCAATTCATAAAATTGTCATGGTGTGCAAATGTCGTTAAAAGGAACAAGCTTTCGTGTTCATGCTAAATTCCAAGCAATTCTGTGGCGTGGAGAGCTAAGAAAACATTTCAATATATTAAAAAATAACTTTATTTTATGTGTACGCCACTGATATGCACAAATGTACCTTGTACAGTATTTTTAGTAAATTCAGCCATGTGTTTTTAGGAAATAATATAACAGTTCTGTAGACTCGTAAAATATGACTTGTGTTCTTTTTATCCTTTCTTGATTATATCGCGTCTCACTCTTAGATTGCAGCGGGTAGCTAAACACACAATTTTATATTTACACACTACTATACAATTTGACAATTTTTGTTGCGTAATTTTGTGCGTATGAAGTTATTCTGCCAGCACAGGATAACCTCTTGACTGTTGATAGCTCTAGCCATCTGGGAACAGCGCGCGTCATGCACGCTTTGCTGCAATCCGAGAGCGAGACGCAGTATGGTTCGCGATTACCTTCCCATCGTGTGATAATGTCTGACTCGCAACCTGGCCTAGTTTCTGCGCGCACGCCAACAAAGAGGGCGGGAGAATATTTGCTGTTGGGGGGGGCGGGGGGGGGGGGAGCGTGTTGAACAGCACCCGCGCAGAAGCGGCGTATTGCATGTCGCCTCGCCACAGGATAGCCCAGCGCCGAGGCTCATATGCCAGCGAGCGTGATTACGAAGTTCGATGAGACAGACGGACGACTGAGGCAGTCGCCATTTGTTTGCGACATCGGCGTTCAGAGTAACTGCCTGAAGGAGACCCGTTCGCCGCCGCTCGGTGGTGGCGGTGACAAAATGCGGTTCGCCTCGTTGCGCTGCTGTCCAGCCTTCATTGTGGCGCCCGCCACTGCTATCCCGCGTATCGGGAGCCGATTCACGTCGTGGAAACAATAAGCGGGGTGGAAGCAGTGGCGCGTAGTCAGGTTTTTTCTTTACAGGGTAAGCAACATAATAGCCCCGCGTATTTGAGTGTTTTATATATCACTTTGCTTGTGCCGGTCTGTGGTTCCATTTTCAATTTCTACGAACTAACGCAACTTCCAAGTTTGCTGACCTTCCACGTGTAGTTACGCTGAAGGAACCGCGGCAGAGTAAAGCTTCTTACACAACAGAAAACTTTAGCATTTGACTTTCCTCTGACGAAACCACCAATACACAATAGATTTGTAAAGTCGGAGTTCTGACTATTGAACATCGGCTCTGCGAGCTTCGTCAAAATGTGTACCTCGTTATCTAAGTAATTTTGATATTAACCTGGAATACATTTTACGTAATTTTTTTTAAATAGGATTAAAATTAATATTACAAGTTTTTTTTTCAAAACAAAAAACCCATTTGTTTACTTTAATAAAATATGCCAATTCATTTAGTTCCTCTTCACATTACATTTGTTTGCCACTTATTTAACTTAAGACGAGCTTTGTTTAACATACCGAGATTAAAATCACCCTACAATAAAATAACGCACTTTCCACATAACCTCTGTTAAATTCTCGGCAAAATGACTGCTTGACTTCGACTTTAAATTTCAACTTTTCGATATCGTAAAGTCGAGATTGCTTGATTTTACCTTTGACAGTTGCATTTTGTCAAGCTCCATAAGAAACAACATGTCGGAGAGCAAATGTTAAAGTTTGAAATTTTGCAAGGGCCTTAACCCGCTTCGCTTGCGGGTTCGATTCATCGCTAGTCGCTCCCGTTTCTAGAAATAAGTACTAGATAGCAGCACTATGCGTGTGTGGTACGAGAGTTACGAAAACTCTGTTTCTCGAATCGTAAATGGGGAAACTCAGATTTCAATGTGTTTAAATTCGAAGTTAAGGCGAAAACTATGAAATGGTCAAGCGTTTCCAATATGTATAGGGTTGTAGGGTAAGCTATGCTCACCTCGTGTCTATGGAATAAACGGCACTGGATGGAAGTGGCCATGACACGAACCAAGCGTGGTGGTCACCCTGCCTATCAGAATATCGTGAACTTTGCTACGTTCTCAGTCATTGGGAGACGAGTGAGCAGAAAAGGCATCCCTCCCCTGATCCCTGCATGTCGAGTTTGGCGACGGATCACCACCATGTGAGAAGTACATCACCTAGCACCAATACACTTAACCTTACGAAGGTTTTTTTTTTTTTGTGATTGGAAACATTTTGAATAAAAGAATAAAAGTAAGGGACAAAAAATACGGCACGAAATTGGCAGAGCAGGTTGCGAATACCACAAACTGCCTTTGTATAACCATTGTTTCAGTTTCCCGTTTTTTTTTTTGTGAATAGGTCGATAGTAGAATATCATTATACTTTACAGTATTAACGCTTGTATTAGAAGGCATACTCGCAAGTAGTGCTGTTTTGCATCAATACAGTGCGATAATCGTCTTGGCAAGTGAATACATTAAATATATATAAATATAATCCAAGTAAGTGGTTACCAAATATGTCACTTTACAGTATTCCAAAAAGCTTAAATGTTGGTCCCCCTCCATAAAATGACATAATTACTTCTGTAAAGCAGGCCCTTTACGGTCAATTATACTAACAGTATGAAAAAAAAATCCTGCCAGTAATACTGATGGTGTGTGGGCAGGAATGACGCAATGAAAGCCAGAACTGATAGAGATCTGGATCGCCTGATACACGGGCCTCGCTATTGCATTGCGGTGGGTATATTGGCAGTTACACTGACCGTGTGTGTGTGTGTGTGTGTGCGCGCGTGCGTGCGCGCGTGCGTGTGTGCGTGTGTGTGTGCGCTCTTTCTCTCTCTCTCTCTCTCTCTCTCTCTCTCTCTCTCTCTCTCTCTCTCTCTCTCTCGACGTGTTGGGGCAGCCGTGAACGGAGCTGGGATCCAGCCAGCCATTTATGAATAAAAACAAACGCAATATTGCACTAGATAAACTGTTGGTTTGTATATATCAAGTTGGAAATAAATGCAACGCGTGGTGACCTGAGAAAGAAAATTAATACCCTGCGTTCCAATCTTCGCAAGAAATTGAAAGAATTGGGAGAATCAAAATCCTCCGTATATGAACCATCATCGTGGGTGTTTTATGCACGGTGGTTCTTGAAGAAAACGGAAGAACCTGTTTTAACGAACCCACAAGAACGCTAAATTACAGGTTAGATTGGAAACGGAGGAGCTGGTATACAGTGACTCAGGCAGCATCCCTCTAGAGTGCCAGCATGTAATGCATCAGACTTGCAGGGATATATTGTGCATGATAGGGACAGAGTTTGGCGGAGACGAAGGAGATGTTCGATTAGCAGCAATACAAGATAGAGATTACTTCAAGAGTTAGTGTGTTCGAGGACTTGACAACAGATAGCGTTATTATTATAGGTGTTTTAAATCTTGTTCAATATTTTTTTTTAATGTTAAGAAGTGATATTTTCAGCATTCATAAAAGTTTTTGCTCATTGTCGATACGTGAAGATCAATTTTCCTGTTTTATTGTCGTCTTGTACGCGGCCTAATAAATCACGGGCTAGAGGAGCGTTCACTAAGACACTGATGCGTATACGTATTAGCCGGTATTTCTAAGTTTTGCTTTGTTATTATTATTATTATGGCTACGTCGTTGCAAGGTGAGTGTGCGTGTGTGTTTGTCACTTTCGTTGATGGTTTCGAAGCTGCAACTTTTGGACGCAGACCCGGGTTAGCACACTCGTCACAGGGCTGTTGCTCGGCAGCAGCTCTTGCGAGCTTTGTGAAGACATGCATTTCAGGAGGCTTGGAAATAACACCGTTTCACAATTGGCCCAGAGAGCGCTCTCCGTGACGTCATCCGCGAGAATGAGAGCACGAGCGCGCGCTCTCTGGCCGTCTCAGGCCGTGTCTCAATTTAAAGAGCACATTTTTTTTTTTTTTTTTTTTTTTCGCACAACCTGGTGAGAGCATTGCTTTGCGCTCTCCCACGCTCTCGCTCTGCGAAACTGAGACAACCTCGCTCTCGTGTCTTTCCGACGTCAGGCAAACATCTGATGTTGCAAGGCACGGAAGCGTGCGAAGCTAATATCTCGGTCATAGCGATTGGATATATTTTATGTATGTTAAGAAAATTCTAAAATAATTATATTACACTAGCGGAATAAATGTTAGCGCATAAAATATTACTACTTTTTTATATATATTACCACAATTTTTCAGCAAAATGACAAAAATACAAGACGTTGACCGAAATCTTTGTTTATATTGGTATAAATACGCGTTACGTATGTCATTTCATTGACTATAACAGTTTAAATTATTCACTTACAGGTAAAATGCGGCTTGGTTTTGGCTCAGAAAACTACTGTAACCCTACTCAAACACTGAAACGATGTAAATAAATATGGCACGTGGTCAGAGAATGTCAATGAGTATACAACTTCTCTCTCTTTATCTCTCTCTCTCTCTTTCTGTGCTCTCGCTTTTTCGTGCACTTTTCGACGAATTGAAACGACTAGAAAGCGTTCTTTTTGAATTCATAATGCCGTAATCGCCACAGCACGGGAGATCACTCTTTGGGCTAATTGAGAAACGGCTTCAATTCGTCGGCCTAGCACAGAGAGAGAGAGAGAGAGAGAGAGAGAGAGAGAGAGTGTGTGTGTGTGTGTGTGAATGAATGAACTAATTAATAATTATACTCGTTGCGCTCTGTCTCATACCTTCTCGCATAAGCCATATTCTTTCACAAATTTAATGTAAGGTTTTTTTTTTTTTCATACGACGGAATAGTTAAATAATTTAAATACACCATATTTAATGAAATTACTATTTAAACTGCAATTTAACTTATTCGTATGTGATAATATGTAACAAATTTGGTCATTATAAGTGCTAATAACACACAATAAAGACGTTTGGCATTAAAATAATTTCAGGCGTAAAAAGAGATTTAAAATTTGAAACAAAGTATAGGGTTGTTTCTTGCGATTATTTTAATTGTGCGTGTATATTATTTGCGCATTTGCTATACGTGATGTTAATAATTCCACGTGCTTTCATCGCGTTTAATGTTTGTTTACCAAGAAAAAAAAGAGCATCGTCGCATATCGAGAGCGCGACAGTGCAATCGCACGAAACCTCTCGCCGAGTAAAGGCGAAAACTTTAACATTTGACTTTTCGATTTGACTTTATGTTTGCTTTCCGATATGTGGTTTCTAATGGAGCTTGACACAATGGAACTGCCAAAGGTAAAGTCAAACATTCTTGGCTTAACGATATCGAAAAGTTGAAATTTAAAGTCAAAAGTCAAGCAGCCATTTTGCCGAGAATCTAACAGAGGTTATGTGGAAAGTGCGTTATTTTATTGTAGAGCGATTTTAATATCGGTATATTAAACAAAGCTCGTCTTAAATTAAATAAACGACAAACAAATACAACGCGAAGAGGAGATATATGAAGTGACATATTTTAATAAAGGAAACAAATAAGTTTTTTTTTTTAATAAATGTTTAATATAAATTTTAAGCCTATTTTTAAAAAAAAAGGTACGTAAAATGCATTTCTGGATAGTATCATAATTATTTACATAAGAAGATACACATTTTTTTGAAACTCGCAGAACCGTTGTTCAATTCTCTGAACTCTTGACGTTGTACTTGTATTGTGCATTGGTGGTTTCGTCAGAGGAAAGGAAATGTAAAGTCACATGCTAAAGTTTTGTGTAGTGTAAGAAGCTTAAGCTAGGCTTCACCATGCAACAAACGAGCGTGTGTTTATTCAATCAACGTGAAATAGCTGATGTTTATCGTTGATTTGTTTCTAACCGGCGTCGACGAGGTTGCAATGTCGCCAGTGGCACGTGAGTGTTTGCATTTATTGCCAGAAATAAGACAAATTATGCGTTGGAGTGTATTAAAAAATATTTCGTACTAATACTGGAAAAAAATCATTAATTTGTAGTCCTATGAAGTACTAGGGATTAACCGTCCGACAAGAAACTCAGAGTGGCCATGTGCCAACGTTGTGACCTTGCATAAACGGTAGTAAGTTTTCAACGCGCATACTACATTTTGAAAAGAACTTACATCACGAAACTTGTAAGATAGTTTCAGTTATACCCTGCGTGCGTTTAACAAAGTATTTTGTGCTAGCGTGTCGTTTTGAAACCGAGAATAGACTGTTACGTGATTTCATTCGGAACTAAAATGCCGACACATGTTTAACAAGAAACGGTGTCGAGATAAGAAATTTCTCTCTTACGTGTGTATAAGAATAAAAAAAAAAACTCTGCCACGTTTCGATAATGCTATAGAATCGCCCACTCTTTCTAATAGCCGAGGATGGAGTTATGTTGCATCGTCAAGCCAGATGAGCAGCATGGGAGTGACTTTGCCTGTCGCAACTAAGGGGCGGGGGGGGGGGGGGGAGCCTACCAGTATGCAGTTTGTTATTAATTGGGTTCATATCAGTCCGTTCTATGAAGCCTATTGTGAAACCAATGTATAGTCTGCATTTACATTACGAAAGATTTCAACTCACCTTACTTAGACTATTGCCAGTATATAGCTCAACGTCGTCAGCATACATGTGACATTTGCAATACTTTGCACTTCGAGATAAAAGATTTCCTAGAACTAATTCTTGAGGTGCGCCTCTATTCACAGGTAATCCTGCTGAAAGCGATGCTTGGACTACATTGCTTTGGTATCAGTTATTTAGGTACGACCTGAGCCACTGACGAGCATCATCCGGAAAATTATAAAAATAACAAAGTTTAACTAGTAACAAATTATGTCCGACCGAATCGAACGCTTTGCTGTAACCTATAAGTGCTACTAAATAAAGTTTTCTACTATCAATTGACAAGCTTAGGTCGTCTGTCATATCAAGGAGGGCAGTACTGGTGCAATGAAACAGTCTTAAGCCTGTCAAAAATGGACCAAGGGGAAGGAGAATATTTAATTATTATTTAATTTTTTGGCACTTGATTATGGACAAGATTTCGACAGCGCAGAACGACAATCTGGTGCAGTTTTAGGCGACGTAATTATATAAATAGGACGTACAAGAGTATACTTCAGTTTAGTGGAAAATAACCAGCTGTCATTGACGCATTGCAACTATGTGTAGGCGTTGGGATAACTGAGGGAAAAATTTACTTTCCCCATCTTTATGGAAATTTTGCCGTACCTTGTGCTTTAGAATTAATAAGCTCTACAGCTCTGTGCGTGCTTTAATATTGCCGTGTTTAGAACTGCCATTCTTTCTAAGTTAAGATTTTCGCTGACCTTAATACCACTTTTTCCTAACAATCGGTTGGCTTTATCGCACCTCCAATAAGATACGTACATACTGTAATTCACCTGTTTAGCTTTCAAGCTGATCGTGAAGTGTACTAATGTGTTTAAATATTTCCGATTTCCACGGTTGCCGAGATAATAAGGTTAAGTATTTTATTACTGAATGTAGTCATGTAATTCAGGGTGTTGTGCCTGTATTCTAAGTGAAGGACAGTGGTTCACAACCTCCTTCCTTCTTCGCCATCACTGGAAATACCCGAGATTGCCATGTAGTACGTGCACGTGAAAGAGGAACGTGGTGTGTATTAAGTATTTTATTACTGAATGTAGTCATGTAATTCAGGGTATTGTGCCTGTATTCTAAGTGAAGGACAGTGGTTCACAACCTCCTTCCTTCTTCGCCATCACTGGAAATACCCGAGATTGCCACGTAGTACGTGCACGTGAAAGAGTAACGTTGTGTGTATTAAGTATTTTATTACTGAATGTAGTCATGTAATTCAGGGTATTGTGCCTGTATTCTAAGTGAAGGACAGTGGTTCACAACTTCCTTCCTTCTTCGCCATCACTGGAAATACCCGAGATTGCCACGTAATACGTGCACGTGAAAGAGTAACGTGGTTTGTATTAAGTGACGTGACGGTAATCCCGACCATAAGAAAGGTACAGTGAGTGCCTACGCGGACGGAGCCAACGAGGCTTATCATCTGACGTCAAGTGAAGTGAACGTTGCCAAGTCGCAATGTGTGCTCGCGCGGTGCACAGGAGGGGCAAGGAGGGGCACAGGTAGGTAGGTATAGCGGTACGCGACGCCAGCGAACAGCCAGCTGCTGCTGCTAGCGAGGAAGTGGGTTTGTGCGTGAGTGCGACTTCTATCCGACTAACCTATCGCCCGGCCGGTGTCGCCTCTGAGGAAACAACGCTTGACCCACTCTACTTTATACCTCCAGGTGTTGTAACCAAGGAATATTTTGGCGCGCTCGTTCTCTGCTTAAAGCCGTCACAGCAGTGTTCTTCTTATAAGGCTGATAGGCTGTAGTCCTTGTATTCGATTATAGAAATACGAACCCCTCGCATAAGTAAAGCGAGCACTTTTCAAGCCCCCCCCCCCCCCCAAATGATCTACTCGCTGACATATAACCAACATATTATAGTTTATTGTTCACTCAGTCTTGAATTTTTTTTTTAAGTGCTATAAAATGTATTCGCTGTGTTTATTAGTCACATTTAAACTTTTATATTAACAGTTAACTAAAGGATACAAAAGAAATGGAAGTTTCATTTTAAGAAAGGTGTTAAGAACTACTGCCGTGGCCCTGGAGAGCCCTATCGGCCAGAAACCTTCCTGTGTGTTATGTGGAACTGTAAGTAGGCTTATATTGGAACAGGATGGGTTGAGATTCTGGTGCATGATCAAACACGCTTTGCAAACGTAGCTAACATGCAACTGTCCCTGCTATGAAAGTTGTGAGTGCATTTCTGTTAGTGTATTTTAACATTTATGTAAAATATTGACAATGATGTACGGAAAAACAACACACACTTAATATGGTAGCTGAAAATATTTCTTACGTGATACTATTTTTAATTAGTTTTTCTGTCATGTGAAGATTCCGGACGAATGCATTAATTCATTTAGGAATCATGCTGATTAGTGAAGTTTGCTTCATACAGTTATTGTATGAGACAACATGTTGACATGGTTGATGTATAATAAAACATTGCGGGATGAAAGTGGTTTTTAAAGGAAGCTCATGTCTTCAAAAAAGAAATTGAAACAAATATTGCTTCCGTCAGCCGTGAAACGAGTTTTATTTATATTATAAAGTAATTTCGTGTTTAAAAAAAATTGATGTTCTTAGTTGTTTGTGAACTCAAGAGTCGGAGGGAGTAATTTCGACTCCGTAGTCGGAGGGAGTAATTTCGGCTCCATAGTCGGAGGGAGTAATTTCGGCTCCATAGTCGGAGGGAGTAATTTCGGCTCCATAGTCGGAGGGAGTAATTTCGGCTCCATAGCCGGAGGGAGTAATTTCGGCTCCATAGTCGGAGGGAGTAATTTCGGCTCCATAGTCGGAGGGAGTAATTTCGGCTCCATATACAGCGAATGATAAACTTTAGTGGCAAATTTCAACAGAACTATAAGCTCTTTTGAAACGCAATTTACCGGACACACAAGAGGAATGTGAAACATTTCGGATGGATATTTTAAGAAGTCGAAATTATTGTTTTAAATTTTAATCTTGCCCACTTCAAATATTTGATTTGCTTTTTTTTTTTCTCTTCAATCGTATTTTATGAGAAAAAGTATGTTTACAATCAAAAGTCGTACGCTTAATGGTTTTATACGTTATGGAAAATTATTTTACTTATGATTGAATACCACGTTCACGATTGGCTTAGCCATTACTTTTTAGTCAAATCAATCAAATAACACTGAATGTGTTATACTGCAAGATGTGTTTTGGACGTAGGCATGTTTTGAACAGCAGCACTGCGTAGCGCTCTGCTTAAAAGGCAATCGAGTGGGAAAGCCACTCTCTCGCGAAGGTCGCGTGTGGAACACAGATAGAGAGAGAGAGAGAGAGATAAGTTGTGTACCTGCTGGCGTGAGAGTTCACAAATCTGTGAAGAGTATTTGATGTTCTGGCGGGAACCGCGGAAATCTCAGGAATGTACGTGTTTCAAGTGTCCGCGTTGTAGTGAGGAAAAAAAAACAGGGTGTCGTTAGAGTACGGAAGGAAGCGGGGATTTTTTTGTAACCTAGTGCACAGCAATAATTTGCGTGTAAAACCATAATATACCGGATCCTCAGCATAATATCAGCGGACACCGTGCAACTCAGTATTTCTCACTTAACATTGTAAGTTTCAGTAAGAACAAATAAATCAGTAGTCGTTCAAAGGAAAGAACTGTCCATTAGTTATATTTTTAGCCTACGTTCCTGGGAAAGCTAGGCTTATGAAATCACGTGGCTGTCTGGATGTATGCCCCCACCCATCTATCCCTCGATAACTTTTAAACCCATGAATCGAATTTCACCGAACTAGGTAGACAATTAGTGCTTAGTAAGGACGTCCGACTTTCACAGTATTCTACCATAACATGTGCTTTATTTTAAATTTGTGGCCATTTACAATATATGTGTGTTATTTCATGTCTTGTAAATCATTCAACCAATGTAAAGCGAGTTATATATCTTAAAAGTTCATCATATAAACATACAGTTAAAAAAAGTTATATTTTTATTGGCATGCCATTTTGTAAGATAGCACTTCATGAAAAATAAAACTGTTATGTTATATCTCAGAAACTACAAAATATTCCTGCCAAATTTGGCACGAGAGTAATACTATGGCATGACATGTTAACGTATGTGACTTTAAATGGATAATCCACCCATTTACAAAATGGTGGAAATATAATTATTATAACCTTATTTGCTATATCCACCGTACCATTTGACTCAATTCGACCAAACTTGGTTTGCTGAAAGTATATATTACAAGCATTATATAAGTAACTATGCACCTACATGACCCTTTGGTTCCCCATTTCGTGAGATAGTCTCACATGAAAAATAAAGTTTTCATGTCATATCTTACGAAACAATTAACCACTTCCTATCAAATTGGTCAAACAAGTAGTATTTCTATAGTCCATTGCCGATTGGAAGCGACTTATGAACGTTTGAAAAAACACCCTTGCCATTAGCTGCATGGATATCTAGTTTAAAAAGTTGCAGCTTCTGGGGCGAGTGCTGTACCCACACCAGAACCTGCAACTTTTTATTTACTAGCTATGCATGCAGCTAATGGCTAGGGTGTTTTTTCAAAGGTTCATAAGTCGCCTCCAATCGGGAATGGACTATATAGTTCATTCAAACTGACGTGTTTTGAGTGGATCAGGCACTTATTTTCAAACTAGTGATAATATAAGCATTTTGGCTTAGAATACGCAAATTCAATTCAATTTAAAAGTTGGGAGTATCTGTTACACCCCTCAACTGCATCTACCTAGAGCGTATTTTGTTGTATCTTGGTAAACAATTAACCGATTTCTGCCAAACTCTGCAGACAAACAGTACTGTGATAGACTGATATTTGTTAAGAGGGCCAGACACTATTTTTAAAATAGCAACCATATCAACATTTTAGCATGGTATGCTATTTCTATGAAATG
This sequence comes from Dryococelus australis, assembly GCA_029891345.1. Classification (NCBI taxonomy): domain Eukaryota; kingdom Metazoa; phylum Arthropoda; class Insecta; order Phasmatodea; family Phasmatidae; genus Dryococelus; species Dryococelus australis. The sequence goes on from CM057009.1 coordinate 18,559,493, forward strand.
GTGTAACCGGTTTCAACATGATGGCAGATTTATGTAAACATAAAGTGATCTAATAGATAAACTCTTTGGTCTACCATTTTGGAAGACACCACTACATGAAAGTTGAGCTTTTATGTCGCACCTCGGCAAATAATTAACTGGTTCCCACCTAATTAAGTCTACAAATTATAATTTTGTAGGCAATCTAAATGTATACGACTTAAGAGGTGTTAGCCACACATTTTAAAATAACAGCCATGTAAATATTTTAGGTTAGTGTGCCCCATGTACCAAGAAATGTCAACTAAACTTTATATTTTGGCATTATCTGTGACAAATGTCAGATGTGTTAATACATAACATTTTTGTTCGCCACACATAAATATAGCCGCTAATGAGTAAATTATGCTCTTATTCCATACCTCTGGGACAAATGAACTCATTTGTACCAAATTTCATAGGCGAAAATTGCCACACTGGAAAATGGTTTTGTTCGATAGAATAAAGTTTGTTTGGAGCAGCCAAATTAATTGCTTGCGTATGGGTAATTGAATATTTTGTTGCTCAAACTAATTTATTTTGTTGTTCATATTTGTTTACCACAAACGTATAAGTTTATGTTGGAGAATCTAAACATGTCATGGCTTTACATACGTTAAACGGTTTCCAGTTGAAGTAAAAATAATGGCGTTACCACGACCTGGTTTTGAACTCGGTGCTACAGCGCTTGAACGCTATTCTTTAGCAACCTCGCCTAACATGAGTACTTATGACACTGTAAGGTCTCTAATGTATACTTTTGTAACATGGCACATGTTTGTAAGTCATCGTTTTCAATTTTTAAAATTTTTATGATTTTTTTTTCCTGTTTTGCTTGTTTCATCGAGATTGTTTATACAATTATTGAGCATCAATAAATACACTGAAAAAACGCTGTTACTATACTAATTGTCTTGAAAATCACAAAAAAAAAAGTGTTTGTAAGTCGTGTTTTAATACTAAGGCAATCAAATAACCCGATTACCCTACAGCCTACTAAATAACTAGGCCTAAACTAAATAATTAAATGCTGCAAATAATTCTGTAATAATAGACATACGATTGTTACAGATAACCAAATGCTTATTCACTTCAAACGAAATATTTATTTGATTATACCATGATATTTACCAGGTTTAGGGTAACCAAACCAATTAGTTGAACATACTTGTAAAATAGTTATGTGTTCTAAATGCACATAGACAAAGATGGAAAATTGTCTGTAGAGTTTTTTGTAAAGTCAGTGTTTAGCCATTATTGTAGAAAAATGGCCAGTGAAGTCAATTTTTCATGAAAAAATATGTCTTAGATCTATTTTTTTTTTAAACTAAGATGAACTTTCTGACCAATATGGCAAGTACAGTTTGTAAATGAATCAGTGCCCAATGAAGCATATCTGACTTTGGTTCGAGTGATTCTATGCTGTAACATCATATTGGTAGCACTAAAGGCCTGGACACAATGGCCCGATCCGTAGGACACTGGGACAGCGAACAGTAGAGTAGGAAAATATATTGTATCACTGCGCTAGAACCATACAAGTTCGAGATGAGTTGAGTTGAGTTGAGAGATTTGGGCGGCTTTTAACAACGAGGTCTTGAGTGCCGATGAGGATGAAATAAGGCGAGAATGGAGCAGTGCCGGAATGCAAGGGCTGGGGAAACGGGAGATTCCTGAGAAAGCACGCTAACCAGCAGTATCGACCGGCACGATTCCCACTTGCGAATATCCGGAAGTGACCCGGCCGGAGCTGGGTAACCGCTCCGCCACCGCGGCCTCCAACTTAAAATGATTTAAGTGAAAATAAATATGGTAAAAAAAAAAAATGGTTCCTCTTGTTGAAGATGCAGTCAACGTAGTGGGTGGTGTACATTTTGACTTATAAACTGCTATTCGCTCAGAATGGCTGAGAAGCGGAAATGTTTTGTTTAGTGTATACTACGACTTTTATTATTAGGGTTCTACACGGGGCTTTGAAGCAATTGAACAACATGCTGCAAATTGCAAGCAGAAAGGAAACTATTCAGTTGTATAGTGTTAGACCGAATGCCTCTAGAGCGGAACGTATTTGTGTTATGAAAGCTGTTACCGCAGGATTTTCTTTTGCTACATCGCGTAAAACATCCAAAATATCCCAGAAAATGTCCATCATGCAAAACATTTGTTAATTAAACCATGTTCCCACATGTTAGATTCCTTCATAGTGCATACAACTCCTGCACTGAGAGAACGGTTTGGTTGAGCCAACCAAATATTTCTTTGTTTATTGCCGAACAAATTTATAAGATTGATTCAACGAAATATTTTGTAGGATCAGAAACACGGTTTGTCTGGTTCATGTACATATTTCATTAGCTGAACGAAATCAGTTTTGTAGAATTTCATACTTGGTTTACTCAACAAAATGTTGCGTTAGAGCAGTTTTTATCTTTGTTTTGCCGTATACAAACACACGTTTGGTTGGCTCAACCAAATATTTCTTTGTTTATTGCCGAACAAATTTATAAGATTGATTCAACGAAATATTTTGTAGGATCAGAAACACGGTTTGTCTGGTTCATGTACATATTTCATTAGCTGAACGAAATCAGTTTTGTAGAATTTCATACTTGGTTTACTCAACAAAATGTTGCGTTAGAGCAGTTTTTATCTTTGTTTTTCCGTATACAAACACACGTTTGGTTGGCTCAACCAAACCTTTTTCTCGGTGTGCGTTTTGCACAATATCCGTTAAAAAATTGTGCGTCATAGGAAAGAAAAAAAACATTAAATGAAGACTGGTGGCAGCTTAGTGATACATAATAAACATCTCAACATAATTTTACGTGCCTCAGACCGTTTTGAATAAACCAGCAAATAATTATTTTGCGGCAATTAGGTAATTTTTTTGCTCCATGTCTTCGTAATTGTCGTCTTTCCATCAGTTAGAGATTTTCTCTTATGTTGCACGCAGCAATGTTAATAGGGTTCATGTTTTACTCGGTTAACCACAGCAATAAATAGATACATGACGCCTAGTCGACACAGCTGTATTACTAGCGAGGCATTGCTCCTTCGGCCAGACTTTGAAAGTTTTGGGTTTTTTAAACAAACAAAGCATTCGGGTCGATAGTCTGCAAGTAATATTTAAATAATGTAGTTGGTACAAAAGAACGAATGCATATGTTTGGAGCAACAACAGATTAGTTGAGTGAACAAAAATATTTTTCGTTGTAAACAAGACTTTTCAAGCAAATTTTTTGGTATATGAAACCCAATCCTTTTCTCAATGTACGGTAGGCCATGTAAAATTACATACTTTAAGTAGATCAGAAATTTATTTTCAAAACGCGGCCATATTATTAATATATATAAATTTGTTGTATTTGTTAAACCAATTAAACTAAACTACATACTGGCAGTATATATTATAAGTTTAATATTTTATGCCTGTACAAAGCAACTTTTCTTTTATGAATTTTTGTACGATAGTGCCAAATGAGAAATGAAAAAATATAACTGCTATGCCTAACTCAGGAACCAATCAACATCAACCAATGTCCACCAAATATTTTACTAAATAAGCGCTACAGAAAGTCCTGTAATCCTACGTGTTTTAGTGTCTCAGGCACTTATCTTCAAATTATAATTCTGTAAATATTTCAGTTTAGTGAACCCTATCTACCGAAACAGTAGGCTGCTTACAACCAAAGATAATGCTCCAGATCCTACTTCCATAATGTAGTTGGCTACATGTCAGATTACAGTAAAATATTTCTGGTTCCATCTCCAATGATATTGCTGTCGTCTAGACGCGAAAGCCGTATTTCTATTTCCAAAGATCTTAAGCGCATCATCAAAATTATTTGCATCCATGTAGAGGAAAATTTGGCGCTATAGTTATATCGGTTACTTCTTATTTTTGTGTAGAGCTACCAACACCTGAGGTTTCGTCGGGAGCCTAATCAGGGACTGTCTTCGACCAACATTCACCTAAACGTCAATCAGAAAACGACACGCGCGTCAGTGGCCAGTCCGTTACACAAATTAAAAATATTGTGCTTTGAAAGCAGATAAGTGAATTTGCCTACTTTCACTATGGTCTTCATCTTTACTGAATGTTCTAAAATACTTTTCACTATACCTTCTGACACAGATATGACATAATTTTTAGTTGAATATTTATGCTGTCTTTTACAAATTACTAACAATGTTTCTATATTTTTTTTTTTTAAACGAAACTATTTTAAAATTTAAAAATGGATTTAGAATACCGCGAATGAACTATGCAGTCTCGCGGAAACAATGCAGTGTTGCTTTCAAATACACAAAGCAGTTCGTAGGGTTTACTTACGGCAAAGTAATGTTAGGCGCTTGGTGATTTGTGCCATGCGAGCGATATACGAGGACAGAGTAGTGATATGAAAGCGGACGGTGAGTCACGAAGGAATGTTGGAATGACAGGCGAGTGATAATCCTACAACCGCTTCAAGTTACAAAACCGTGGCAACGCGATAAGCCTATGGTTGCTTGCACAATCTCGACGCTCAGCAGATTAAATGTTTGCATTTACGTGAAGAAATATTGTGGTTTAATGCGCTAGTTTCCGCCAGCGTGGCTCGTGGTACGGGGACTTTCCAATATCTGACGACTGATATGATATAAGCGCGATGGGTCTCCGAGCGGAGAGTTTATGAAAGTCGGGAGTTCGGGCGATTGGCGATCTGAAGCGGCAGATGACGAGCCAGAAGATTAACGAGTGTCAACGGAAGTGACTAGCGGGAATAAAATCTGCGACTACGAGCATCGGTTAAATGTATAGTGCGACTGGCACGCGGGACTGTTGAACAGGATGCGTGAGTGTAAGACATTTCAAATGATGACAACATACAGACTGGACATGTGTTATTGACACGTGTGAGACGACTATAACCAAACAGAGACATTGTAAAGTACTTTAATCATAATTGAGATAGGCATTTAATATTGTGTCCACTGAGAATTAAAATAGGAATAGTGGATATGGGTGATTTTATATTGTAAATTAAAGCTGTGTGAATAGAATAAAATTAAGTTTGATTCGATAATATTTTTTATTAGGACCTCCAACCCTTTCGAACTCGAATACGCCCCTCTGGCGTCTTGTAACAGTAATAATACGTCTTGTAAATCAACTTATATGCGATTTCCTATAGTTCACTAACAAATAAAATAAAAATGACTCGACATATAGTTTTACATACAAATACAATTATTTGCAGGAATTTGGTGTAAATAATGGAAGTAGTATTTTTAGAATGCTGTAATGTTGCCATACATAAAAACCATTTTTGAGATACAGCCATTGTGTTAGAGAACAAAATAAATAATCATTTTGTTAATAGTTGATTTTTTGTCCAGTTGAAGCTAGAACATATAACATTCTTACTTATTACGGATACCCACATTTAGAGTTCGAAATATATTACATTTCAGTCTTTAAGTTGTCATACTAGATAATAAATCTAGATGCGATACTAAATGTTTTATGAACTGATCACCTTACAATGGTTTCTTTCTTTGAAAAATGCTTTAATCACATTGTACTCAAACTAAATAAGATCGGTGGCATAGACAAATGTTGAGGGGAGAAACATATCCTAATGGAAAAAACAAAACAGGTGATAACTTGTTTCAGATCAACTAGAAAATTATACTATATTTCATATCTGAAAGATAGCCACGTGTTCGAAGCTTGCTACACAAAACTCTATCCTCGAAATCCTCTATCTAAAACATTAGGGCTTTAAACCTAAGCTATTTCATGGCACGGTTGTGTAGAGAACTTCCTAACTAAAGTGGACCTTGAACTAATTTCTGACCAGCTTGCTGCTCACATTCTGAGTCATGTCGCGAGAGTTTCAATCCATCAGAAGCCCAACCTCCTAGTTATATGAGCATGATGTCATAGTGAACACTGATGGCCCCTCACTACAGTTCTGTGCATCTGCATTTCGGCTTGCCATAACTGAAATGTATAGTTACGTGCGACTATTTCTCCTCTGCGACACCCCCCCCCCCCCAAGGCTAGCGGCAGTATCGCCATCCACAAGCTAGCCGCAGTATACTTCTCCTCCAGGCTAGTATCCATCACCCACGGGCTAGCGGAAATATTCCCCTTCCCCCAGGCTAGCGGCAGTATCCACCACCCACAAGCTAATGGCAGCATAACCCTCCTCAAGGCTAGTGGCAGTATCCGCCACCATGGGCTAGCGGAATTATTCCCCTTCCCCCAGGCTAGCGGCAGTATCCACCACCCACAAGCTAATGGCAGCATACACCTCCTCAAGGCTAGCGGCAGTATCCGCCACCATGGGCTAGCGGAATTATTCCCCTTCCCCCAGGCTAGCGGCAGTATCCACCACCCACAAGCTAATGGCAGCATACCCCTCCTCAAGGCTAGTGGCAGTATCCGCCACCCACAAGCTAGCCGCAGTATACTCCTCCAGGCTAGTATCCATCACCCACGGGCTAGCGGAATTATTCCCCTCCCCCAGGCTAGCGGCAGTAACCACCACCCACAAGCTAATGGCAGCATACCCCTCCTCAAGGCTAGCGGCAGTATCCGCCACCATGGGCTAGCGGAATTATTCCTCTCCCCCAGGCTAGCGGCAGTATCCGCCACCCACAAACTAATGGCAGCATACCCCTCCTCAAGGCTAGTGGCAGTATCCGCCACCATGGGCTAGCGGAATTATTCCCCTTCACCCAGGCTAGCGGCAGTATCCACCACCCACAAGCTAACGGCAGCATACCCCTCCTCAAGGCTAGTGGCAGTATCCGCCACCATGGGCTAGCGGAATTATTCCCCTTCCCCCAGGCTAGCGGCAGTATCCACCACCCACAAGCTAACGGCAGCATACCCCTCCTCAAGGCTAGTGGCAGTATCCGCCACCATGTGCTAGCGGAATTATTCCCCTTCCCCCAGGCTAGCGGCAGTATCCACCACCCACAAGCTAACGGCAGCATACCCCTCCTCAAGGCTAGTGGCAGTATCCGCCACCATGGGCTAGCGGAATTATTCCCCTTCACCCAGGCTAGCGGCAGTATCCACCACCCACAAGCTAACGGCAGCATACCCCTCCTCAAGGCTAGTGGCAGTATCCGCCACCATGGGCTAGCGGAATTATTCCCCTCCCCCAGGCTAGCGGCAGTATCCACCACCCACAAGCTAACGGCAGCATACCCCTACTCAAGGCTAGTAGCAGTATCCGCCACCATGGGCTAGCGGAATTATTCCCCTTCCCCCAGGCTAGCGGCAGTATCCACCACCCACAAGCTAACGGCAGCATACCCCTACTCAAGGCTAGTAGCAGTATCCGCCACCATGGGCTAGCGGAATTATTCCCCTCCCCCAGGCTAGCGGCAGTATCCACCACCCACAAGCTAACGGCAGCATACCCCTACTCAAGGCTAGTGGCAGTATCCGCCACCATGGGCTAGCGGAATTATTCCCCTTCCCCCAGGCTAGCGGCAGTAACCCCTTACCCCAGGGGGCCAGGGTGGCTGAGCAATTAGCACGCTCGCCTCCTACCAAGGCGAACCGGGCTCAATTCCTGGCCAGGTCACCGGATTTTCGCAAGTGGGAATCGTGCCAGACGATGCCGTTGGTCGGCGGATTTTCTCGGGGATCTCCCGTTTCCCCCACCCCTTCATTCCGGCGCCGCTCCATATTCACTTCAATCAACCTCATCAGCTCTGCAGACCTCGATGTTAAGAGCCGCCCAAATCTCTTCACTCATTCATCCTTCCCCAGGCTAGCGGCAGTATCCACCACCCACAGGCTACCGGAATTATTCCCCCCTTCCAGGCTAGCGTCATTAATCCCCACCCACGTGCTAGCAGCACTATCCCCTCCCCGCAGGCTAGCGGCAGTATCCGCCACCCACAGGATGATGTCATCGGTACCGTGCTGAGGGGAGGTGGAGCCACCACATGGTCGCGGTGAAGCTAACAGGATTGAAGTCACTCCTGCGCGCTGTAAGAATCAACGACTTGGGAGTCGCTGAGCGAAGGTTCTAGCTATCACCTCTATCGGATCGGCGTGACACAAGATCCGGACAACTTACCAGTTCAGGTCATCTGAGCTGTATAACCTGCGGCGTACCTCTGAGTCGGCAGTCTTTAATGACTATAAGTGAGAGTGTGTGCTACGTGTGAGAGTTGAAGATGACGGGCGACAAAGCAGTGTGAGTCTTTCGGAAGAGAAGAGACTGAGAGTAACGTGATGAAGTGTAAGAAAGTGGGATTTGTTTCTTGAGTGATGAATATTAGGCGGATGTTAAGTATAATAATGGACATTCTTATATAATAAATTAACTTAATGAATGAAGTTTGTGTGACTAGGTAATTTGAGGCTAGTGATTACGGCATTAATTATAGTGGAGACTGGCATAAAAATTGCCATATAAATTGCACTTAAAAGCAAGTGTTAAAAGTAAGGAAAATTTCATGTCACTCGACATAATTGTTCCTTATTATGACTATGGACACAAATAGGTATTGGGATCAAAAGAAAAAAATATATATAAATGACAATTTCAAGAACACAGAAATAAAACTACTATGTATTTAAGCTGCTTTCATTCATAGTTAGGTGCTCAAAAATTCACTAAGTCAGTGTGCCAATAAGATATCCTGTGTGATATTTGGACGAATAGTGCAATAGGGGTGAATTACTAGATGGAGATTTTTGGACATTCGCCATTGCGATGCCTGTCATAGAAAAATAGGACTCAGCAAAAAAAACTTAAATAAGACAAGTAACCTATGGACGAGAAAATAAATATATGTATACAACACTGAAAAATTCCAAGAGGGAATAGAGCCAACAAGCAGAACAGCAACTAATTACGGAAACTATATGTATATATACACGACCAACAGATAACACATAGAAAGCAATACAGGCTATAAACTTGCTTGAAAAAGCTAGGACAACACTGACAAAATAAATAAGAACATAATGGTACAGCACAACAAATAAACATACTTAAACACAGCAGTTTTATCAGACACGACAGAATGCAAACCAGGTATGCTGTAGTCAAGAATATATATCCACAAAGCCGGAAAATTCCATGAAATAAAACAGGACAGCAAGCTAAATGCGGAAAACTTATATTCTATATATGTATACGAAATAACGATATACGACCATCAGACAACACACCGAAGACGCCACAGGCTGGTTATCTACGTATACAAATAAAACAAACACAACGAAGAAACTCGTACAAAAACAGTATTAAAAAAAAAAAACCAACAGAATGCTAATTTTTGGGAACAGCTGCCTGTTCCCTTCTTCAGGCAGCGACGCACAGGGTCCGAGAACACGAGTGCGACTGACAAGGAGACCGAAAAAAAAAAACATGGGTTTAAGTCGCTCTTGTGTTATCGGACAGTGTGTGTCGCTGCTTGATGATTGGAACAGATAGTAGTTCCCGAAATGTCGCATTCTGTCGGTTTTGGAACAAAACTAATTGTGTTGGTGCGAGTTTCTTCGTCGTGTTTGTGTAAGTAGATAACTATCCTGTGTCGTCTTCGGTGCACTGTCTCTTGGTGAGTGAGGGTGTGAAGAGATTTGGAAGGCTCTTAACAGCGAGTGCCGAGTTCTCTCTTGGTCGTGTATAGTTTTTTTTCTCGTATACACAAGATATATAGTATATTAGTTTCCTGCATTTAGCTTGCTGCCCTGTTTTATTTGACTCTATTCCTCCATGGAATTATCTGGCTTTGTACATATATACTCTTGAACACAGCATACCCGGCTTGCATTCTCTCGTGTCTGGTAAAACTGGTGTGTTTTAATGCGTTTCTTTGCTGTGCCTTCCCATTTTGTTCCTACTTATTTTGTCAGTGTTGTCCTAACTTTTTCAAGCAGGTTTCTAGTCTGTGTTGTTCTCTATGTGTCATCCGTTGGTCGTTTATATATACATACAGTTTTCGTCATTAGTTGCTGTTCGAATTTTTTTTACTCTATTCCCTCTTGGAATTTTCTAGTGTCGTATAAATATATTTGTTTTCTCGTCCGTATGTTACTTGTCTTATTTAAGTACTTTCTTCGTGCTCAGTCCTAATTTGCCTTGACAGGAATCTGCATCTCAATGGCGAATGTTAACAAATCTCCGTCTAGTCAATATATCCTGCGTACATAATAGAAGATCGGCTTAAAAGGAAGACAGCAAAGTAAGTTCCAGCAGAAGTACTTATTTATTTCTTTTATTGCCTTCCTTTGATCTTATGACAGGTTGACATTAGGATATAGAAGTTGTCAAGAATACAAGAAACTATGTACAAACATGATATACAAAATGAAATACAATTAAAAATTCAAATAAACATAAGCAGATAAAAACAACGGCATATTACATTTGGTTATAAAGACATTATAAGTTAATTGTGGTAGAGAAACAATACACAGAGATTTTATTGAAAAACAAAGTTAAGAATATTACATACAGTATTTTTCAAACAAATACATATTAACCTATGTAATTTTTCCTTTATGTATACGCAATATAAAACATAAAGTATTCATTAGTTGAATAAAAACAGTGACTTAAAATGAATTTTTCGACTGGATTTTTAAATTTATTTACATTAGCCCCTGCTAAGTTCCTTAATATAAGTTGGAAGTTTATTCAATAACTTTACACCTGAGAAGTGAGCACCTCTTTGTACTAGTGTTAGATGGTTATTTGGTAAATGTAAATTTCCCCTGCTTTTTGTATTATATGATTGATTGTCATTGCTTTTTTTTTCAAAGAAGAGTTTTCTACTACAAATGTTATGACAAAATAAATATATCGGCATGTTAGTGTTAGCATAGATATCTTTTTTAATAAGGGGCGACACGAATCCTACTTTTTAGCACCTGCAATAATTCTTGCAGCTTTCTTCTGTAATCAAAAATGTTGTTTACTGCGAAATGAGGTTGCCCAAAACATGACACCAAAAGACATGATTAAGTGAAAGTCAGCGCAGTAAACTTGTTTAATATTTACTGTATTAACTAAGTTAAATAAGCTTCGAAGATTGAAACAGGCTGGACTTAGTTTAGATATACTGTATATATGCCTGTTTTCCATTCAGATATCTATCCATGTAAAGACCTAAGAATTTTGTTGAATTGTTTCATAAATTTTCATATTATCATCGTTTATATCCAAATCATAATTCTGTTGTTTGGTAGTAAGACATTTTAAGAGTGAAGTTTTTCGTAAGTTTAGGATAAGTTTGTATTATGTAAACCATAATTTAATCTATTCAAAGTAATGTTAATCGTTTTTGTAAATTCTTGATTGTTTGTATCGTGACACAATATACTGGTATCATCTATGCGAAAAGTACTGTTTCAACTGTGTTTGTTATATAGGAAGGTAAGTTTTTAACATAAACGAGAAAGAGACGTGGCCCCGGAATGGATCCCTAGGGAACAAACACCATGCATTATTAGCCCTGTCTCGGATTTTTTTAACCCTGATTTCCTGTACCAGTTAAAAATACTCGTTGATATCTTTGTGATATAGGTAAGATGTGAGCCAGGAAAGTTCAGCGCCTTTCATGCCATCAGAAACTATCTTTTTTTTATAAGAATGTTATGGTATATGCAATCAGAAGCTTTAGTCAAATCACAGACGAGACCAGATATTTTTTCTTTATTTTCTAGAGATCTCAATATAACTGATCTTAATTGGAATTTTGCTTCATTAGCAGACTTTTAAGCGTTAAAACCCAACTCTGATTTAGTAAATAAATTGTGCTGTAGGAAGTAAGATAATGTGTTATACATGAGATTTGCTATAATTTTAGCAAAGGTTGAAATTAATGAAATAGGTCTGTAATCTGTAACTAAAGTTTTATCATTCTTCTTATGGAGGCGAACAGAAAACACACCGGATGCAATTAATGAATGATATTACATAAAGTTATGCATATCAGGTCAACACAGTTTTTTTTAAACATATGATTTTATAAATTTCTGTAGCAGTTACTGAATTGACAGAGAAAATATGGTTTTTGTTTGGAAAAAGTGCCCTCTGAAAGTGCAAGAAGGTTATCCTTAGAAACATTATTATCTATAAATATGTCTGCTAGTATTTAAAAAAAAGGTAGTCGAATATGTCATCTACTTAATTTGGTTTAGAGGTTCATTTATTTTCTGACCTTAGAGTAATATTTGAATCATGTTTTTGTGTTTTCCAGAATCGTTTCTTATTATTTTCCAACTAGTTTTAACTTTGTTAGCTGATTTGGAAATTATGTTTCGAAAATAAAATTGTTTAACTTTTTTAATAACCTTATTTAGGGTTTGAAAATAGAGTTTTTAATGTTCATTTATTACATTGTTTGTTGACTTCCTAGATAATATATTTAAATACATTACATTTTATAACCTTATGTTATCCGTTGACTGTTTCTGCATTATTTTATGTCAAAAAATTTGCCAGGAAATTTTCTTCAAATTTATTTATAAATATGGTGCGAAAAAAACATTCAACTAATCATTAGTATCACAACACTTATAAACTTGTTCCCAATCCACATTTACTAAACTGCCTCAATTGCTGTATTGATGATTTATTGATTTTTTTGCTCATTTTATACTGTTTCTCAGCTATTTTATTTTCTACTTGCAAATTTGAGATAGTGATTAATTGTGCATCATGATCAAATGGTACATTAATGAAATATTGTATGTCATATTTGCGTATGTTATTAGATTAAGTGAATAAATTATCTATTGTAGTTGCTCAATTGTTTGGTATTCTACTCGTAAAACTGTTCGAAATAAATTAAAAATCAGAAGTAGTGAACTCAAACACTATTCATGTAAACTTTATGTTAAGTAATTGGTATTAAAGTCACCACATAGAGTTAACTGTGCTTTAAGAGCAGAGGTTTTTATAGAACATGTTCAATGCAATAAATAAATTTCGAAAACTACTCAGATGGTGATCTGTAATCTAAGAGTATTATTGCCTTTTTTTCAAAGTAAAAGCACATCCAAAATATTTTTTTTTGTACTGGACCACCCTTTCTTCATGCAACCACAGGCACTAGCTACACACTAGGATAACCTTCGTGGATGGCTGCAATTGGTCACATATGAAACAGGGTGCAATGTGAATCGAAAAATTTACGTGTAAAGAGGTTAGCAACAAAAGACAAGATTAGCGATACGAGGCCGAGTTGAAACGCCTCTTTCCCAATCCCTTTGCAAATTTAATATTTAGATAAATTCCAAATGTTTCTCCTCTATAGCAAAACGTATGGATGCACATAGTTTTCAGAACATTTGGTTCTTTACATGATAATTTTTAAGTGTAGGTATCTTAATATAAAAATAATTTTACTTGCTTCGCCACCTTCTAAAACTGGAGCGGTTACTTTAATGTATTAAAGTATTTCTCATTGACAGGTAATACCAGCATCAGTTGATTGTTACTGTCTAATGTTCTGAAAACAGTTTTTTAGAATTTTGCCACCGAAATTGAAGAGTGCTCATGTTTGCCTTTGTACAGATTGAGGTAACAATTAAATAAGAGTTAATGCCTCAGTGTTGAAGGCTTCCAAATTTTCCTTAAGTTCGATAATCGCAAATTTAAATTCCTGGTCAAAAGAGTTGTTTTCACTATCCATCTCACCACTGTAGTCATTCACTGCAATAACACTTTTAAACATATACTCTAATGGGTAACATGTAACATTCATGATGTAACAGTGTCAGTTTAAATTTTAACACAATCATATAATGACTGTATGAAAACACGATGTCATCATCTTTTCCAAAATTAGGTCAGAGTTCATATTTGTTACTGTGATCAAAGATACAAGTTTAGAGATGGCGACACCTAGGAGTATTAGAAAAATTCTGCAATCATCATGCCAGTCCAGTAAACAGCCACCAAGGGAAATGGTTGCTAGTAATTTTTCTCTAAAACAGACTAACAATAGGGGATGAATTGAGAAGAATAAAAATAAAACAAAATATTGAAATTGGCAAGACCCAAATTATACATGTAGAACCGACAACATAACTACACCAGTTATACCGTTCACTATACTCATGTACAACAAATTACGAAATTTACAAAAAATAATTTTCGCAATTGAACACATATAACACACATACCCAATACAATATTTAAAATCCTTAAATTAATCGTGACGCAATATACAAAATAAATCCCAAAACAAATTTCTTAACCTAATACTGCAGGTTATTGAGGAAATGAATGGACTCAAAAGGCAACAAAGGTTGGTTATCTGGCCACTAAGACCAGACGAGACCATTAAACAAATTGGGTGATTGATTGGTTGCTCAACCAAATATAAGAAGACAAATAGTAAAGTCCTGCACTACCATAACTAAAAACTAATAAATCACAAGGTCCATTAATTTTTTTTTAGATGTGACACATGGGCTCGAGGGAGATAAGCACCTGTTTAGGGTCAGCCAGTCTAGCAGTAACTGACGTAAGAAAATGCTGTGTAAGGTAGGGACCAGTCCAACAATACACAAAAATTTTGCCATTTTCTTGTCAGGGTGACAGGGTGAGACACGCGCAAAATAAAATCACCTACTCTAAAAGGATTAGGAACTCTATTTTTATTATACTTAGCACAAACTCTTTCATGTGAATGTTTGAGATTTCTAAGGGCTGCCGCCCACACATCATGAACATTTTTGACATCATCAGAAAACAGTTCGTTTATGGACCACACATTTTACAATGAATTGTTTGGTACAAAAGCATGCATTATATTAAATGGTGTGGACTTGTGAGGCTCATGCCTTTCATAATTAAAATCCATTTGTAACCAGGACAAGTTGTTATCCCAGCCAGATTGATCCTTCCCATGAAATACTTAAAGCAGCACGAAGATTCCTATTAAATCTTTCCGCATTGGAGGGCGGAAAAAGCCAAACAAATTTATAATATGCATGTTTGCATACAAGTAGCATATTATGACCTGAATTTTTACGAGGCAAAGGGCCTATGAAATCAATGAAAATTTTCTGCCTGGGCTTCTCAACCTCATGAGATGCAATAAGGCCTGAATTAGTGTTCTGGGCAGGTTTATTTAGATCACGCATGCCTTTCAAGATAAATGTACTGGCTATTGACTGAATTATCTTGAAAATATGTAGATGACTTAAAGGTGACAAATGAGAAATTTCAAAAACCATAGACCTCAAATGGGTAGGCAATACAATGTGTTATTGATGATCACATGACTTAGAGATTAGGACACCACTTTCCAAAAGGTAAGGCTTTTGTTCAATCCCAGAGGCCAAATTTTGGATAATTTTGTTTAGTTCAGTATCTTGTCTCTAATGAGGTCGGCAGCCTCTATTATGTTGAACTTTAAACTTCAAAGAAGAATTTTTCTACCCAATGACTAATATTTTATAACTGTCGAGGTTGAGCTAATAACCAGGACAATGCTTTATTATCTGTTTATAATTGAATTTCTGCACGATCTATATACTGATGGAACTTGTCTATTCCAAAAACCACTTCCAAACATTCAAATGCATATATAGTGGAGGATCACTTCTCCTGAGCTGTGAGTGTGCGTGAGGCATAGGCAATGGGTAATCTGATTTCGCCAAACTCCTGCGCTAACACTGCCAATGGCAGAACATGGAGCATCAGTCTGCAATACAAAGGTCATAGAGAAATCAGCATACGGAGCACAGGGGGGTGTATAATGTCCCATTTTAAAGTTCGAACATCTTCTCCTGTTCTTCGCCCCACTCGAATTTTGCATTTTTCTTTCTTAACTGGTTTAATCGAGCAGCCTTTCCTTCTAAATGAGGAATAAATTTACCCAAAAAACTCTACCATACCATAAACTGGGCGATACCTTTGGAATCACGAGGTGGAGGAAAATTCTGAATAGATTTTTTTCATTCGGGGTCAGTGAAAATGCCCTTGGGTGAAACCTTATATCCCAAAAAGGACAAGTCTTGAACAGCGAATTTAACCTTTGCTAGGTTAACAGTGAGACCAGCCTTTCGCAATATAGTAAACACCTCTTTTAGATGTCCCAAATGCTCTTCAAATCTCTGTGAGTAAATAACCAGATCATTAAGGTAATTATAAACAAATTTAAATTTTACATAATGGAAAATGTGATATATCAGGTGTGTGAGGACCTGGGCACCAGTTGCCAAACCATAGCTAACCCTAGTAAATTGATATAAGATTCCATGGCACACAGAAACTAGGAATAGGTTTTGATGATTTTGCAAGAGGCATTTGGTAGTAGGGCAATTAAGATCAATTGTCATGAAGAATTTTGCCTTGCCACACCAGTGAAATGAAGTATGTAAGTCAGGTAATGGGACAGATTCTATTTCCAACTTTTTGTTTTCCTTGCAATAATCTACTACCATCCTATAATTTCGATTAGGTTTTGGAACCAAAACTGCAGGGCTAGCATAACAAGATTTGGAAGGCTCAATGACTCTTTTATCCAATATGTCCTGTACTTGTTTTCTTAAAATTTCCATTTGTGGAGGAGCCAAATGATATGGATTACTTTACATGCACTTATTACTAAGTAATTAAATTTCATATTCCAGGAGATCTGTCCAACTTAATTCAGATTTCAAGAACTTAGGGAACTGTTTACAAAGCCTTTCAGTGACATTTGTTGATTACAATCCAAATGTTCCAACTCATTAGTTACTGGCTTGGATACCGAATTAGACTGAATTTCAAACAGTATGTTATGAAACAGTGAGCCTGTTAAAGGTATTTTGTTTTCAGTTGCAAACCTAAAGAAAATGTGTTGTGCTTGTAAATCTAACACCAATCTAGTAGATATAAAATCTGCTCAAAGAATGAATTTAGAATAAAGGTTTTTGGTACCAAACACTCATGTAGCCAGGTAAAATGTGATATTTTCAATTTAATTTTAGTACAACCCAAAAAAGGTATTGGTTTTCTAAATTATGTATAGCACTGAAGTTGACTAGGAACAATATTTTTCACCAACTTCAATTTTTGTAGTTTGTCAAAAAGTTGAGCAGAGATGTTGGTTCGTGTGGAACCAGAATCAACAAAAGTATTAGCAGTAATGGGTTCTAGAATCACCTCAACACAGTGGGTACTTAGGCTCTGCAACCTCAGTATCTTAGGCAATGATACATGGCACAAGTCCAATAGTTTTTCACTAACAACAGGTTGAGTAGTGCCAAAAAGAGAATTAAAATACAAGTTAGCGTTTGCCATACATGATTCACATTGGTGAGCGCTCACTTCTTACCCTCACTTGAGGTGTATTTTAATTGCCAGCAGTTTCGCCCTATATGCTCAACTCTGTTGCACGAATAGCATACAGGAGGTTTACGTTTGGGTGGAGAGGAAGGGCTAGTATCACTTGAACTAGTTTCATGTTCTTCAATAGCTGACATGGGTGTCACATTGTTGACATTAGCATCTGATGATTTTGTTTTCTTTTTAAACTTATTCTGACCATTACAATGGAATACCTCAAATTTATGATCTGAGAACAGTATATTCTGGAAATAAATGCACATCCTGTCAAGGTCAGCAAAATAATGTGGCTTGGTGAAAAATACGAACCGCGATTGCTTCTGTGGTGTCAAACATTCAAGAATGGTATCGACCATTTCACTTTCAGGAAATGGGAGCCTGAGTACTGCTGCCGGCTGTTAATATACACTAGTAATGATTCGTTGGGGTCCTGTATGCAGTTGAACATTCTCAGCTATAGCTGAGTGCGAATCCTGGATGGAACAAAAAAAGTTCAAAATGTCCTCATGATAAGCATTGTATGAGGCCCGAAAGGTAAATTTGCAACTCTAGTACGTTCACTCAGAGAACCAGCAGTGAAAGGATAAATTACTTCTTAAATTTGTGACTCTGGACTGGTTTGACTTCACTAGAGCTCTAAAATTGCTTTTAGAAATCCCAAGAATTTAGAGACATGGAGTTCATCAGTGGCTGAGAAATTTTTTAACATTTGTTCCAAGTGATGTGTAATTTTTCCAAAGATAGGTACAAATTGATGGTGTGGGTAATACAGACCAGGTCATATGGATGGGGTGGGCAGATATGGTACTAGTGTTAAAATTTGGAGGTGAAGTGAAACATGGCCCAAAGGTGTTGAGTAGGATTATGGTACAGGCAATGGGAACAAGGTTATCACCAGGAATGTTCTTACTGAAATGTGGTAGGTTTTGGACACTTGAGGATGGAGCACTGATGTTAACGAGGCACACTGCTTCGCTGCAGTTGATACAGAAGACTTTGTGACATCACTGGGTCCACAGCTAAGGGACGACAATTCAGCTTTTGCAACACTTGCAAAGTAAACTTTCAATTTGCATAAGAATATTTTCAAGGGATTTAACTTGGATATCAATCAGTCTACTGGAACAGTGATCCACTAAATTTTGTGCATGCCTATGAAGATGCGTCAAAAGCATATTCAATCTCCGGAAAGAGTAGACACTAGCATCATCCTCCATATTATAACAAATATTCTGTATGGCTACCCACTTAGCTGCACAGTAGCTGTATTCAGCTTAGACGTAAAATTCAGCGAAATTACTTTCAAAGACACACACAGCATTTCCCGGAAGGGCTGCATGCAATGTTTTCGGAAGAGCAGCTGCAGTGTCTTCTGGTGCATGTATACCCCTTAATGTACACTCATATAAGACTTCGTCTTTAAGAAGGAATTCTGGGACAATTGCCAAAACCATGGTTAACTAGGTTAGGCACACTGATATTACCACGACCGAGTCAGGTCACGAATGGTAAACAAAATTTTTACCTAACCAAATTCCTGTACCCACAATCTTACAGTTTCAACGTGTAAAAAGAATACGTTAACTGGTAAACACAAAAATTTTAACCCATTACAAAACTACATTCATATGCACAGATACAACCCTTCCTACCAACAACCACATGGCTAGTAAGAAAAAGAAATGGGCCAGTACCTACACACCAAAACCTCGGTTTACACCAAAACTCATGTTCTGGTACCACTTATGCACCGCCCTTTCTCCATGCAACTACAGGAACTAGCTACACACTAGTATAACCTTCGTGTATGGCTGCAATTGGTCACATGGGTAACAGGGTGCAATGTGAACCGAAAAGTTTAGGTGTAAAGAGGTTAGCAACAAAAGACATGATCAGCAATACGAGGCTGAGCTGAAATTCCTTTTTCCCAATCTCTTTACAAATTTATAACTTAGATAAATTCTAAAGGTTTCTCCTCTATAGCAAAATATATAGATAAACGTAGTCTTTGGAACATTTGGTTTTTCACAAGGCAATTTTTAAGTGTCGTAATACCAATGAAAATAATTTACTCTATTTACCACTTTCCATTACAGGAGGGACTTATTTAATACTTTTAACACTCTATTTGACAGGCAATATCAGTATCAGTTGAGTATTACAGGAACCATTTCGTTCCAAACGGAATACACAATATATAAATGTGTATGCAACAGAACATGACATTAAAAAAATATGTTTACAACAGTTATTGTTAGGCATGCTTAAGTAATTTGGTCATTAGTATTTTGGGGTACCTCTGGATAAAAACAAAACAACATCTAACATTTATTATATATGTTTCTTAGATCAAAATTTCCAGTATGGTTTAGTCCATAACACTCTAAATGTTAGTTGTAAGCGGCAGATTCCAATTTTTAACAAAAAAAATCTGACGAGGCGCTCCATCCCAATCATGCACAGAAGATAATCAGAGAAATAATAAATTCTTAGCGGACATTCTGCCGGAAGCGATTATTGGCGATCCCAAAAGGGAAGCAAGAAGGGGAATGTCACCATCCCGTCGCTAATGGAAATTAGTAAGTTGCCATCGCAATATTCACACCATCACTACAGTTTAACTGCTAAACGACACAATTTCGACATTTTAACGCACAAATACTATTGCTTCAATATGCCCTAATATTTACAATCCAAAATTCACCTGCCCTGAGCGGTAATGCAATATGATTAGCTTATATTAAGTGTATTTCAGAACATACGAAGAAATTCCGTTATACTACGCCATGTTTGGGTCTTTCAGAAGAAGGAAGATTGGTGCTGTCCGCACGAGTGCAATGGAGCTCTAGTTACCTACAGCCCGGATGAATCGATAGTACTAATATCGACCAGCATACGTAACATTTATTTAGAGACACTCACAATTACACATATATTAGCAATACAACAAATAAATGTTAAAAATCGTAATTCTGTATTAATTTTATAGAAATAAAATCATAAACTTATGTTAATTTCAAAGGAAGTGGAAAATAGTACACATAAATGATATAGCCACTAAAATTACTGCCAATATAACTGTAAGAGCAACAAATGAATAATTTCCTTTACTTTTATACAATTACATTTGCTTTAATATTTCTCTTCTTTGATTCTAAACCTTACTGTAATTTTACCTTTAAATTTAACTAACGAGTAATTGAGAAAATGCAAACTTTGCCATGGAGAAACTAAATAAATGGTCACAAATAAGGACACAAACAAACGATAACAAAAAAAAAAGGTCACAAAGTGGCACACTACATATGGTAATTAATTCACATTTCTACAATGGTATACAGACTTAACAAAAATACACACCCCTCCTCCAGCAGACTTGCCTATACAGTAATAGGAGGAAAGGTTGTATTCTGGGATTCAAATCTGCTCTATTTGATTGGCTCTGAGGATTTGCTCAGACAGGCAAGTCACATCTATACTGAGGTTATTATCGAACTCGAAATTGGTAAGGGCTTCAAAAAATCTATAAATTTTACCAATAATATCACGAATGTTTTCATGTATAATGGCGAGGCCGCTATAAAATTATTTTAGCAGTTTATTATTTTTTGGTACAGAGCTCAAGGAATGGCTGATTGTGAGATACAAGCTTAACTCTATTAAATTTTGTGAAGTGAGACCTGTCATGTATAGTATTTACAATACTAGCATGGTTGAACAATTTACAAATAGTGATTAGTAATATTTATACAAGAGGTGGGTTAAAGGCCATGTCGATATGGCACTGGCACTACTATTACTTTTTTGTGTGAGAAATTAGAGATGGAAGTATTAATGGCTACGAGTGCTTTGGCAGATACAGTTTTACTTATATAATTTGCTCCACCCAACAAATCTATTAGATCATTTTTAGAGTTTTTAATGCTTTCTGCTGATATTCTAGCGTGACCATACTTGCAACTGAGAATTTATCGCCAAGTTGATCAGAGAGTATGCCTGCTAGTTTTCTGGCATGGCTGTCACCCAGAATTCCCACTTATTTTTCTTTCCACAACTACTTCTTTATGGTTTAACACACTCCTGACCGATAAAGGCTGTTCACGATAAAGTGAGAACTTTTGAAATCAATCTTAGAAAAATGTCACTGCTGCTGCCTGCATATTTTAACGAGCGCACTGAGTGACAAATGCTCATTAAGGTTGGTGACGATGGATGGAAAGTAGTGTAATACTCTAACGTCGAATAAAAAGTAATAGATCACCATTTACACAACTTAAATTATTTCTTTCGCTATATATTATTTTAATGCATCGAAGTGTAAAAGAGAGCATGTTTGTAAAATATTTACTCTCCTTATAATTTTACAGTTTCACTGGACTGACGCATGGATAACGTGATGAGGCCCTTGCAGTGCAAATTTTACCTAAGTCGGAAGAACATACATTGTGTATACAAGTAGATCTTAAGCAGGGCTTTCAAAAGCACTCATTTACTCTGAACAGCCTATACCTGACTGGGTGTACACTTGGGTGATCTGCCTAACATTGAAGGTTTTTTCTTTGTTGGACGTTTTATTATGCGATAAGGTTCTTCTTGCGGTCTCTTATCGGGTCGTATGAATCAAGTTGAGCAGTTTCTCTTGAGGAGGTGCAGTTGAGCATGCTGAGCACGTCCCCACTTTGGTATGCACAGAAATATAGTGAGCAGGTGCTCAAAGTCCGTAAGCTTGTTATTATTTATTTTTATGCGATAAGGTTCTTCTTGCGGTCTCTTATCGGGTCGTATGTCGTATGAATCAAGTTGAGCAGTTTCTCTTGAGGAGGTGCAGTTGAGCATGCTGAGCACGTCCTCACTTTGGTATGAATAGAAATATAGTGACCAGGTGCTCAAAGTCCGCAAGCTTGTTCTTATTTATTCATACGAACATGAGGACCGGCGTACGTTTTTCAACATTTGAACACCTGCTCAAATTTATTCATATAACTCATTGTCTCTATCTCAAAACTTCTATATAAATAAATTGATAATTTTGGTTTAGGGAGTAAATGCTAAAGATTAAGAGTCCAGTAAAAATTATTTGTAACCACTATTCTTATATTCTCATATTTTGTCTTCTTTTACAATAAATTGTGTTGTACAAAGCAAAAATTAATTATTTATTTTTCAGGCAACATGATTCCCATGATAACCTCGGTAACTCTGTTTTATTTGTAATTTTGAAAGATGCGTGTCACTGAATTACTATACATTATAAATACTCAAGGAGATAACTTGATTGCTATCCAGTATATGTAACTAATGCACGACAGTGGTTCTAGACAGGGAAGTGGAATATGTACCACAAATATGATGTTAGTGCCTGGTCAGAGAAAAATAATTAAATTACTTCAACCTATAAATTAGATTTTTTTTACCAATTTCTAAATAATAATACTTTCATTTCCAGTTTGACTTTGATTAATGCCAGTTTTTTTTGTATGTTTACCATTACGTTTATGCAAATCTTTAATAAGAATTCGTTACATTATGACCTAATAAGTTTTCTTTTTGAATATATTATTTAATTTATAAAAATACTTTTGTTTTATATGGCCCCGCATATAAAAAATTGCCCATCTTTCTAGGTACCCTCCATGAAAAAAATTTAAATGATATACAGTATGGTGTCTGACGATAATTTCAGATACAGTTGTGTTGATATCTTTTGAAAATTAAACCAACATTATTATTTACTTGCAACAAGAAATATAATAGCACGAAATACGTGATTTACGCGTGGACCTGTTAGTTTTAAAGGGTTTCAAGATGAAGTCTAACTCCAGTATAAACTCACTGACAGAAATATGTTGTGGCCACATAACCAAATACCTTACTGCTGACGAACAGTGATTATAACAACCACCTGTGATCTCACTGCAAGAGAACAGCGATGCAAGGTTCCCCATCGTTGGTACGGCTTAAATTCTGGCATCCAGCACGACGAAAAGGAATGATTCCCACCGAATTTTAAGTGCCCATTCTCGTTGAAAGGGATACGGATAAAGCAGTTGTATAACTCTCCAAAGTGTCGTGTGTCCGAAGTTTTCTAAAGTTGCTGTTCTTAGGGTACTGGTGCCAGAATTTCCTTCAACATGAAGCAAAATCTGCACTTCGAGGTTAACAGTTCGAACACAACAGGTTCGCCAACGTGCATCATTTGTTTTTTTTTTAAACTAAACCTGTGTTTCATAGACATTTATGTAATTACTGGCATTTCTTGCTTGGAAAAATGTCTATTCGGGAAACGACCTACATAGAGACGTCTTGATTCAGTTGCATTACATTTCGCGAGCTCATACATCAAATGCATGTCTGTCATGTGATCAGAATACAAGAATAAACCATACTGATTCAACATGTAGAGAAATGTCAAACTTAAACTCTGAAACAATGTCAAATATGGACTTCGTGGTCTTAGTACCAGTCCACTGGTGATGTGGACCCCACATGTTATGAAACATCCTGCTTGTAAAATGTTTTTATATTAAGGTGACTTAAATTATAACATCGCTGGAAATTTCAATTATGTTTGACTGAAAGCGGTATTTACTGAGACATGTTGGTTTGTTATACACAAGCACTGATAAATGGTTTTAATCAATAATGTACATTATCGATCAAAAATTAATTGGGCACCTGTCCACAATGTTTGCTCGGTGGTTGTAACCCCGTTAGAATCTCGTAGGGCCACCTCTTGTGGCTATAATAGCAGCCACCGTGTCTGGGATGCTCTCTGCGAGTGTTTGCAGGACATCCACGAGTATTCGTCGCCATTCTTCTTGCAACCATTCCATGAGTTGAGCAATGGATTTTGGCCGCGCCTGACGAGCCCTCAACCGGCGATCCATTTCGTCCCAAAGTTGTTCTATAGGGTTGAGGTTGGGGCTCTGGGCGGGCCTGTCCAATCGGCGAACATTGTTGTCGGCGTACCACTGCATAGTAGCCCTTGAAACATTTCACCAGGCATTGCCGTCCTGGACGTAACACGGGTCCATTCCGTAAAAACGCCACAATGTTGGGAGCATTTAATTATCCAGAATGTTACAATAGGCCTCTGTGTACATACTACCACGGACAAACACCAGCGGTCGTACGCTGAAGGCCGTGAAACACAAGTCATCTGACATACTGAATTACCTATCTTCACGGGTACCCAATTACTTTTTGGTAGATAGTGTATTTATAAACCCACATTGCACTCGAAACAAACAGTGGACATCCTTAACCCACATTAGTGTTTCACTATACACTCCGGCAGAAGCCGTTCCCCGGGTAGACGCCACACCCATACATGTCCATCGGACCGGAAATATGTAAACCTCGACTCATCACTCCACAGAACCGATTTCCACTGCTCCAGTGTCCTGTTGCGACGGATGGTAGCCATGTGTTGTGTCCTATTTTTGACAATTTCACATTTCAAGGTTTTGCGATTTCTGTCGGTCAAGATTGGAGGTCGCCCAGAACGTGCAGCATTGGCACAATGCCAATTGACCTTCCACTTACGCAGGACGAATTCGACCGTGGATTTGGGCCTGTTTACCTTCCGTGTAATCGCCCGGCTAGGTAGCCCACTGAGATGGCAGCCACAATAACGCAATTATCGAAGTCCGATAGCTCTGTAACTCGTGCTATTTCCTTATCCACTGGTTCTACTGCAGCGTATGGCGGTCACACAAGTCAACTGACCTATCTTCACGGGTGTCCGATTACTTTTTGGTCGATAGAGTATTTCTGTTATAGTTATACAATCATCTTCGTTTCTAGGCTGTTGGTTTTCCTCTATGTTTTATCAGCGGCTGCGGTGGCTGAGCGGTTAGACTGCTCACTTCCCACGTAGTGAACCGGGTTCAATCCTCCGGCCGGGTCACCCCCCGGATTTTTGCAATTGGGACCGGATTTTCGCAAGTGGGAGTCTTGCCGGACGATGCCGGTGGGCGGTGGGTTGTCTCGAGTATCTCCCGTTTCCTCCGCTCCTGCATTCCAGCGCTGTTCCTTTTCTCACCTTGTTTCACCCTCATCGGTGCTCAAGATCTCGTTGTTTGTTAAGAGCCGCCCAAATCTCTCAACACATCTATATTTTATCCACCAAGTAATTTATGTTTTGAGCGCATCAAATGAAATTTATAAGAGAAGCAGAAATGTCTTTGAGAGGGCGCCTAAATATGCTTGCCACCTCCCTCCCTTTCAGGAGGTGCCTAAAAGCTGCACTGCTACAAAAATTATGGAAGACATTGTTTTTAAAATTTTAAGTAATTTTGTTTGTGTTAATTGTTTTACCGAATTGATTATGTAAGTATTTTGGTCTTATTAGGGTAGCTGTGTTTTAATTCAACTTTGGGCTGGCCATGTTATTTCATTATTATTTCAACAAGGAATTCATGTGCGTGAAGTTTGTGCCGCGTTAACATATTTTCCTAGCATGGCTGCTGGATACCCGCATTAGCTGCACACATCTTAGGTAGCACCGTGTGTGCTTTACAGTGTTTGCATTTCACAGGGGTGGATGGGACCCCTACTCCGTATCTTGTTGGCGTCTGTTACCAGTAGTGCAATGTATGTGTTTATAACTGCAGAAAATTCCTCTTATGGTGGTGTACCATTTTGGTGTTCCTAGCGGACTCTTATGAGCGACGCATAAACTAAATGAGTGAATAGATTTGGGCGGCTCTTAACAGCGAGGTCTTGAGAGCCGATGAGGATGATTGAAGTGATTATGGAGTGGCGCTGGAATTAAGGAGTGGGGGAAATGGGAGAACCCCGAGAAAACCCGCCGACTAACGGAATCGTTCGGCACGATACCCATTTGCGAAAATCCGGCGACCCCACCAGGGATTGAACCCGGTTCGCCTTGGTGGGAGGCGAGCGTGCTAATCGCTCAGTCACCGTGGCCCCAACTAAATATTTTGTACTTTTGTGTCCGGCATAATGTACCAGTAATGTATCCATCCGCCGGTATGGTAACTGCTTTATTGCGCACTTTGTAACAATTTGAAGCCACCATGACATGTTCGCTTTTGCAGGAACATAGAGAAAAGATTTGGGTGGTTTTTCAGGAACATAGCTTGCTTGCTACTTATTGTTATTTTATTTCACGTCATGTATTTATAGAGAAAGGCTAGATGTGGGCCTAGTTGGACATCCAGACATTAGTTTTTGTTAGTTTTCAACATGTTACTCGACAGTTTATTCTCTATGGTCTAAGATGGTAAGCATAAAACATTAATGACAACACCCTGGTTGTCTATATGCTGTATTTGTTGCAATCAAAATCGTTAGCTGTTTATTAATTTTCGTCTTTCATGTTTGTGTGCTTTAGAGAGTCTGAATCTTATTCTTATCCAATCAGACAGTCAAATTCAAGTTCGCCTTTTCCTTCAGATGTCTATTTGCCCGCCTTTCGTTTTTTATCAAGTGATTTATATTTGCTCGTCTGGAGCAAGTGATAATCTCCATTTTTCTGACCTTGCGTGTAGATGTCTTTTCTCTGCGATGAACTTTTATTGAATCGTCTGGATCACATCGTAACCATGTAACACAAAAATAAGAGAAATATATTCTACTTAGTTATCTTTTTAAGAAAATTAATATGATATACAAAGGAGAACTTTTTAAATTTCACTGCATTTGAAGTATTTACTAAGTAAAATGAAATTATTAATTATAGTATTTCAAGTCAATTTATTTAGCATGTAAGGAGTTCACTTCAGGGCCCTAGGTTCTCTTTTTGTACGCAAATTTATTGCTTAAACTATTTCAATTGAGAACATTTCTCTAAATCACAAAATTTAACTTATAAATATGAACGGATTTATTCTGGAACTGGAAATATTGTTTTCATTGCTCAATAATTAATAATTTATTGTTTTAACCATCCTGGTCGGGGATTTCAATGCTCAGCTTGGCAAAGAATGGAAATTCCAAAGCGTTGTTGGGAATTACCCAGTTCACAAAAGAACCAACCACAATGGAGAGAGACTCGTAGAGCTGTGTAGGGCGTTCAACCTGGTCCTGAAATCAACTGCATTCAAACACTTGCCAAGAAAACAGAAAACTTGGACATCCCCGAATCCCAGCCTTGGAGAATTTCAAATTGATCACATTGCCATCACCCGGAAAGCACAACCAGAGATCCAGAATGTTAAAATTATGAGGAACGCCAACCTCGATTCAGATCACTATCTTTCAAAGATTACAGTTAAGCTGCTCCCGAGAAATTCCAAAAAAGGCCCGAGCGAAGAAGATAGGTATATTTGACACAGACAAGCTGAGGTCCAACCGAGAATTCTCTTAGAAACTTGAATCCCTGGATCCCGACAACTGGGAACAACTACAAGAGGCCCTCGTTGCAACAGCAAAGGAAACTGTCCCATTGTGGAAACCAAGGAAACATAGATGGTGGAACAGTGAAAGTGATGCAGTAGTAGGACAAAGACAGCTCGCTTGGCAGATATAGAACTCCAAGAAGATTGAAGCTAACAAGACAAACTTCCTGGATGCCAGAAAATATGCTGCAAAGGTCATCCTTGGGGTGAAACGTGCGTTTGACAAAATGCAGCTGGCGCAAATTGAACAAGACTTCCAAAATACCTACACCCGAAAATTCTATAGAACCTTTAAGGGCAATCTCAGCAAATACAACCCTCCGAGCCTACAGTTCGAAACCTCCAATGGTAAAATGGCCCACAATTATAAGGACAACTGTCAGATTCTAGCGAATTACTTTACAACCCTTCTGAACTGCGCAGCTCCAAGTTCCACATTTCCTTTTGAATACAGTATACAGGTGCATCCAAATTCATTACCACCCACGAAGGAAGAAATCAAGCAGATTGTTTAGTCTCTTAAGGACAACTAACCAGGAGAAGACTCTATTATTGCCGAACTTTGGAAGTACGCGGGTGACAAGGCTCTGAATAAACTAGCGAAAATCATAGGCGAGATTTGGGAAACAGAAAGGCGCCCGAACCACTGTAATTCTGCTCTTATACACCCCCCTCATAAGAAAGGCGATAAAACAGATGTAAACAACTACCGCGGCATTTCCCTTGTATTGATAATTTACAAAATGATCTCAAAAGCTCTTCAGACTAAGGGAGAAGAACAACTAGACCCTCAACTGGGAGAGTATCAAGGTGGTTTCAGGAAGGGACGTTCATGCATCGAGCAGATAATGAACCTCAAATCTATCCTCTCATATCTGAAGCTCAGGAACAAAGAATTTGTGGTGACTTTCGTAGACTTCAAGAAGGCCTATGACTCGACTGATCGCGCCACCCTGATCAGAATTCTAAAAGAATTTGGCCTAGACAACAAAACCAGAGCAATCATCCAACAAAAACTGGCCAACACCACCTCGAAAGTGCAGTTTAGGGGAGAGACTTCATAAAGTTTTGAAATAAAGACTGGAGTAAGACAAGGGGATGGGCTCTCACCTCTACTCTTCAACTGTGTCCTCGAGAAGGTCATTCATGAGTGGCGCGAAGAATTGAAAAACCAAGAAGTTGAAAACGGGGCCAGACTCGGCTACAGAAAACAAAATCTTCAAATCGATTGCTTAGCCTTTGCAGATGCTCTTGCAATTTTTTTTCTGATTCTTTAGAAACAGCCTCAAAACAGATCAATCAGCTTAAGGGACAGGCACAGAATGCAGGTCTCCAGATTTACTTTGAGAAAACAGAGTTTTTTTAAACCAATATCAAGTCGCCTGTTAGAGAGCTTGTGGTGGGTCAAAGTATAATCTAGCGAGTAGAAAAGTTCAAGTAAGCCTACCTGGGAGAATGGATAGCAACTAATATATCAGAGAAAAAAACTTTCATATCATGCATGAACAAAATGTAAATGGCATACCATCTAAACAAGGGCGTCTATAATAAAAGGTCAATATCGTTCAATGCAAAGCTAAGGAACTACTGCAGTGTTATTCGTCCAGAGGTCTTGTACGCTTCAGAATGCCTCAAAATAAACACTAGAGGCCAAACAAAGAAAGATTTTGATAATAATCTTGTGTCCTATAAAAGAAAATGGGGAATATAAAAGACGGCATAACCATGAGCTCTATACCCATGTGGAGAAGATAACCGACACCATCCGGAAAAGAAGGATTACTTTTATGGACACGTGACGCGAATGAGCCCGGCCAGATTGACCAACCGCATCATAACCTACTTTCAGGAGAAGAAAACCAAAGAGGCCTAGTTCACTGAGGTGACTAGTGATCTCGAAGAAGTGGGGATCACCCATAATGAGATCAAGGAGCGTGTCCCACTCAAGAAGACACTTCAAGCATGCCAGGGTTTCCAGGAAAAGCAGAATCTATAAACAGGAAAGGGTTGGACGCAGAAGAGAATGGAACAACACCGAGAACGAATGCGGGAGTACTGGGCAAACATCAAAAAGGAAATGGTTGAAATGACGTGGTCCATAGTTGGCCGATACGATAGAAATGTATAATATTGTTTTACCTGTGGATAATATGAAGTGAATATTTTAGGACACTCGCCTACTTAGCATTTCGTCTTAAATGAATGTGCCCACATTTAAGCATCGCTTCCAGTTCGTTTAGATACTAATGCTTTTGTCATGTCTGTGATGAAGCTAGCAGTACAAGTTACCAAGTTTGTATGCCAGTGTCCGCGATATATTTCTGTTGGTCCTTAATTGTTTGTTATTAATTTGATTTAATAGTTTAAGGATACTTTATTTAATGATATATTTACCAGACGGGAACATAATTGTTGCCACACTGAGCATGGTTGGTTATACAATGTTAGACTGATAAATGGACTTTGAAACAATGCAGCACCAAGGGTATATTTATGGAAGCTGAGCTAAGATTAGTTCTCGCGATCATATTCTTTTGTGCCATTTCATACTTTTTTTTACTATAATTAATTTTTAAAATGGTTCTGACGAAATTATAAAAGGCAATATTTTATTTATATTTTTAAGTGTGTTTTAAAGACGTTCTGATATTTGCATGACTGTTTCACACCTTAAGTACGGTTGGTGCGTTCACATGAGTTAATTATGACGTGTCTTGGTGACCTTGAGTGCAGCCAGTGCCCACACGCTCGCTTGCCAGGTGTTCGTGTGTATCTCTGTCGCTAATGTGAGATTTGTCGCAGTGTTAAACGTGCGCATGTTTAGTTGCTAGGTGAGCTGGAGTGACAATATCCCTACAGACCAACGAACACGACACGGCGGCATTTCTGCGATACTTTCCATTGTAATACTCCATCACCGAGTTTCTCTTTGCACGATAATTTCAAATGTCATTGTAATAAATGTATGTTTCCAATTTAAAAAAAAAATCATATGTGGTACAATTTCTCTGTCCATACATGTGTTACCGCTAGTCATTGTACGGCAAATTACTCGCCCTCGTAAGCTGTATCATTTAGAGGAAACAGCATTTCGTGATGTGCAACCATTGCGGAAATTTTAAGGGTGTCCACGTTTCGTGAACCATCATTTATATACAATGCTGGCATCGCATCGCAGGGAACCCTCTGCCTGAAAAATGTTGTCGTGTCGGCCATAATGTAATTTCTCGGCAGTGTACCTTTGTGCTTAATTTTTTTTAATGCAAATAACGATAGATTTAAGTAAAACTAACCAATCCAATAAGGATGTTTTATAAATATATCATATTCGTAATAGTCTTTGAAAATAATCGTGATCGTGGAAATGCACTTAGCTCTCTCTCTCTCTCTCTCTCTCTCTCTCTCTCTCTCTCTCTCTATATATATATATATATATATATATATATATATATATATGCTGGTAAAAAATAATCATTCCGTAAATAATTGATGAAATAAATTTATGAAGCAATATTTTTAATACATGAAAAAGTATATGTGACTGAGTTCAAATTTTACAGTGTTTCGGATGTATGATTCGATTTCGAATTTAAAAAAAAATACATGTTTTATATATAACACAGCATACTTAAGCATTTAAGATAATTAAACATAAAACAAAATATATTTAGGTATATTAATTTTTGTTACTAATGCTAGACAGATTCCTGGATATCGGACCGACACTATGGTTGGGAATCATGGCCGATGCCCACTATTATATTTCACTGTATTAGCAGGGTAAAGGTTTGGGTGTTTGGTGATGGTATGGGTTGGGGGAGAGGTTGCGGAAGAGGTAGTGGAGGGGGTGGTGTTAGTTTGGGGAGGGGAGGGCTTGGGTGGGGTATTTGAGTATTTCGTGTGGGATTGGTGTGGGTATGACAGGAGTTCAATGTATGTTTTTATCCTATTGACTGCTCTCATTGTGGCTGACGATCCAAACCCATTTGCGGATATTCGGCGGCATTGAGCAGTCACACAGCTGCATTGAGTAGCAAGCATTATTCCACAAAATTGTGGAAATTTATAGCGTTTTGGGGGGAAAAAAAGGGTAATTTTGGGGTCGAAACAGGAATTTTCGAAAGCCTAACGAGACTGTGAGGATAAAACGGGGAGATTTTGAACAACCAAGTGGCCATCTTGTGATGACGATATTGAAATCCCTGAATCCTTTACCGGCGAGCACGAGGCTGTGGCTGCGATGGCGGATACCGCGCCCCCAAAACCTACCAAAGCATACAACATTCGTCTTTTAAAAATATTGTAATTTTTACACTTTCTGAAATAAAATTTGTCATATAAATAATGATCCATTACAACTGTCACAAATCCAAAATATTTACGAGGAACATGCTAATATTATACTGGAATTTAGTTATTGCTCTCCGAAACAATTTCAGATTAATGCACGCTTGTACAGTTTTTCAAATGTATATCGTGTTTTATAAGAATTCACATTAATTAATTTGATGAAACACGTGCCATAGACTAATCAGATAAAATGGCGGTTGGCCACGGCCATTTAATTACGTAGGCGAGGACACCAAATTGACACATGTATGGACCAGTAAGTTTCAGAAATAATCTTTGATGAACAAAAAATTAAAACCAGGGAAATGAGATATAACTAATGAGTTTACAGCCCTTTGCATGGGTGCCAATAATTTCTGATGAAGTTTTTAAAATGCGTAGATGACTGGTAGTCCTTGACATCTCGTTAACGGCAACATCATTAGAGATGTGGAACCAGAAACACATGCAACAGTAATGCCATAATTACAAATACACACTTTCCTTACCCGGGACTTGAACCCGGATAACTTCTTACCATAAGCTAGCGTGCAAGTCAGCTAACTTGGGAAAGTTAACAAAATAAGCTAACTAATAAAGGTTAAAGTTAGAGTATGAAAAAGTAAACTGATTAAAGTTACAAGTTAATATCCACGCAAAAGTTACGTGATTAAATTTTTAATTAAAACAAAATTTATTAAAGTTCGAAGTTAAAGAACTGCATAAAGTTTACAGTTATGATAAAGCCACAAAAAAGTTTTTCATCGATGTTTATTCAAAACATAAAAAAATCACAATTTACAGTCCCAGAAAAAGGTTACCACATCTTGGTTCCTGGATGCGGAATCAGCTAGTCCTATTTATCAAAATGATGAATTAACGATCCTCCACAAAACCATTAGAAATAAAACTTCTAAAATAAACTATTAGAGCACAACTTAACACGCAACCAGACCAGTGCACTGACTAAACAATCGTAATTCGTAGTATGCCGCACGAGGACCATCAACTGCGCGACTGTGCTTTTTTCGTAGTGAGAGATTGTATCGATAGATCGCGAGGATGACATCTCGCGTACCTCACAATCGCGTTGCGTGTTACAAACGATGATATTCGATCCAGTACATAATGTCAGTGTATCGATCTGTATATTGTGGTGTGCAACTTGTTGGCTGTCAAATACGTTGCATATTTTGTCCAAACATCAATGGAATTTGAATATATTTCGTTGTCATCTTCGGCCTCCAGGCGATTGTAAAGTTAACTAACATTAGTTTTAATCGTTAGCCAGTTATTTTAACGATTGAAAGCTAAAATTTAATACGTTTTAGAATTAACTAATAAGTTAAAAATCACTCACTCTTTAATTATTAATTTTAATCGTTAATTTTTAATCGATAATCACCACTATGCTATTCGGCTGCATTACGGAGATATGGTTCCAATCATCAACTCTGGATATAATCATTATAGGATAATTTGTTGAAAGATAGGGTTTACTAACTCTTACAGGGCCTTCATTTTGAAAATAAGTGCCGCAGCCACTTACAACTAATAATTTGTAAAGACTTCCATAGAGCTACCTGTGTGACAAATTTGGTTGGTTGGTTCCCAAGATATGGCATAAAAACTTTATTTTCTCATTTGGTGATATTGTACGAAAAGGTCTTAAAATATGCTCTGTATACGAAGCTTCTAATATATACTGTTAGCATACAAATTGTGGTTGAATTTAGTCAAATTGTTTAGTAGATATGACAAACTTATCTAAATAATTTATATTGCCACCATTTTAAAAATCAGTGTCTTACCCCACTTTAATCATGTAAATTTCCGCGGATTTCTGTAGAACTGCTGATGTGCGAAATTTGAGGTAAATGAGTTGAATAATTCTGGAAATACGGCAAAATGTTCCATATTCTCACCTATCAATATTTTACATAGTAGTTGGTAAAAGAGAATCTCTGTATTCATGATTGAAGCTTGTAATGAGTACTGTTGACTTAAAAAATTTGGTTGAATTTTATTGGATTGTTTAATTGATATAACCTGCTAATAAAGTATGTTTGTGTTAACGCCGTTTAAATAAAGGCATGCACTCCTAAAATATGTAAGTTTACACACCATAGTGTAGCATTACTTGTGTGTAAAATTTGGTGTGAATCGGTTAAGTGGTCCTCATGTCATAAAACAACCATATATTTCATGTAAAGATCTTCAAAAATGGAGGACAAAAAGGTAATGTAGTAGAATATTCAATGATTTTCATAGATACTGCTAGAATAGAAAGTTAAGTTAAAAGCTGTTTCGTAGTTTCTCACATAAAGTATACTATGCTAATATGTTTATATGGCTGTCAGTTGGAAAATAAGAGTCCGTCCCACTCAAAACAAATTAATTTTCTTGGACTACCATAGTGCTTCTTGTTCGACAAATTTGGTAGTCATTTATTAATTTTTCCAGAGATATGATACTAATTTTTTTTCGTGTGATGCTATGTTTTAAAATGGCTAACAAAAGTAGCTTTTATGTTGGCATGTATGATGCTTGTAATTGACAATTTGATCATATAAAATTTGTTCGAAATTAGCTGAACGTTATGATAGATATACCAAATAGATATAACATATTTTTATGACCATAATTTTGAAAATATGTGTTTTATCCATTTTAATTGTTTATTATTACATGGTCTGCCACAATATTACTTACTTGCCGAATTTGGCGAGAAACAGTTGAGTAGTTTGTGAGATATCACTTAGTTTTTTTGGTGCAAGGCTATCTACCAGAATGGCGGATCAACAATATCCATCTCAAAATTTCATGTTTTTATGCTGTGATGTAATATACCAAGTTCCGTTTAAATTGGTTGAATAGTTCTCGAGATATAAAACAGCACTGTACATTTTAAAATGGCCACCACTTTGAAAGCAAGCACCCTGCGTAGTTAAAATCTATAAAAGTGAATGTTCTAATAAGTTTTATATTTGTATCGAGTTTGGCGAAATTCGGCTCTCGCATTCAAATGTTTTCGGGTGGAGGGGGAGACACGCATAACCCACAACAAGGAAGTGATGTCACAAGCCTTTCTTTTCTTCGTAAAGTAGCCTAATAATGAAAATTTAACTTCATTTGGCTATTAACCTCCGCTTTTTATACCAAACTGTCACTAGCTCTCTCACAGGGAGCTCGTGACAGTACTTCACAAGTCCTGAACTTTAAAATTCCGCGCTGATAAAATCAATTAACTTCACCACTCTCTTTTATCCCGTACAGGCAGGGAAAAAGAGAGTAAAAATCAGTTATGGAAACAGCTCCCAGGCGCTACCCTGGGAATCCTGTACAAGAATGTTGCCTTGCAGCTTGAAGTATGTTTGATGGGAGCGGAGGGGGGAGGGGGTTAGCTTCTCCTCGCCTCCGCAAACTAACTGATAACCAACTGGGTGGCCAAGGTCCCTCACAAGGGACCGATCTACCCCCGCGCTGAAGGAGTAGCGTCCCAGTGATGTAAAATGGCGGTGTCAGACATGCATCGTTATCTGAGCCAGTCATTTAATTTTACAAAATAATGAAAAATAGCCTAAGTCCCACTTGAACACAAGGTAAAACACCCCCAGACGACTTAAGGGTCATATTATATGGGATAGTTCATGATAATGTTAGCGTTTGCTGGGGAAAACCTTTCTCGCTACACCCCTTCGGGGAATATTTGTACTGATTACCCTGAGCAATCTCTCATGACCTACTTGTAGGATCTCCGAAAACGTGACACACATGTATGAGCAGTAATACTTCACTGAAGCTGTCGATAAAGTGGATATACTTTCATTATTTCGTCACTTGCACTTGATAGTCCAGTACACAAATTTTCTATAGTTGGTTCACGCGATATGACGTAGCAAACAACTGTGCTTGGTGATAGCGGAACGTCGAGACACGCGTCTATCGGAAACATCGGCGGGACTTTAAGCTGCATGCCGGCAGAACTCTGTCTTCGCCCAGCACCTATAAAGGTAGCCAACTTCTTTTAAGTGACAAGGAATTACTTTGATGGATTTGTATCAAAACCATTCGCTTTTGTTCTACTTCGATATACCAGGTGGAAGGGGGGTAGCTTATGATTCCAAATAACCGTATGCTGTGTCAAAATTTGTTTCCTGAAGCTCTGTCCTAACCGAACTTGGAACCCAGAACCTCAAACACGAACGTTGCCAACAAAGAAAACTTCACATTTTATTTCAACTTTAGGGAAATTAGTAGAATTATTCTTGGGACTGGTAGATATTTGTAAATAAATACTAGTTTTTATTGACAGACACATGCCTACGTTATCAAGGGGAGATTATTATTTAATAAACCAGCGGTCGTTTGGTTAGCAGGATGGGGTAAAGAAGAAACAATTACAATACTAAACCAGTTTTATTATATAATAATTTCTAATATAATTCGGTGCGAAATATTTAACAAACAGTTTGATAGTACCATCTGTCCCAGATATACAGGAAGAGTGTGGATATAATCATTTGTTGGCAAAAGTATGTCCGAGAGTCACTGAAGCGCTGCCTGGCTCTACCAGGAGCTCCGTGCGAGGACTCACGTCTCATGGTTCCCCGTGTCCAGTCCACAAATAAAGAAGAAAACCATGCGCTATGCCAATGTCTGTTTTTTATTTTTCCTCTTGATATTCAGTTGTTGAATGGTAATCATGTCCTAGTGCCAAATGCTTTGTGCAAGCACTCCTATCTACTGTACACTTGATGAAGGGCACCGATATATATATATATATATATATATATATATATATATAATATATATATATAGTGTTTGAGAACGCAGAAAGCTGACACAATATAACATCGAGTCTCGTGACTATGAAACACTTAATTGTCCTCTGGCAAGATGTTTTCATTATTTATTAATTTGCATTCATGCTTAAGGATCTATTGTCTTAAATGTAATATCAAATGTACATCATAACAAGATATAATAACATAAAAGCATAGTTAAAACTACTTCACTTAATTAATCAAATTAGCTTAAAGTAAATTTCAAATATTTGAGAATCGTCACGAAGTAACATAATTTTCTGTTTTGCCAATATTAAAAGTATTTCATTCTCTTCCTAGTTCAATAAATCTACAGCTTTACTTAAGTATTGCCACAAGCTCAAGAGAAGTGTTTTATTTTCGTTTTATAACAATTTTCCTATCAATAAATTTTCTTTTTAAATGTAAATTGCGTGTCTGTAATTTGTGTGAAAATATCAAGAGATGATTCACGCATGTCTAATTAACATAACATTTTACATTAACCATGACGTTTCTTTGCTTGGAATATTTAATTAATAAACAGTATACAGCTACATAGTAATAAATCTGTTAGAATACAAATTAATTAAATTTATCTTCGAACTTTTACATTATAATCTTTATTTATTTATATTTGTATTTCTTTGCTATATTTTTGATGGCGCAGTTAAGGATAGAGTGACAATGTGAGCTATAATTCCTTAGTATTATTATATTATAACAAAATTGAGTTTTGGTGAGAAGAATTTATCTGTTCTTTTTCTAAAAACGTATTGATCACTACGCCAATTTTGATTTAATAAAGCATAAATAGGGAAAAGAATAGCTTTATTGTAAACAAAGTTGCACTATTCGATTATGTGGAAAAGTCGTATGAAAGATAATTGCTCTTTGCTGACTGCAGCTTGTTACAATACAATGACTTCCTTTCGTGCAATCTTTACTTACATATTAATGAAAAACTGTCTAAACTCCTCAAAACAATGCGCAATTTGTTATTGTAGGTATATTTTAAATATATTTCGTAGAGTTACAACACTGTATGAAAATATAGCGTAGAGAAAAATGAAGCCCATAATTAAATGTCACCTAATTTCTGCAACGCTTTGAAGTCTGCAGTACTTACAAGTTGTCCTTATAACATTGAGGATTAACTCGAAAGATAAATAGAAACTGCTTTGTTAAAATTTATTATTAGGCACTTAGTTTTAAACACTTGTCCACTTAACTGAAGATGCGAACGATTATTTGTTCACCTTTCTTTAGTTAAGTGCTATGTGAACTTTTCCTCCAAGGTGTTTTGTTCCTGCAGCAGGTAGCCGCACGCCCACATTGCACCTGCAGATGACGCTTCAGTAGACCCTCCTGCTTAACTTAGCCGAACAGGGGCTCCACGAGTACGCTCACATTTTGTGTTTGTGCCTCTACTCCCGAACTTATCAAACCTAACACATGTGATCAAATATCTGGACCTTAACAGTCATTCTTCCGTAATAGGCTCACTGTTTGCATTCAACCCTTACTGCCTCCTTTTGTATCCACCGATGGGACGAAAGTATCCAGTAAAGGTCACAAAAACCGGCAACCACGTTATTTGTAGCGTAGGTGTATGTATCATATGACTTACTACAGTTCTCCTTATGACATTTGGGAACAGCATGATTTATGAGTTATTTTGTTGTTTTGAGTTCTGACTGTGACACGGCGTTGCAAAACGTGCTATAACGTCGTGAGCGAAAGGAACGTAAACTGAACTTTAAAATGGACATTTCATCGTTTTGAAAAATTTCATATTGATGGACAGAATTCCATAATAAAGAAGGTAGGGGACGCAGGCTGAGGAAAATAACGATACTTAAAAGGTATGTGAGGAGGCAAAAGCCTCACCTCACCGTCAGGGAATTAACCCAACACATCAACATATCTGGTTCAACAATTTCCAACTTTCTACAGTGAGAAAGGCAATTTAAAAAAAAAAATGGATAACATCACAAACAGCAGCGGATTAATATTTGCAATAACCCGCCGGAAATTCGTCTCCATAATGGGCCGCTTATCGGTCGTATCGTGACATGTGATGAGTGGATCAAGTAAGATAGTCGATAGTGAAAAGGGCAGTGGTTTAATGTTGGCGGACTCTCCAAATACCT
The DNA here is from genome assembly GCA_029891345.1 of Dryococelus australis. Classification (NCBI taxonomy): domain Eukaryota; kingdom Metazoa; phylum Arthropoda; class Insecta; order Phasmatodea; family Phasmatidae; genus Dryococelus; species Dryococelus australis. Next base: position 18,598,474 of record CM057009.1, read on the forward strand.
GAATATGCCAACACGTGGCCTGGCGTCGACAGTCCTGTAAAAACCACCGATCGTTGGTGAATAGAAAGTGTTCTCTGTTCTTGGTAGACAATGTGAAACCTCACGTAACAATAATTACAAAAATAGTAACTGAGTGACCTGAGGTATGAAGTATTTCTGCATTACGATGAGGACCACTTATCTTTAGGGCCGAATATCAAACTGTGTAAATAGTTGGCAGACAAGGGTCTGCGGTGGTGTAGTGGCCTGACTACTTGCCTCCCACCAAGGTGAACCAGGCTCGACTCCCTGCGGGGTCACTCCTGTACTCTCGCACGTGGGAATCGTGTCAGACGATGCCACTGGTTGGCGGGTCTTCTAGGGAATCTCCCGGCTTCGTCGCCCTTGCATTACATACTCGCCATGCTTCGCACTCATGGGCTCTCAAGACCCCGATGTTAAGAGCCACACAAACATTTCCACTCCACTCGTTGGCAGAGATGTGGCGCTGCAGTCGGAGTCGTTTTTTAACTATGCAGTTACACACACTCCATTCCAAAACTTAGAAGCTGAAATGCAAACATAGTAATTTATTTCCGAACAGCGTGGTAAATATTACAGTGACCGTATTTCACTGCTAATATTACAGATACTGCAGCCAATTTTTACGGTAGCATGTGTGCGTAAATGGTAACGAATTTTTCCAAAGTTTGATTTAATTAATACTCAGTTACAAGTTGTCCGAATCAGTTAGGAAAATTTCACTGTATTTTCGCAAGTGTTGGTAAAACGATTTACGCTTAGTTATCGCCTTTATTTCAGCATTATCGCCGGATTATCTTATCTAAGTAGAGAAAGAATAGTTCATATCTTATCACAATTTATGACTACGCCACTTGGTGTTTCTCGTAGATAGCAAATTCTTGCGTCTTCAATCTTGAAGCATTTTCATGTTGATGCTCTTATAAACCACCCGTGTGTGCGTTTCAACACGGTGGCTACGCACCAAAAGACTTGGATTTTTATTATTGGATTTGATAGGTAAGGACATTCGTTTTATCAGTAAATTTTCTTTGCATTTGCTGTACCAAGCCCTTGAGTTCAGTAACTGCTTAGTTGCTTTTACTGCTTACAACAGACGATCGTGTTGTTGGTAACTTTCATGTCAGATTGTACCCTTAAACATTTAATGTTATCTGTTGAGAGAGCACCACTGCACTCGATTGTGAGGCAATAAATTTATACCTTGTCAAATATCACGTACATCAGCAGAACAACTTATACATGTATTGTACACCAAATGACAAGTGTGTGTTCATTGCGACTATTGAAATCTAATCCTGTGTAATACTTGTAACAAACACTTTACACATTAGTGCAGTACTGTTAAGAGATGTATCTTAAATTGCTGCATAATGCAACTTATACAGCTATAATATTTTTATATTAGTTAAATATAGTGCAAAGCCACCCTTCCTTAATGTGAAGTATATAGCAGTGGAGGACTAAAAGTTCCTTACTCGATAGTACTCGTATGATTTGTTTTCTCCTGTGAACTCTCTGTAAGTAGTGTGATTCTCATATGAACGGTTGCAGTCGAGCTGCATAAAACGTTGCAAATTGCCAGAAAGTGCTATTAATTTTCCTAGTTCAGTATAGTGCCGAAACAAAATAAAAGTAGCAAAATTTGCAATCATGAGGTTTAATTATTTTTAATTTACCTAAAAAATTTGTAAGAGCACTTATTATTACAATAGAACGAATAAAAAAAATGAATTTCCCCTTTGATGTTCATTATCCACTACTAGAAATGTTCGTTACATGAAAATAAGCATCTCGTGAGCTTAGCTGTAAGAGTAAGCTATACAATATTAAGTCAGACAAATCTAACAACAATAATTACTTTCTCGTAATATTGCTGAAAAGACAGCATTGTATGACCTAGCAGAGCATGGATTTAGAACATACTAGAAAATTCAAAGGTTCTTCGTACAAATGACTGTTAAGATAAGTATTTGTCAAATAATTAAATTATCGCGTTGGCTCTAAACCTATCAATAAGTGTAGATTGGAAATTGATAAATTTTCATTATGTGGAACATTTTATGGCGTAACAAAAATAATTAGGCCGAACTTCATTGTTAAGTTTCTACACATGTCATCTAGCAAAAACTTTTAAGATATAAAGAAAGTATATTGGAATTAATCGTGGCAAAAGAGTGAACACAAGTAGTCATAAAATTTGTGTGGTTTAGAATTCATGAAATAAGAACTTATACACGTTGTTTCTGACCTGTTACAAACTTTACGGGGCGATATTTGAGAAAAATGAGACAGAAAACTTAATATGGTCTATGGCCTATAAGCCATTATCAAGGAAGGCACGCGTTATGAAAGCACGAATGACGAACATGATTTTATGAACACATTTCATTAGATAATATAGGTCAGACAGCAAATATCAGTATAATTTCATGGTGAATGAAGGTGTAATGTGCCTATTCGATTCGCAATGGCATCTTGTGGACCGACGCAGGTCGTCGGTGCGTTGTGCTGACTGTGCCCTTTTGGGGCATGGAACTAAAGATTGTAATCTAGGCTGGTGTAGCTTGGCCGATAGAAACAAAGTTCAATAAATATATCGTATAAAGACACCAGAACAGATATAAAGTTGAAATAAAAATCATAAACACTATTATTCATTAAACGGTTAACAACAAACTTGATCCTTATTAAATTACCACAAGCTCAAATCAAAGATCCAAAAGACATGCAGGCCTGCAACCAATTTATTAAAAAAAGTATTTTAATTCTTGAAACATTAAATTACAATTATTCTGATTCGTCAATGAACCTCAAAACAACCGCAGTTCTGATGCTTCAAAAAAAAAAAAAAAAAAAAAAAAACTTCTCAAAATGATGCAACGAGAGCTTGGTTAAAATACACTCCAATTAATACTGAATTAATAAGGGGAATGATTTATACATCACTTGTATGTTTTCAGCCTTCACAAAAGTGCATACATTAATAATATTGTTATGCCTTGGATATACATTTTTAAAAGAAACAGATAATACCAAATTGAACACAAGTAGGACGAGGAAGGGCAGCCAGGTGCTGCCCATCACAACATTCCTCGGATAAAAACGCGAGTAATACAACATTCCTTAAATACCATTAAAAATTATTGGAATATGTGGTAGTTCTTAAGGACTCCAAGCAAACCACCAATTCCTAAAATAAATGACGACACAGTTTTTTAAAATGCCAGGACATGAGAGAGTCGTGGACGAGTGCTCAGTGGAAAAATACCAGTATCTGTACAAGCCAAAAGGGAGGCTGCAGACAATGACACAACATGTTAAAATAATAAAGCAAAGACATACAGCAGTCTCGTTTAGTTAATCCAAAACGTAATTTAGAAAGTGCAAGGAAACAGACTTTTGAAAAACCTTAACTACTGCATGCCCCGCTAACACCACATAACAACACACAACATTACTATAAACTACTGACTAGTCCAAATAATAATAAAGCACTTCCACGACTCATAATTTTACACCAGTTCTCGACCGGCTGCTCAGTCGCAAACACTTAAAGAACATTTTAAAAGTCACGTCGCACAACATGGTGCATTTTTCTAGGTGCAGATAACGATCAGCTGTTAAAGACCCATATTTACAAGCGTAGCTTCGGCATGCTTTAGGTGTAAAATGCCGGCAGACTAGAAGGGGAAAGGGTGGAAGCCTATTTATTGACACTGTTTAATCATAAACAAAACTGTGGTGCACTTGGAGGGGTATTAAAGGTAGAGGATTGAGGGGAGCAAAGAGGAGGGGAGCCAAGTACCACTGAGGAAGTCACTTAGCGCTGCAGCCGAGATGTTCGTTATCAGTACTAATAGATGGTGGTAGAGCCACCTCTCCCCTTGAGTTTGTCACCCTTGGAAACTTGACTCGAAATCTGGATGAAAATACATAAAACAATGTCAATAAAGCATAGGTACTGACAAAAGAGACTTGAGGATCGAAGACCTGGGAAGATCTCCCAAAGTATAAGTAGAGAGATACACATAATAGCTTTCTGACAAACAAACATAGACACATAGCTCCTTCTCTGAAGACAATGACGATTGAACATACCTGGGGACGGCAGTCAGCCAGGTGGAAAAGAGCCAGAGTCAGATTTCTTCTGGAGAGTCTATGGACGTCGAACCACTGCCCAGGGGGGCTTGATGGTGATAGTCCTGGTACTCCATGCCAGAAATCCAGGAAAGCACAAAGACACAAAGAGAGCACAGTGATCTCGGCACGACTCGGTGGGGTGACAGGAATACCAAATAATATAGGAGGATTATAAAAGGCCAAAATCAAACCACAAATAAGAGAAGAAATTTAGGTAAAAGGAAACTAAGTGCATTCACAGACCATACATATCGAACTTCACAAGCACTAAAGCTATACACTCATGATCTGTGCCCATATAACTTAAGCTGGCCGTGCCTTTCTGTAAGAGCGACCGAAAGAGGGAGCTATCAATCTATACTAGGCCCAAGAAATTTGTGGATCTTGAAGGGACCCACAAGTTTTGGAATTGAGTTACTCGTTAGATCTCTACCTAATTCTGCCAGAGTATAGTTTTTGCAGAGAACCAGGTCTCCTATCTTAAACTTTACAGGTGATCTGACCTGGTTCATTTTATTTACAACCTGCTGCTTCGCCGCGCCGAGCCGCCTGTGCACCTCCCCAAGCAGGCATTTCTGGGCAACATCACCAAGCGAGGATGAAAAGAGAGGGATATTCCATATATTAAGAAGGTGATTACTCAAAGGGCGACCAAGGAAAGGAAGAGACGGTGGAATGCCCGTGGACCCATGCAAGGCACTATTAAAACCTACATATATGTAATCAAGATCTTGATCCCATGAAGAGCGAACATGGTTATATGATATGGTGAGACATGCCTTGAGGTTTTTATTAATCCTCTCATCCTGGTTACCCTTCGGGTAATACAGACTTGAAGTGAAGTGCTTTTTTCCCAATGGAAACACATGTCCTTGAAAACATTGGAAGTGAAATACTTAGAATTATCAGTGAGGATTTCAATGGGAGCACTGAGCACTTTCCAAACCTACTCGGTAAGGACCTTAACTATAGCCGATGCCTTCATACTTCACGAAGGCAGCAGTATTACAAACTTAGTGAAGGTATCTATTAAAATAAGTACGCAAACATTACCCTTCTTAGAACGAATCAAAGGGCCAAAAATATCGAGATAGGCAGTGCCCCAAGGAGCCTCCACAATCTGCACAGCAGCATGCCCTGCATTGGCTTGCCATGCTTGTTTGCACTTTTGGAAAGAATAACATGAGCGTACATATTCTGGGACATCACTCTTAAGGGTAGACCAAGCATAATAGGTTGTGATTTTGTGAAAAGTCTTACTAACACCCAGATGTCCCCCAAACACTGAATCGTGAAAATAGGCTAACACCATGGGTTGCAAAGACAAGGGCATAACAATTTTGCGAGCATGCCCACTTCTACCGGTAAAATACAAAATTCCCTTCTCTAATGGCTGGTTTTACCATTAAAAGCCCTGAACTAAGATCATAAGATCTTGGTTCAAAGATGATCTTCAGTTTGATCCAAGTTCACTGTACGGGTGTTGAACTAACGCGAACGGCCGAGTTCTGATCGTAGATAACCTGATTTCAGTTCAAAACTAGGATTGAGATGAAACACTGTTTGTGATTTGCTCTCATTTTGTGACATCATGATACAACTGTTTATTTTAAGGTTCGGAGGCAATTAATACGTTTTTGTGGACATTGTCTCTTAAGACTATGATGTTTTACTATATAATTTATTTGAATGCACTGAAAAAACTCTGTTTCAGTGGTTTTGTGTGATTGGAAACACTTTGCACACATTTTTGTAGATATTTAAATACCAATATTATTGAAGAAGGTAGTGTACACCGAACTAGATGGTACAATGTTTTGTTTGTTTTAACTAAAATTATTGTTGTACGAACTTTACTGGATAATATTCAAGTGTGTATAATGTTGTGAATTCCCAAAAATAAAATTGTACTTAGCACTATCTGTTTGCGTATTTTCAAATTACATCTGTTGGCTATGGCTGCTCTGTCATGAGCAATAAATTCGGTGAGATATTTAGCTCGTGCAGAAATATAGGACATTTTTGATATTCTGAATGACTGTTTCAGTTTTCTGCTTTGTTTGATCTGAGAGAAGAGCATCAATTTAGTTTTCTCTTGCAAAAACGAATACCATTTTAATTCAATAAATTCATTGCTCCTTAAGCCTTTTTTTAATGTTCAATTTACATTCTACAACAGTAAAAACTACCGAATCCATTTTAAAACGAATTAAATATTACCAAGTTTATTTCTGGTAAATAGAAATATTTTACAGCGCTTTTATCTTCACATAAACTACGTTCAACACAAACTTTTATTCTTCTCTGTTCACTTTATAAATCCTTAATAAAATGTATGTTTAAGTGCCAGACAGAGCTCAAATACGGAATATTTGAATGTTTATGTCATTTTAAAACAAAATTGCTGTTCAATATAACTTTGACATTTTAAAATAAAGCACTCATATTTACTTGATCCGAGATCCTTCTCCTGAACCGCCAACAGGCACGGTTCAAGGCGAGGTTCAAATTGATCTTAGTTCGGCGCACAGATCACAATAGTGCAACAGCCAATTGAGCTGAACAAGACTCAAACTGGTATTTAAACCTAGATCATTGCTGAACCTCTATGGTGTAACCGAGCATAAGACATGGGGAAGTACAACACCCTTATTTAAATCACTCAACACCTGAGAGCAGAAAGCATCATCTACCTGCACGTGTAGCAACTTTACAACGAACTCAGGGAAACCCTGAATGATATTTATAGATGCCTCCAGAACCTTTGCCTCCTTCGTTTCAAAATCGTCTGCATCGAGCATGCGAGACAATGCATCTGCAACTTGGTTTTCAGAACCACGGACATGATGCACTTTAAAACGAATACAGGATAGGTGCAAAACTCAACAGCCCAATATACCTTGCTGCTGTGGATATTTCAGGACCCAGCTCAGAGCCTGATTGTCCGTGTACAGGCTGCATTTCTGGTGCTATATATACGAAATAAATTTTTCCAATCTGAAAATACGTGCTAAGGTCTCCATCTCATAAATACCGAGCTTACGCTCAGCCTCAGACAAGCTGCGACTGGCGAATGATATGGGCGCAAAAACAAGTTCTGTCTGCTGGCCTAGGACTGCGCCTAAAGCCAGGAAGTAAGCATCTACCTGTACAAAAAATGTTTTAGAAAATATGGCAGATGGAGAGCCGTCAGCGACGATAACTTTTCCTTCAAAACAGAGAAAGCAGTTCCCTGCTCTGTCCCCCAACTAAATTCGACTCCCTTTCCCTTCAATAGGTTTAAGGGCACTGCTATCTCTGAATAGTGATCGATAAAAAGTCGGAGTAATAATCCGTGATACTAAGAAATTTCGCACACCCTTAAATGTCTTAGTATATGGAAAATGTAAATTTGGGGAAAAATGATCAGGATAAATCAGTAAAAATCCCTCGCAGAGCAAGTATCTGAGAAATTTGACTTTGTTTGAACCTAAAGTCACCTTCTCTAGTTTACGGTAAGGCCAACCTCCTGCATCCTGAGAAAAACTTGATGCAAATGCAATAAGTGAGACACTGTTAACTATAATGTCATCTATATATTTAAATACGAATTTGTATTTTAACTCTGACAAAACATATCCGATTATACGAGACAAAGCCTGACTCTCAAAGTTCTAGCCCATGGGAATACGGGTGAACTCGTACTAGCTCCAAGGTGTACTAAACACCGTGTATTTTCTGAAGGCCAGGTCTTACAGACACTGGTGATAGCTATTGTTCAGGTCAAGGTCTTGACCAAAAACTCCAGACCTAAAATAAAATCCTGAGAGTTATGCAGGAAAACCCAGAAGGGGAAGGAATACCTACTGATCACGACATCTGATTTCACAATGTCGCCATTGGCGATACAAAGACTCTTCTCCGAGACTCGACTAACATGCGATTGAGAAATTATTTTCAAATCAATGAGTTGTTTATGGAACACCTCACTCATTACACAATGAGTGGCCCTTGTGTAAATCATGGCAGGAAAATTGTGTTCACCACATGTGACTACAATCGTACATTTGTGTACAGTGTGCAAAGCTTCCTTGGACATCTAACTGGCAGGCCTATCCCCTCACCAGTAACTACTTATTTCCCAGTTTCTTACATGCCTTCAGTTTGCTTCTGGTCATGAGACGAAGATGTGTGCATTTTACCGTACAAACATTTACACGAATGAGGTCACTACCACCGACTAGTGCTATCGGAACAGCAGAAGCTATCTACACATGTACACTAAAAGTTGTGACAGCAGCATGCAGTATTGGAGATTTTTGCATGCTCTTCTGCTATACTAACAGAGCCAGTCGGGCTTGAAAGTGCACTGTCTTTTTCATACATCCAGCAACATATCTTCCAGCCAGCATCGAAGACATGGCCACTTTTTCTGCATCCATAGGTGCTCTTACCTCAGCTTGCATGGATCAGAACGTACAGCTATCAGTCGAGACTGTTAAAGCCTCGACCCAGACGGTCAGAAGTTGGAGAATCTGTCGTTGGCACCATGTACCCATTAGGCACCATGTACCCATTAGCAGTTCCACGATGGAGGTGCCTCCAGCTCCAGAAACGAACCGGCATTTGCTAAACTGACCGAAACTATCGCCGCCCAACGAGGTGTCTTACATTGCTGCTGATGTGGTTCCGCCATCGATGAAGCTGGTGTTTACAAGCCAGACGTCTGTACAGCCATCATGGAGCCACCATCCAATGAAGAGCCAAATCTGCACTGCAATGATAATGTAACAGATGGTGAATCGGAGACAAGTATTGCTGCTGCTTGTGTCAAAGATATTGGTAGCAACCCTGTGATTTATGTGGCCCTTCGCAGAGTGTTGCTTTTACCCCCATCCATGCTTGCTCTGCCCTTTATGAGGTAATTGAAAGTCATTATTCAATATCTACAAATAAAAAATTGATTATTGACAAACATTATGGGTGTAATACTGATACAAGTCGAAACCTGTTGGGGTTCGCATGTTTGGTCATGGGAATATACATTGTATTTCAGGTTGAAACATGCAGTAATCGGGTAGGATAGCAGGGAGGAGTGAGGTTGTAAAGGGGGCAGAGGAATGGAATATGTATAAATATCAGCACCTTGTGGGATTGCCAGTTTGTCGATGAAAGAGTACAGGCACAGATCGCCTCGCCTAGCTTCTGTGGCTGTTATTTTAAGTAAAAGCCTTATTCTATATCTGCGATGTCTTCGGACATTCTAAACCCAATGGAGTCTACATTAGTGCCCTTCTTTCTTTGGACATGATACAAGTGATGTCATAGACTTCTCTGGGCATTGTACCAGCGATGACATATTGGTCCATGCCATAGACTTCTTGGACCTTATCTTCTGACTCTTCAGCCATATCATCTGTAATTTTGGCCGAAAATCAGTGTATCTACTGGAATTTCCATGGTCTTTGGCAGTGTTTGGCATGGCATCTGAAGAAGTGCCATTCAGTTCTTCTTATGTGATAACTGTATCGACAACCGGGTCATCGACCTCTGTTCCAGCGACAACTCTATTATCGACCACCTCTGCTGAACTATCATAAAATTTAAGTGTCGCTTTTGTGTAAAGACATTCGCATACAGCTATGATGCCCAACATTATGCGAAGCATGGGTGTACAAATAGCCCCAACCAAGTGAAGTACATGTGTTGTAAGGGTGGAGTGTAGATTTCATGGTAGAATGGCCTTAATATGAAATAAGCAAGGGACTTCCTCCCTGTAAAATAGAGGACGGACCATCACCATTATTAGTTTATGTTGACATTCCTCACTTTTTTGAACATAAATTTGATGTAATGAATCCCCATAACCATGAAAACAAATGTTTCAAGTGGCCAGTGTTCCCTTGATTTGTTTAGGCATTGTATCCACAGCATGTGGACAAGATATATGTTAAGGTGGAAGAAGTATTTTATTTTAGCAGACTGGAGATTATGACTCCTCTACAGCAAATTAGGGTCTTTGAGAACAACAACCTGGATGTGTCTGTGAATGTGTACCTGCTTATTGCTAGGGAAAATGTGGTGCCAACATGTGTAAGATCGGGAAACCTGAAGATATCGATTTTTAATTTGTAAAGGGTGGAAAGAAGAATATTATTGTTGCATTAAGAACTTTTCACAATTGATAAGCTTGTATATAACTTTTCATGAATACAAAATGAATGTCTGAAAATAGAGTTTTAAGTTTTAAGCATTTTACCCAATATCTACGGAAATCAGGGCTCACTGCGAAACAGTGCCTTGCTGAAATAATCCTCTGTTCAGCGGTCCGCACGCCTTACTGTGCGGGAATGTTGTCGGTTTTTCTTGATAGGAACCGACCGAGTTCTAGATGTTACTCTCTGTTTTGTAGTAGTTTCACGCCATAGTGTGTCCTGATTTAAACTTCATATGGAGAGGAGACTAAATACCAATTTCATGGCTACAGTGCGTCATTCGGTTGGCCCATGTTTCGAAGGCCTGGCCACGAAATGTGTTTTAAGGGTAAATATTACAATGAAAGAGGGTGAATTGTATTTATATTTTATTACTCGGCAATTGACATATAGAAGGTATGACGTTCTCCATACTATGCTAGTTGTTGTTATTAAGGTCATGAGAGACAGGAAAACTTGCTCGGATAGGTAGGAGTGGGGAACATATCTTGGCATTAGCATAGGGTAATTTCGGAAAAGAGTAAAAAACTGATAACAGGATGTCCAGACAAGGAATCGAACCCAGGTCTTTTCGAATGCGAGTCATGTTTTTGTATCACTGCGCCAAATCGCTCGGTTTAAACGAACTAATAGTATACTTACCTTAGAGATAGCACATCGTTCCCCATCTGTGAACTGATAGTTATAGTATTATGTTTTCATGTGGCCATCTGCGAGCTGCTTCCCCGTTCCCTTTTGCATAGGTGATTTAAGGCTTGGCTATAATTGATATTGTCCGCGGACATGTCGAGGGACATGCAAGCGCTAATTGGTTCACAAGGACACGTGTCGTCACTGTTTGAATCCGCATATCTGTCTGTCACATATTCATTTACCAATTTGATTCTCGTCCGCAAACATGTCCGAAGATGTAAACATTTATGTAGCAAGAAACATGTATAAAACTCACTCTTTGTATCAATAACATGCACTAATAATACTTCACACAACATTTTACTACTGGCAGAGTAAAATAAAATTACATGAAAACCAATAAATACACAAACTTTGAAAACACATAAAATTATTGTTGGAATCCTTAAATTACATAAAATTTATTAATTCATAGTGTTTATTCTTTTTGAATGTCCATGTGCTGTCTAAAACTAACAGATAAATATGAACGTTGTTATATATGGGTTTACTGTACTTTGGCGTCAACTTCAGGAAGCTTTGTTTCAGATGTAATTGCAGACGCATTGCCTTGTCCGTCTGCTAGTCTATCGTTAAATTTCACTATCGATCCCAACATACAGTTTTCCTGCAGACTGGAAGTAACAATGTTACCAGCAAGTGCACTATTGTTACGAGGAATGCCTCCCTCAGCTCGGGTTTCACAACCGCCTCGCCCCTTCTCTCATTTCCTCCTACCCGTTTATTCAAGCAGGCAACATGATGGATGTGAACACACAAAGTGTCTGCAATAGTGTATATGAAATCATACTCGTTCCCAGAAATAGCACCTTTCTAAATTATTGTACAAATGTACATTTAAACATTGTTTTGTATACAACACAGTTCCGGTTTTTAATGCATATCAAAGGACAGTTAGAGTTAAATTTCTCGGCATGTCATTAATTCATGTGGTTATTGGCAAAGGAAAACTGCGACCTATTAATGGCTCATTTTTTTGTGCCACAACTGGTTGGTCTGGTTGGCAGTTGAAAGCATTATGCAAATGCAAGGTATATATATAGTTCAACTGCTGAATAAACTTCACAAACACATATGCATGCCATCGAAGTGTACAGAAGATTTAACCATAGTAACAGTTATAATAACAATGTTATATCTACACAATAAATCTTAAATAAATAAAGTGTTTAATTTTCTATTGCAGGAACACACACATTTTTGCTACCACTAGTGAAGTAAAGTGCATCAATAAATACAACTGTTTGGATATATTTATTCATAAAATGGTATAAGCTGCCTAATTGGCTAACAGTAGCATTGTGTCTCATTTGCCTCAGCTTCTGGTGAACAACCTCACACTCAAAACTCCTTTCTACCTTTCATAAAATGACTCAGGATGAGGAAGGGTTTATTGAACATCATAATCACAAACAATTCAACAGAGAATGTACGTTTTGTTAATCTGAGTGCTGTTAACCTTATCCAGAATAATTGGGAAAGGTCTCTACCACTACTTGGACAAAAACTAAGAATTTCAGAAAAACTGTCTTTACTAAAGACTCCAGAGAGCAGTATTGCAAGGCTTCAAACATTCTAAAAAAAAAAAAATAACATAGCTCTTATAGGCGGCAAACACCTTTAACATTTCTTGAAAAAGCATGATCAATAATATTCAAGTTTCAGCCCAGGTATTCTTAACACCAATAATTATCTTTTAATCATGGGAAAACCTTCTCCAAAAAAAAACATTACTTTAAAACATTTGCTTTCAAACCTTATTCCTTAACACCACACAGCTATAAAATATTTGCCTTTCCAAACCCCTTTTATTTGGGATATCACTATTTCGCCCTACCGCACAAATAGCGACCAGTTTTAATTTCTCACAACGCCTGTTTTAATTCAAGTCTCAGATGTTTGCCTTTACTGAAAAATTTATTCTTTTTCGGTATTCTTATGCTCCGCTATTTCATTGGTAGCAACCTTTAAAAATCTCTGCTAACCAGGGGACAATCCCCTCTAAAATAATACATTCTAAAAGTACACACTTTTCCTCATTTTAACCTCGCAGGGTGATCACAATTTATGTATAGCATATAATTATGCCTACAAATATACCAAAACCCCTTAAAACCTGAGAAACACCTGCTGGAGTGTTGGTGTCTTTAAACTTTTGGCCTCTTTGCAAATTTTCCCGCAGCACCCACGAAAACACTAGGGAAAACCTACTGCATTCATTCATATAACCATCGCACATCAACATCCAGCACAACACCATCCAGGTCATTCAGGTCTGGAGATAATCTCCCCACCGATCATGGCTGCCCTCAATACTGCCATACACTCGCCACATACAGTCAAGGAAGCCTGGGGATATTCTCCCCGCCGATACGAAGGTAAAGGCAGTGCCCTCTTAACTCCATTCGACACTAAACCCACCAAATATGGCGGAGGAGCAAACAAGGGATATTCTCCCTACCACAGGGGTGCGTCCTTTCCTCCACCCATGCATTCCATCTCCAAACATCAGCTCATCACACTCTCCACACCGATGTTCCCAGAAAATAGCGAAAACGTAGCAAAATCCTATTTCACGGCGTCTTCCTCGCCATCGTAGAATGTCTCAGTTTACTCTTTTGCACCCCAAAACACACGTTTTCCCCTCTCGGATGAGTCGCAGGATCCCGGCGCTCCCACTACTTCAACCTTAATTTGTCATTGTTCCATCAAAATTGATCAACATAGATACGACCTCAAGATTCCAACTTCAAACTTCCAGGGAAAATAACATTCACGCACCAATTTCTGGTCTTTTCTTTCAAAGGTGTTCCCGCTCCACATTTACTGTCCAAATCTTGCTCAAAATACTGCGAGAATAAGAGTGTCGTGGGATATCATCCTGTCCCTGAGATATGAAAACTGCGTCCACACTGCTAGCAAAACATTTTGCTTCAACCTGCAATCGCTCGCTCCAGCTAAGTTCACACTGTCGGCTAACACAGCCTAACTCCATTTATTTTCAGCCGTAACTATGAGAGCGAAAATCCTATGTCCAAGTTTCTTTCGCTACGCACTTTCAGGCGAAGTCCCCATGCGCGTATTACCAGACACTAAGTCAAAATCGAGGACAGGAATAATAATCAAAGTCCTATGTGGTCAGTAAATTCGACTAAGTTCAATTCCACCTCTCCAGAAAATAAGTCATGCTTTTCCGTCCACGATAAATTTTTTCTAAATCCCGATTCTTCACTCTCAGCGGCACACTTCTACACACCTTGGTTTTTCTAACTTCGGCGGCAACAGCTAATAATTTCCCACTAGCAGTTATACATAACTTCTCGCAGCGCAGAATCTCTCGAAGTTCTTTGTCTCGAGCGGAACCACATCATCCAGTACGCCGGCTGGGGACAATCTCCTCGAAGCATCTCGCGCACGCAAATTTATATGTGCAAAATCCCTACTCCTCGTCATCCCCTCCCCAAAGAAGCTTGCACTCCAGCTCCAGTGCCCTCTTTTCGACGCCAGCGCTGCCTTTACAAATATAATTTTCGCACTGGTGCAAAACCAGGACCCAATCCCGGGCAAGCAACATAATATGCCCCTTAATTCAAGCAGCAGCAACCAGACACACCATGCTGCTAGGAGGGTAGATGGACGCCGGCCACCAAGGCATTTTTCTCACTGAAAAAACACACATTCTTACAGTATCTCATTATAATGTGACGGTCACCCCGTCACAGTATGTAAATTTTAATTCTCGTTTTTTGCATTATTTATGTCCGACGCCCACTATATCGTTTATTGCATACAAACACAATTTAGTTGATGCTTCATTATTCAAAATAAAAAATTATCGCCCGAGTCCTGAACCAAAAACACAATATCTTAGAGTTTGTAGCCTTATTGCATAACCCTTCTGCCACTTTTACTCCGCATACAGCAAATATCGGAGAACACTCGTTCTGTAGTGATCAACAGTAAATTGAATATACATATTATATATTATATTAGTATTAATTGATGCATTTGCCTGCTGGTAATAATATTGGACATGTATGATATTTTTGTGCGAAATTTAAGGACAGATGTGTAAAAGTCGTGTCTGTAACAGCACATTCATGTTTGATCTTGGTGAGAAAGGTTTTAAATAATCTAGGGACATAATAATATAGGCATCTCCAACTGCGTGTTGAGTTATTGCAAACGGTAGTGCCTAGTGAGCGAATAATTAGCTGAGTAAAGAAAAATCAGTGACCAATGACTTAGCTAAGAAGTGTTCAGCAGCACGGCAGCGCAAGACATTGATCTACAGCAGGATTAATGGCGGAGTGGCGCCGGTGGCCAGTGGTCGGTGTGGGCGTCACATCTCTTCGAGACTTATACTCCGGCTGCTTACCGGCGAACACTGGTGACAAGCGAAAGAAGAGAAACACCAGCATACAACTCGGGTCGCCTGTTTGATTAATGATTCATTTGCGGCCGTGGAAAACTTTCGTATCACAGAAACACCTAAGCTCACTCTTTCATTATGTGTTTCGAGCATCTAGGGAATAGTTACTTCAGCTGCCGCACAAGCAAGAATTTTTCGGACTTCATTCTAAACGTCAGCATAACCTGCGACACTTAATAATTGTGGTGTGGTGGTTTAACCTACAGGCGTTTCACGCCTGCGTTGTTCTCTTAACACGTGTTTTGCTTTTATAGTCATTTCACATGTACAGGAGGCGGCCGAACGATGGGGACAAACCTTTGGTGGTGATTCCTGAAAGAGATGTTCTCACAGCATCGTATACTTTTACTTATTCGGGGGCTTTGTTTTACACACACACACACATACATACATATATATATATATTGCATACACTCCTCGACCATGCAGTGCGCATTATGTCGCTCCGCTCCCATTTCGCTGCGCGGTTTGATTGTCATTTATTTGTTGCATGTTTCATCATGCGATAGTGATACAGTTCTACGTCTTAGATGTAGAATTGTTTGAAAAAGATGCCATGTAATTATTCGCATGTGGAATGAGCAGATATCTCTTATGTTTACAGATTCTGCTATGGCAATGCGCCTGGTGCTGTTGAGGAAAACTGTCGGTGCTTTCCTGCACATCGAACTCCAGATCATAGAGTGTTTTCCATAGTTACAATACATATTGTGAAAGTGGCAAGTGCTTAAGGGCTCACTTGGAATCAGAACGAGGTCATCTATACGATGTGCAGCATGAGAATCGCATTCTTGACATTGTTTATAGTATCCCCACAACATGCACACACAGACTCTGTGTACGTCTCGGTGTTCATGAACATGTTTAAGGAGAACAGTGTATGATGAAGGCTTGTACCCTTCTCATCCACAGCCTGTACAACATCTTCACATAAGAGACACTGTTATTCACCTGTAATTCAGTTACTGGTTAATTAGCACGTGTGAAGTGCTCCTTACATTTATAATTACTGATAAGTGACATTTATTTAGTATGCGGTCAACAATACATGTTAAGGTCATGGATAGTTGCAAGAGAATCTACATCCTAGAGTGGAATAAAATTTCCAAATTCGTTTCTTCATCAGTATGTAGTGCGGGGTTATTGACACATTGATCGGTATATTATTATAGATCTTCGAAAGACCGGACACAGTTATATTTACAATATTTGTGGCATACACTACAAGAACAAATACAGGACTTGCATTTAGCTACATAGATGGCAATATACTTTGTGCACGATACGTCTCTGCATTCTGCCAAGCTTGTTAAGCAACAAAACAACTGTATGGTTCCCTGGTATGTGGATTGGTCGTGGTAATCTCATTAACTGGTCACAACAATATCCAGACCTAACACCATTAGACTTGTGTTAGCGGGGTTGGATAAAGAGTGAAGTGTGCAAACGAAAGGTTGCTTCATGTGATGATCTGCTAGGTCGCACCATGGATGCTGTCGCCTAACTAAAGGAGCATGCATATGCTTTCCCACTAGCAACAGTGTTTTTACGAGAGCAGAAATGTACATTGCAATGGATGAAGGAATTTTTTTAAATCTACTTGGAATCTTGCACACTCGTCACTGTAAAAGTTAATCTTTAAATTAACTCTACATTGAAAACCATTTGAAATAGGACACATTTTTTGCTTAAAATAACCACTCAATTTACCACCTGGAATACTGACATTTCTTCTTGGGACTTTCTATATTCTATTTGTTGTTCTAAACAGTGTTGAAAAATTTATTTCCTCCTGGTCAGCAAAAAAAGTTTTAAGTATTTTTGTTCCTTGGCGTCGAGGAATCACAGCATAGTTTTATAGCAGGTGACCGAGTTTCTAGTGTCTCTAAGACAAGGACAACGAATGCACAGTACAAGATAATACATCTCAGCTTAAGGCAATAAATAAAGTTACAGTTAAATAACGGAACAATTCCTGATTGTCAAATGCATTTTATTAGAGCCCTGTAAATATCAAGAAAGAGGGCAAGGTTCATTAAAGAAAAGTTGGGTAAAGGGGACATCGTGTTTACAGACATTCTAACAGACGTGCTAACATTCTAATCGTTCAAACATGATTAAGCAAATTATCTGGGAATTGAGTGAAGAGCATTTATCATTCATTCCACATGCTGGGTTGCCGATACTATTTCGAGAAAAGAACAAACTTATACAAATATTTATTTTGGATGTATTTATCCAAGATCCATGTGTACAATGATAGAATGCGTGCACTGTATTGGTATATAATAAATAAAGGGGCGGGGGAATGCCAATGCTGTTTTCTCACTGACATGCCATTTTACTTCCAAAAGAATGACACCAAATGTTAAATTAGTAACAGGGAAATGGGCATTCCTCAACAGGAATGTCAGGTATGGGACAATGGGACGAGCTATCAGCCATTTTGGATGACATCACGACAAATTATCATGCTCTGGCATTCCTTGTCAATGGTGGCCATAATTTTTCCTTTAAAATTTCTCTTTTCTCCCTTTCTCACTCTCCCGCTCTATCATTCCACCATGTTTTATCATGCTCTGTCGCTCAACCTCGTTTTTTATGCTCTGTCAATCCACCTTAGTTTTTTTTTTCATGCTGTCATCATACCTTGGTTTTTTTCATGCTCTATTGTTCCTTCTTGTCTCTCTCGCTCTCCCGACGCCTTCTATCTCTTGCCTTTTTTATCCACCAGCTTGGATTTTGAAGTTTCCTCGCCACCTGCTAGGGGTGAATGTGACTAACAGTGTGTGCCAACATTGTCATCTGCTATATGCTACTATCTTTAATTCCTGTGCACACCAACAGTGTGTGCCAATATCAAATTCTACCATTCGCAGCTAGGGGCGCAGGTATCGCCACACGGTCATCTTGTGTTGGTTCTCTCATCGCCTGCAGGGTTTCACTGGCATCAGTGAGTATAGTTCAATCGGCGAATGCTAGGAGTGCTGGCATTTTTTAGTTGTTTTTTTCTGAACTGAGAAAATGCCAGAGGAGTGTGGGAATGTTCCGGCACCCCTCGGGATGTCAGCCGAGCATCCTGACTATTAGAGTATAGGGGAATGTAGGAAAGGATGGTGTTAAATGACGAATACATTTATCCCATTTCATCACTAGGTAATATATAATATATATATATAATTGGGCAGGCTATGATTCTATAAAAGTTATATAAAGAAATATATAAAAAACTGCAATGAGACCTGCAGACTACACGTGTGCTCACACCTTTATATATTGTCTTAAGGATATTGAGTTCATTGATCTGTCATGCAACTTCATGCTCCACCTTGTTACAAGCATATATGCTACAACCTATACCAAGTACGCATATGCTAAGGCTGTCTATTCCAATAACACATATGCAAATTGTACATATAATAAAAATCATCTTTGCCAAGAACAGGCATGTCAATCACTGTGTTATCTTGCCTTTGTCCACCCGCCATCTTTGATTCCCGACACCAAACTGCTGTTCGTGTCCGCTAGAGCATAGTATCAAGATGGCAGGTCCTAGGATGCCTTGAGCCTTCTTATTGGCATAGTTTATCATAATTTCCTATGTGTTTAAATTATAGCCACCAAATTAATAACATAAGCATCACCCCTGATGACGAATAGGGCGCTAGAGTTAATTTTGCCTTAAGCCCTCGTATAAGAATAGCAGCCCACCATTTCCCATCCTCCGAAGCTGTAGTCATCAAATGCATAACTTAGGCATCACCCTTGACAATTAATATGGTGGTTGGGTTAATTATGCCTTAAGCCTTCTTATAAGAATAGTTGGCCGCCATTTCCCATCCGCCAAAGCTAGAGTCGCCAAATTCATAACATAGATATCACCCCCAACGACGAACAGGTCCGAAGGGTCAAGTATACCTTAAGCCATCTTATAAGCATAGTGGGCCACCACTTCACAACTGTTTAAGTTATAGTCACCAAATTCAAAATATAGACATCGCCCCCCGACGACGAGTAGGGTGGTAGGACAACTGTACTGTAAGTCCTCTTTTAATCAACGTTGACTATCATTTCCTAACTTTTAAAAATATAGCCACAGTACGTTTGGTATGTTCACAGCCATCTGGCATCTGGCATCTGGCGTAGGAGCATATAGACCACCCGGTCGCCATGTTGTTACATCACCATCTGCCATCTTGGAAGTCATTGACCTGTATCCCTTGACCTTTGACCCCAAAACTTCTAAAAAATCCCAAAAATTAAAAAAATATAGAAAATTAAAAAAGTTCCAAAAATTGCAAAAAATATATTATTAAAGATTATTAAAAAGTAATTTGCAAATTTACCATCAAAAATAATTTTAAAAATAATTTAAAGTATATTTAAGAGAACTTAAATTATCAGAGGTCACCCCTCACCTATACCCATTTCGCCATCTTGGTAGGTGCAACCAACAACCATATTGGTGGGCGACTCCCATATTGGTAGACATCACTCATCCACCAACTTGGAAACCAGTGCCCTGTGACCATTGACCTTCGATATCTGACCATTGACCCCTGATGCATGACCTTTGAACTTTGACACAATAAAAAATCTGAAAAATTTCAAAAAATTGAAATAAATCCAAGAAAGTCCAAAAAGGACCAAAAATATATCATTAAAATTCTTATATAAATGTATTTAAAAATTTAATATTCTGAGGTTCTCCTCACCCCTTCACCTAACAAATTAGTCGGCAGGCCTCCACCCACCAGGCCATACTCAACCAACCATCTTGGTGCTGTCAGCCATCGTAGCAACCATATTGGATGCAGGTGACCTCGATGATGACCCTATGACCTTGAATAATTAAGAGCTCTGTGCACAATGTGTGCTTACTGTGCTTACGAAAATGAGGTATACATTATATATTGTGAATAGTTAAGAGCTTTACTCAAGATATATGATTACTACGCTTATGCAAATTCGCTATATGTTCTATATTGCGAATAATTAAGAGCCCTATGCTGGACATGTGCTTACTACGCTTATGCAAATGATGTATGTGTTCTATATTGAGCCAAGCTTTTATATACTAAATACAAATTATTGATACAAAAACATTAATTTGTAGAAATGTTTATTATGCCTGCTAGATCACATCTTACAAGTTCTTTAAATTCCGTAACTAGTATAAATTATTTTTATCTTTTCAGTTCATTTATATACAAAAGTTTGTTTTTAAAAGCTTCTTACGGTTTATTTACTTTTCATTTTTAAGTCTCACCTGTTATTTTATTATTTATGTAGGTAAACTATTTATACATTTACAGACTCGTCTGTCATCGGTATCGCTTGCGATCCCGATCATGGACGAGTCTGTGAATGTATAGATAGTGTACCTATATAATGATATTAATAAAAAGAATAGGTGAGGCTAAAAAGACTAAAGAGTGCAGTTAAACACTGGTAGCCCTTTCCAGACTTCGTGCTGCAATCTGACGAATAGTGATGCAAACAAAATGGGTGAGACTAAAAAGATTTAAAGGTGAAGGTAAACACTGGTGGCCCATACCACACTGCGTGCTGCAACCTGACGAACGGTGATGCGTTGCAGGCAGATGCGACGATTGCTATAGTGATTCGGGTGGCGCTGGACATAAACCTAACATACATACAAACATGCTGAGTTAGTTGAAAGCTTGTTACAAATGGTAAAATTACAGTATATTTATGGCATATTTAATAATTATGGGCGATATATCGGATCAACATATACACATGATAGTCATTTGGAAATCTGGGGAGGCGCAGATGCAATTATGCAATTATGATACGAATTTCGACATTATAGTACGAAATACCGAATTTATGTAACACTGTACCATAAATATGATGTGCAAAATGGGTCAAGGTGACTATACCATAATTATGGTACACATTACAGTAACCACTTATGGTAGAGGAAGTTACCAAAAGGCGTAACCTCTTTTAGGTGTGATAGAGGGCTTAAAAACAAAGGAAAATACCAAATTGCAACAAAATGCGATAAAAATGAGTCATACAGGATACGCCGAAGGCGAAAAAGGGGAAAAATTTTGAGGGTGGGGTGTGAAGGTTCGTCGGGCACAAAAACACCACCCCCCGGAAGTTGGAGGGGGGTCGGCTTCCCTAATTCGCCCCTTTCCTTAAGGGGCACTATCCTATCGATTCCTCACTAGGCTCGTTCCTTCCCTCCTCATCGTTTTCGCGTAAACATGAACCTTAATTGTTGGGCACAAAAGCCCCTCTCGCACGGAAGTGATGGGAAGGGGGGGTCGGTTACTCTGACTCGCCCCTTTTCCCAAGGGGTACTATCGATCCCCCCTAATCCCATTCCCTCCCTCACAGTTTTCCCGTAAATGATGGACAAGGCAAATTGTGAGTGCAAAACAGATACCTACCTTACATTAAAACCAGGCAAGTTAAATAAAAGCTTGTAAAACTCGGGGAAAAATACGTAAAAATCAGTAAGCATATTACATTACAGACTACCACCCTTTTCGATACATGTAACCTTGACCTTGATCCCATCTTGAATGCCCTTGAAAACCAAAAACTCGAGAAAAAATACACAAAAGTCGGTAAGCATATGATATTACCGACTACTACCACCATATTAGATGCAGGTGACCTTGACCTTAAACCCATAACTTTGACTAATTTTTGGAAAAAAAAATTATAGAAGATATACATAATAGTCAGCAAGCATATGATATTACAGACCACTACCGCCATATTGGATACAGGTAACCTTGACATTAACCTAATGATCTTGAATAACCTTGAAAACAATGAACTAGAGAAAAATACAAAAAGTCAGCAAGAATATTGTGTTACAGACAACTACCACAATATTAGATGCAGGTGACCTTGACATTGAACTCATGACCTTGAATTACCTTGAAAACAAAAACTCGCGTTAAAATACATTAAAGTCAACAAGCATATTACATTACAGACTACCATCACCATATTTGAGACATGTGACTTTGACTCCATAACCTTGAATGACCTAGAAAACAAAAACTCTAGCAAAGAATACATTAAAGTCAGCTAGCATATGACATTGCAGACGACTACCACCATATTGGATGCAGGTAACCTTGACATTGACCTCATGACCTTGAATGACCTTGAAAAGAAATACTGGAGAAAAATGCATAAAAATCAGCAAGTGTATTATGTTACAGACTACAACCACCATCTTGGGTGCAGGTACCTTGACACACTGTGCAGGGCAGGTTATGTAGGTAACCACACTTTTGAGGACATGTACCGAAGTAATAAGAGACATGCTTGCATTAAACCTGGTACTGAGGTACTGTATCAGAAATGGACTACATCTTTACAGGTCTTTGCATGTCTAAATAAACTATAGGTACGACTGAACTGCCTACCGCACCTGTCACACCAAACAAAACCCAAAATTATGAGTATTGTGAGTACTTATACAGTTATGGTTACTATGGTGCACCATGAATATTTATACTTGTTATATGTAAGAACATTTTGCTGAAATCTTTTTATTAAAGGAGGATTTTAACACGTGAAATTTTTTTCCCCTCGGCTTTTTTGGTTAGGTCGAAATTTACCTTAGCTGTTCCAAAGGAGACGATAAAATGCTCCACAAAGCATTCATACAGAATGGTAAGGAGGTTCTTAGCTTACATTTGCCAGATGCTTGTCTGGAATCCGGCGCACAGGCGAAAAGAATAAACATCTGCTCCTGGTCCCACCACACAGCTAGGCCATGGCACAAACCAGGAAGGCGTGATTTATATCATGGTCAGCTATGGGCACAAGTCCCGGGCAAAAATTGAACCACCCTAATTTTTACACAAATTAGCTAAACTAGTTTAATATTCACTTTAAAACAATCAATTATCGATGGCAGAAACAATACAGAATTCTATTTACATACTGTGAGCAGTCTAGAAAATTATTATAACATTATGTTAGAAGATTATCAAACAGCAAAAATAAATGTGATGTTGCATCTTGAAAAGGTGTTGTGACGGAGAACGAGTCAACACTTTTCTTTTACCAACAAAAATTCTGTGGTCATTCTGATACACACGACATGGCCAATAGATAAATCTCGAATAACCATGTAGCTGTCACCAAAGTTATCAAGAGACAAAATATAGTGTATATTGTTTTAAATTTTAGATAAGAATACTAATTACTGTAAACACATTATAAACATATAACGTAAAATAACATCAAGACATTAAACAATAAAGATCACAAGCTTTGCCATTTAGTGCTGTGGCATACACAAGTAATGCAACACATAAATTTACTTGTAATTCGGAATATATTTTATATTTTCAAAATACAGATAAGCATGGTTAAACAATTAAAAAAGTTGACATTAAAATACTTATTTCTTATGAAAATGAACATTTAGTAAATAGAAAATTAATGTTTGACTTGACCTTGAACATGCGTAATCTTTCACTAAGTTAATTAAAACTTCTGAAAACACAGGGTGTTAACATAACACCACACATTATTTTTCATTAAAAATGATTTAACTTTTTCAATATTAATTCAAATATCTTGAATACATTAGTTCTTTACATAAAATTAGTAAAATACCTGCGCCTCTCACGAGGCTGACCAATTACCAAATTGAATTAAAATACTTAAAACCACACAAATTGACAAGGTTTTAGTAACTCTAAAAATATATTCATGTATAAACACATTCACAAATGTTAACACTTTTTATCTTGGACTCGCATAGCCCTAAGTAGTGGCAAATTCCGCACAGCTGAATTTTACAGAAAATACTGAATCCTTATATTTGAGTCATAAATTATTTGCTGGCAACAAGAAATTTTTTATGAAACCTTCAAATGCCAGCTACACACATGCACATTACTAAAATTTCCATGAATTCGTGAAGGAATAACAATGATTACAGATGGTAATGAAACATTTAAGATAAATTGCAGAAAACAATATGAGCATAATAGTTTACATTAAATACCTGTTTGACTAGAAGAAGTAAAGTATTATTCGGAGCAACATAATGTAAAGGAGGGCGGTACCTAGCACCCTTCTTAGCCTCCAATACCTAAAAATACACATTAAAACCTAATTTAAAACTTGACTCTAAAAGGACTAATCCATGGAGGTGGTTATTAACCCAAACAAAGCTCCAGTTGACATCAAAATTTACTTTACACATTTAAAATTTGAAAAGGCTAGCTAGCACCCAACGAGTGAGGCGCGGCAGCAGTGTGGGACACATTTTAAGTCTCCACTAGGAATGTGATGCAAACAAAAGCTAGTATGAGACATTAAGAAATACAGAACTACACAGTAAAGCCAGCTTTAGGTCACACGAAACTATAGTTTTGAATGGCATCCAAACTAAAATTTGAAAATATTGCTTTAAAATGCTAGCACATTACAAACACACCTACACCACACAATACTGAAAATCACTAGCTAACCCAAAACATTATTAAATCACAGCAACGACTCACTGCTTCACATGCCCCATTCCAATTCCTGACACACCAAAACAAAATTCAAAAACAATGTTAAGCACACTTTATGGAATCTTATGCCAATTAATTGTGTCATGTTGCTAATTCAAATTACATATATGTACTTGATAACAGGTGTTGCAGAAGAAAGAGCAGTGAATAAGGGGCTTAATCAGCCGTGCGCCAACTTATGTTACCTTGCCCGAGGTCATGGAGGAGGAAAAGAGGGAGCGAATAGAGGATAGACAAGAAAGGGAAGCCGAGTGTGACATAGCGTCAGCCTCCATAAAGAATCACATGGCCAGATACTATGCCCATGATTGTGCCACCGTCGCAACCCCAATTCAAATCATTATCCTTGCCGACCTAAATCTGCAAGTCTTCAGTCAAAACACACAGTTCACAGAAGAGGAGAAGTTCAAGTAACATAGATATAGATAAAGTACAGTAGAAGAGTTCAGTAGTAGTTACAGGAGATCATTTCCTACGCATGGAAAAATTAACAAATTACAGCATCGACAAACATGACAAGGAGTGATCAAGTTCTTCAAAACCATTCAGATGATGAAATCCAGAAGGACGGTGGGCAATCAAGCTAAATCCACTTAGCACCAAGCAGATAGGTATCTTTTCGGGAATGAGGTAAGCGAGCAGGCTACTGCAGATAGGTGCGGTTGCTCAGGCGACACAGGGCTACAGCTGACAAACCCAGAAGAACTTCCAGACTACGCTTGGCTCAGGACGACGACAGTAACATCCATTCGGCACAACTCGGTGGGGCAGCCAGGAGTCATGCAAAAAACAGAGGGGGAATGACAAAAGGAAAACCAAGACAACCAATAACCGAAAGGAAAGGGAAAATGAAACAGAAGGAGCAAATGCAAGCTTAGCAGCATCGAAACTGCAGGTCTAAAACAAATCATCTGAGCAACAATCTTATCTTGAATCATATGGCTTTAACTGGCTCACATGAGCCTTACGAAATACTCTACTGGAGCTGGGCGCCACTAAACTAACAGTATTATGTGAAGAAACTTGTTAATCCGATAAGGCCCAATAAACTTTGGGATCACCTTCGTTGTTGGGTTTTTTCCCCGAATCTGCTGACAATAATTCCTTCAGAGGACCAAAACTCCTAATTTAAATTTAATTACTACTCTACTCTGGTCCAATTTCGTGGTGACCTGCAACTTCACTGTACCAAGACTGCGGTCGACCTCCTCGAGTAAGCGGTCCCGGTCAGTGTTACCCAGGGGGGAAGGAATAGGAAGGATGTTCCAAATATTCAGTAACAGATGGCCGAGAGGATGGTCAAGAGAGGGAAGGTGGAACTCCAGTTGAAACATGAGTAGTACTATTAAACCCCACATTTATAAAGTCTAAGTCCTGGTCCCACAATGTGTGGTCCTTCTTATAAAATATGGCAAGAGAGGCTTTAAGGTTTTTATTGAACCACTCCACTTGATTATCCTTCTGGTAATAAGGACTGGATGTAAGATGCTTGACTGCCTAATGGAAACATATGTTTTTGATTACAACAGAAGTAAAATATTTAGCATTATTGGTAACTATTTCTAAAGGTGCACTGAAAACTTTCCAAACTTGATCAGTAAGAACCCTAACAATTGAAGATGTTTCATGTTTCTTGAAGGCAATAAGATGGCAAATTTTGTAAACGTATCCAACAGAATTAAAACCCATACATTTCCTTCCTTAGATCTAGTTGAAGGATCAAAAATGTCCAAATGGACTGTGTTCCAAGGAGCCTGAGGAATATGAGTAAGAGCTTGCCCCCATTAGCATGTTGAGCCTGCTTACATCGCTCGCACAGATCATATGTGCTTACAAACTCAGACACATCCACCTTGAGTGTCGGCCAGGCAAAAGGTACTTCCATTTTATTGAATGTTTTACTAACCCCAAGATGTCCACCAAAAACAGAGTCATGGAAATATGATGATAATATCGGCTTTAAAGATACGGAGACAAGAATCTTCTTGGTCCGACCCCTTGTGCCAGTGAAAAACAAAATGTAATTTTCAAGAATATATGGGACAGCAACTCCATTGGTAAGATCGTTTAATGCATGAACACAGGAAACATCTTCACCTTGAGCATGACACAATGTGACAAAAAATTCTGGAAACCCTTGGATGATATTAAGAGAAGCCTCGGATGTTACCAATTCATCTATCTCAACATCTACCGAGTCGTACACACACAGCAAGGCATCGGCCACCTAGTTATCTGATCCTCTAGCATGGTGCACCTTAAATATAAATCTAGAAAGGCGAAGGACCAATCAAACCAATTTTCCCAGTGTTTGGAGAATGGCGAGCAACCAACTCGAGTATTTGTTGTCCAAATATAAGTCACATTCGTCATGCTCTATGTACAAGACAAACATTTCAAGTCCGAAAATACATGCCAACATTTCCTTTTCATAGATACCAAGCCTCCGCTCAGGCTCTGTGAAGCTTCGGCTGGCGAAAGCCACAGATGCTAGACCCTGCTCCATCTGCCATCTCAAAATGGTCCCAAGTACCAAAGAAGAGGCATCCATAGGTTTCAAAACAGTAGGCAAAACAATGCACTTTCGGTTCTCCACAGATTTTCATTATAGGAAACCCTTGGACATAGAATATGGCTTTTGTTCAATATCAGCATCTAAGTTTTAGGGTGATAGTGTTTAATTATTTATATTGTTTTCTGATAGTGTTATATGTTATCAAAAGCCAATTTGGAATTCAGTCAAAAGGTTACGATTTGGTGAACTCACAGGTTAATCCATCAATTCGGTTCCTTCAAACATCTACGAGAGTGCATTGGCAACAACAGTCTGCGTACCTTTTATGTGTTGAACTTTAAAGTATAATGATAAAATTAGCATCACCCAACAGCCTATATTATCTAGTTGCCATGGGTGTGCTAACAACCAAGGTAATGCCTGGTTATCGGTTTCCAGCAAAAATTCAGCATGCTCAAGATATTCACGAAAATTGTCAATACTGGATACCATTGCGAAATATGCCAACTCGTAGATGGTAGA
Organism: Dryococelus australis; assembly: GCA_029891345.1. Lineage (NCBI taxonomy): Eukaryota > Metazoa > Arthropoda > Insecta > Phasmatodea > Phasmatidae > Dryococelus > Dryococelus australis. The sequence continues at coordinate 18,626,530 of CM057009.1, forward strand.
TGACTTTCTTTCCTGCAGGGTCTAGGTTCGTAATGCGAATGCTATAGGCTTGTGTTACGCACTCCATCTATCTCCTGTGCAAGCACCGTTTCAACAGCCATGCACGAGGCATTAGTCTGTAGGATGAATTGTTTGGATAAGTTTGCCATGCCCAGCACAGGATGATTAGTATAATCATGTTTCAACATTTTGAAAGACTTTTGTTGGTCTGCACCACATTCAAGTTTAGAAATTTTCTTCGTAATTTGTTCAGGGATGCAGATTTTTATGTCAATTGTGGAATAGACTTACCAAAATATTGGACCATGTAAATAAAATGGGCTATGCCTTTAGCATCACTAGGCTGGGGAAAATTCCTGACTGCTCTGGTTCTTTCTGGGTCAATGGAAATGCCTTGATTAGTGTTTTTGTGGCCCAGAAAGGAAATTTCAGGCATGGCAAACTTCACTTTAGCTGGATTTACAGTCAATCCAGCCTTTTTCAAATAGAAAAACACTTCTTCTAGATGCTTTAAGTTTTCTTCAAAATGTTCTGAATATACCACAAAGGTCATCTAAATAATTATACACAAATTAGAATTTAATATAATTAAATATTTGGTCCAGAAGCCTAGTAAGGACTGGAGCTCTTGTGGCCAGACCAAAAGACACACGTGTGAACTGATACAGTTTCCATGGGACACAAAAACTGGTTGGGGCTTGGATTCTTTACTCAGTTGTATTGGTGGTAAACTGCATTTAAGTCTAATGTGTTAAAAAATTGTTTGCTTCATTGAACCAGCGGAAAAAAGAAGAATGTAAAATAAGGGAATTGCATTGATTAAATTTCAGTTTTTTTTTGTTTACTTTATGATAATCCATAACCATGTGTTGTTTTCCATTTGGCTTGGGTACAAGAAATACTGGACTGGCATATTATGATGTAGACTGTTCTATCACATCTTTATCTATCAAGTCTTGTTACTTGCAGTCTTAATAGCTCGATTTTAGGAGGGGCCAGACAATATAGTTGACTCTTAACCGGCTCTTTATCCAACAATGTAACTTCATACTCCAGCAGTTTGGTGAAGCCTAACTCTGGAGTCAAAACATTAGGGAACCTATCACAAAGTTCCTGAATATTACTGTGCTCTTGTGCAGATTAATGGCTCAAAATATTTATGGATATTTTCTTTTCACAGTCTCCTGTTATTTCAGTAGAAGTGCTACTAGCATTGTTACCCACAAAATGAATTTTCATTTTTGGGGCAAATTTAAAGAAAATGTGTTTTTCTCGCACATTTAAGACCCAACCAGTCTTCCTCATAAAATCTTCTCCAATAATAAATTCTAAAATTAAAAAATTGGCAACAAGATATTTTACTATCCAGGTAAAAAGTGAAATCCTTACCTTTATCACAGCACAACAATAAATTAGCAAACAAGCATTTATATTGGTATAACATTTTAAATAATTATCTTCAACAGATTTTATAAAATTTTACTCTTACAAATTTTTAAAAACGTTTTCCTAAAATAATGGTGTGTGGGGAAACTGACTCAACTAGTACACAAACACTAAATGAACCTAAATTCAATTCGACGCAAGGGGTACTTGTTCTTTGAATGCCAACAAAGATTTTTAAAATGGACATAACACATGCTCAAAGGACTAGAATCCTTATGTACTGTGAGCCTCTGATTGTCCAACCAATTGTTGTACTAGATTACAAATGTCCAATCCAGATGCAATGTCAGCATTGTATGAAACCTAATTGATTTTACAGTAAACACGAGGATGGTTGCTAACTTGTCCTCCCTGCTGTCGACGTTTTTCAGGTGCCAACAGTGACAGCAATGTTGTCCTACTTTATTACAAAAGAAAACAAATGGGTCGCATATATATCTGAGTGGCAGGGTTTTTTTTTTTACATGCATAATATGGTTTGACATCTTTACTATGTATACTCTTCTCATTAGGATCTTTACCCTGATATTTAGAATATTTATTTTACCAAATGCCTTAGCTCCACAGATTTGTTGTCTACTGAAAAAGAACTTAATTTATCATGCTGGCATTTGTAAAACACGTTCCTTTTGAATGTCTGACCTGGCTTTTCTCACCCTTGGTCAATGTAACCAATGTTTTGAGAATGAATATAGTTTCTATATAATCCAGCAAAATTGGTTGGTTTTTCATGAAATACTGGACATATGCACTCTTGAGGTGCAAGTCCCTCCAAAATATGATCAACAACTTCTTGCTCAGAAAGTGACAACCTAAACTATACAACAGCTTCGGTAACACTACTGATGTACACTGACAGTGGTTTATAAGGACTTTGCAAGTTCTTAAAATGTTTCAAATGCAACTCTATCAAAAGCCTGATGGGAATAAAAATTGCTAAATGCCTTGATGACAAGGATCAAAACTTAAACATTGGGCAACTTTCTGTTTGGCATGTTCAATTAGGGGCCCCTGAGTAAAAGAGAAAATAACCTCCAACAACTGATGTTCAGGTACAGTATTACTTTGTTGCAAACGAGCAAAAATTTTTAAAAATTCTAAAAATTTGGGTACATCCAGACAATCGGTGATAGGTAAATTTCTTAACATATGCTCAATTTTGGGTTTTGGATTTCAGATGGGAAAGGAGCAGTAAGGGTAAAAACACTAAATTGTTCACTAAGATGTGATACAGAATTTTCATCCTGTGCGGTATTACCCACATGCAATTTCATTTTGGCTTAAATCATGGTGTCACTTAGTACCACCACTTGTTTTACAGCATTATGTAGGGATGCAGCCTGTGAGTCAGAACCAGCTTCACAAGACATGCTCAACAAATTCCTTGCTTGTCTATCCAAGAGAGTAAGCCTTTGCTTTATTGCTGCCAACTACTTTGATCGTCATACAAGTTTTCAACTATTTAAGTTAGTGCAAATAACTTTGGATTCGTACTCAACATTTACCTCAAGGTTGGTTGAATTCATTACTTCGTGGGTATATTTGGCTGAAGGGCACTACACAATGTTTTCGTAAATCAACCGTGGTGAATTTTGTAGGCTGTATGCCATGCAGTTTAAGCTAATAGGAACAATTCATCTTTGAGAAGGGACTCTGGTACTATTGTACTTGGCATCATTAAACAAAACACAAAACAATGACACATACACTAAAATATTAAAACTAACCAACACATAACTTATCATGCACCATCGGGAGCAATGGCCATGAAGGGAAGTTTTGAAAAACTGTTTAAATGTTCACACAAGTAGAATGCCATGCTCTGCTACCACTTTGTTGAGCCAATATTGGTGTTCAAGGCCGGAACCAACACTTAGGGAAATCCCCAGAAAGGGGATTACCAACCCAAACAGCTCTCAACACAAGCACTAAGGGATCCTAGAGGAGAACTAGGAACGAAATATGTCACAAGCACAATTCGTTAATCTAAAGTAAGATTACAACACAGGGCCAAGCCAAACCAAGTTGTCTTAACTTTTAAATCATTATGGGAAAACCTTAAATATAGAAAATCAGGCTTTAAACACATGTATGCATAATGCCTAAGAGAAACAGTAATATCAAATAGTAAACTTTGACCTAGTTCACAAGAAGTTACTATAGAAAGTTACTTTATCTTCATTTAATGCTTTAGAGAAAAATACTTCTAAACACAGAAAAAAGATACCAAATGACAAATATAAAAAAAAATTAATATTCTTTCATATCTGGATGTGGACACCAAAAGATGCAAAAAGCCCCAATAAGAGGGACAAAACAAAAAAGAAGCGCGAACACAAACACCACAACATTATGAGTATTGTAAGTACGAATACAGTTATTGTGAGTAAGGTGAACCATGAATATTTATACTTATTGTACTTGACAACATTTTGCTGAAATCTTTTTATTAAAAAATAATTTTAACACATGAAAATTGTTTGCTTTCAAAGTTTTCTTGATTAGGTCGAAATTAAAGTAGTTCAAAATGAGACGAAAAAATGCACAGACATGACAGTTTGCTCCACCAAGTGTTCTTACAGAAAGCTAAAAATAAATCTTAGCTGACATTTGCCAGACACAGGTCCGGACTCCAGCACACAGGAGAAAAAAATAAAAATCAGCTCATGGTTCTTTCACACAGCTAAGCCATGGCGCAAACCAGGAAGGTGTACTATGCATCATGGTCAGTATAGGCAGAAGTCCAGGACAAAACTTAGACTGCCCTAATTTAACACAAATTAGTCAATAAGTTTATTATTCACTTAAAAAAACAATTATCGGATGCCAGATACAATACAGCATCCGATTTACTTACCATTAGCAGTCTATGAACTTATTATAAAATTATCTTAGAAGATTTTCAATCAGCAAAAATTAATGCTTCATTACATCTTGCGGTGTTATGAAGAAAGACGAGTTAACACTTTTCTTTTACCGATAAAAAAGCTTGGGCTGTTCCGATACACACAACATGGCTAATCGATACATCTCGAATCACCATGTTGCGGCCACCAATGTTACCAAGAGTCAAAAAATATGTATATTATTTTTAACTTTAGATTACAGTATTAATTATTGTAAGAACATTATAAACATATAATGTAAAATAACATCAAGTCAATAAAGAATAAAGATCACAAGCTCTGCCATCTGGTGTGACAAATGTGAACTGAAAACACAGGATATATATATACAGCCGAAAATGAACAACAAACACACCGAAAATAAAATAGTTAGATTATTTTATTACAGCTTATTTAATTTACAATTATGAGTTTCAAACAAGCATTTAAATGAAGTTTATGTCAATCTTTAACATGACTTGGTAAATATTAAAAACACAAATTGCCATGAAAAGATTAATTTCCATAATAATTAAGGGAAAGCTGTGTGGTTTTCCCTAAAAGGAAGAAATTTTCTAACAAAAGCAAATTAGAACAAATTAGGTTAGAGAGAAAATTCCACAATATGGTACACTTGTGAACATTTGCTCTTTTCCTGTTAGGCATTCCAGCTTTTACTAATGTTCTCGATGCAATGGCAACACCGATGTCACTATAAGGTATTTTTATACCAGTATTTCTATACGACACACATGTTGGTATTTTATTATTTACTATGCGAATTAATTTTTTCTTTATGGGGTAGTTCCATATATTACACATGGTTCCCCTTGCCCTCATGTTAGGTTCATGCAGTGTATTGCAACCTTTAGGTCTCGTTGTAGCCTCCCTGTACTATCGGAACCGGCGTGCCGCAGCCCTCATTGATGGTTGGATCGAAACCACATGCGTCTGATATTTTTTGAGCTACTTGCAACGAGTACTGCATATCGGAATTCGGTCATGTGTGTCGACACAGGTGCTCCTAGTGGCAGCCATCGGTAATGCAAATGACATTAGCACCCCCCTGACCACCACAACCCTAGCAGACGATGGTCGTGCACTCTTGTGGACTACTGGAGAAACGAAGATAGTGGACATCTGTGTTGTGCTCAAGCAGCTGTCAACGAATGTAAGATGCCAGTCCCTTGAGGTGTACATTATCAGATGACAGTGAAAGCAAGATGGTGGATGGTGACAAGAGTGCTGTGGATGATTGACATGGGCATGTGTAATTGGCATGAGTGTAGTTTATATGCACATATTTGCAAATCTGCGATTGACTGTACATGTGATTTTCTGTCTCTTTAAATACTTAAATGTGGCTGACAGATAGAACTAAACAATCTCCTAAGGTGAGGTATGGTATATGGACCTGAGTTCTAGACTCGAAACTGTACAAAAATATGAATTCTCTTCCAGGCTTAGACAAAATCTGTTTTGTTTTTTATACTAGTGATGGGGAAATGTTTCGTAATAATAGCGATGGTCAAAATAAAAAAAATAACACATATGTAATTTATATACTTTAACTATATTTTGCAGACTTGACATAAAAAGAATTCATCAATTATAATTGATACATGCTAAACTGAATCTTAATTCGAGCAAAACAATCACAGTGCCTGTTTTTGTAGAATAATTCCTGCTGTGAATATTCAAGCTAAACTTATTCAATTTTACCTCACTGCAGTTTTCATATGTGTAGGTGTTGTAGGCTATGACAAATGGCCAGTTACAACTATCATGAAATTTGACACTGAAGTTGTTAGCAAATATCTTGCTGCAGTGCTTGTACTTGCTTCCCGATTAACGACAAACATTGACTTTGTACTTCTTACTATGTCTATTCACAATATCACTGCAGGAAACCACCTCGTCGCAGTTATCACATTGGTAAATCTTGTATGCAGGGATGAATATTCAATGGCTATTTTCATGTCGCTGTGCATTACAGCCTTATATAAATTCGGTATTTTCAATAACAGGTTTAAAAACGTAATTTTAAAAAAATCTTATATTCTGTAAGATTTATTAACAACAGAATAAGGGAACGAATATGCCTCTGAATAAATAAAGGTCGTGCATAGTAATTGTCCTCTTTCCATGACGAGTTCGCCTCTCGGTGTCCACATTGGCGACCCAGGAATCGTAGCAGGCCTGGAAAACATACCTACCACTTGACATACCACCGTCCATTACGACATTTCAGCAACTTCTCGACCAAATACACACCTGGAAACCTCGTAAGCTGGGTCTCCTCAGCATAAAAACCACCATTGATGGGTAGGTTGTTCTGATCTTCGAGATAGTAGCTCCACAGACCATAGTCTCGTGTATGTCGCATGTGAAAGAGTTCGGTACTCAAACTCGTCATGAACCCTTTCTCTGAGATGCCTTTCTATATCATGATTCGAAACAGGGAGTCGTCCTTAAATGTCTCTGAGCTTCACATGCTTGATAGGATCATTGGTAGAAAAGCACTCGCGATCGAGCAGTAGCTCGACATATTTACTTAATTTGGAATTGATGATTTATGGCAAGATAATTTGGTTGAAATTAATTTGGAAAAATATAAAAATTAATTATTATTGATATTTTCTGAACTTAAACCTAGTGCTGTTAAAATATTTTATATGAATTTAAATAATAATATGTGGAAAATTTTGTTTTAAATGTAAATTATGAATGGAAAGAAATTTTAGATTATTTAATTAAATGATATAATATAACTAAATATAACTAAAAATATGAATCTAATAGAAGTTAAGAAAGGAAAAGAAAAAAAAAATAGTTTAATCAGTGTTTTTAATGTTTTTTGTTTGATATTGAAAATAAAAAATATAATGTTGGTGATATATTTAGAATCAGTGAAATTAAGAAAAAAACATATTTGATTAAGGATATACAGCTAATTGGTAACACAACTATTTAAAATGTATGAAGTTTTATATTTTGTAAATTCTATTTATATTTTAAAAGCAGGGTTAAAAACTAAAAGGAAACTGTTATGAATACAAAATTATGAAACCTTATTATCTGGATATAACTTGATTTGAAAAAAGTTTTAAGAAAGGAAGATGATTTATGTTAAATCACTTGGATTTGATAGTTTTTTTGATAAAAATTCTGTTATATAAAAAAGAATTACAGTGTTTTTTCATTATCATTTGCTAAAAATTTTTATTTAACAGTTAAACACATATCAAATACTCATTTATACAGTTCTTTGAATGTTTAATTATAATATTATGTCAATGCTTACCTTATATAGATCTTCAATTTCATTTCTGTACTTTCCATCGTTAATTTTTCTATTCATATCAATAGTAATAAAACCATAATCTTTAGCCCCACATTTTGAACAAATTTGTTTACATTTTTCGTTTTCCCTAACTCCACCAACAAAATCATTATAAATATCATTTATATTCTTATCATCTTGTCGACATATTTATAAAAAATTATAATATCTCTTACAAATTATTTTGATACTTAACTATAAGATAGAGCTAAATAAAAATTAGATATTTTAGTCTACCACGAGTAAAAAAATGTTCTCGAATTACATCTCATTTATCCAGAATAACATCAGTAACAAAATAATAACAAAATAATTATTTTTAAATTCATTTAAAGAAATAATTTCATTGAGATTATTAACCTAATATCCTATTTTTTCTTTTAAGTTCTTGATTGGATTTACATCAAACAAATATATTTTAATTCATGTATGTACTATAAACGAGCATAAATGTCACAGATTAGCCAACCATTTTTATATGTAACATTATTTATCAAATTACCGTAGTGTTTCTGCAATTTCTTGGACCAACAATATGGCTCTAATATTACCTTATTATAATTCAAATTAAAATATTTTAGTTCTGTCAGTTTTCATGTTTTTATTGTAATATAATTTGTTTTTTATAAATGAAAAACCATGTATCATTTTAAAATTATAGCTCAGTTCTATATAAACTACTTTATGATATCAAACTCGGTGACCCATCTATTGCTTTAAATATATTTAAATCATATTGAACTCCAAATATAAATAATTATAGTAAAATTATTGTTATTGGTAAAAACAAAGAACTTATTATTCAAAAAGGTCAATGGCATATAGATACATCTCAAATTACAATTAATTTGCATGAACTTTCTAAAAGAGATAATCTAATTTTAGAAGCAAACAATATAATTAAAAAAATAAAATTCAAAGCAAATATGAAACTAAATTAGATTATAGGTTATCAGCTATATTAGGATTTGAAAATATAAAATAAGATAAAATGAATATGTAACTAGAAAATTTTATTTTAATTAATTTGAAATAATAAGGATCAGTTGTAATTTAGCTTATGCTATGTAATAAATATGATGAAAAGAACCATTAAAAACCGATGTTATATCTTATTTATAACCGAAAGGCATGTCTGAATTTGAAGATATAATTGTTTAAGAACCAGTTTAAAATTAAATTAATAATGAAAAAGTTTATGGAATAATTTTTGAAATAAAATATGAAAATAATAATTTAATAAATTATTTTAGAATTTAGTATATTTAATTTTATATTATTTATATTATAGAATTTGATTATTTAGTGAATTTAGTTACATAGTTAAAGGTAAATGAACTATTTATTATAAAATTGAGAGCACATATTGATAAAAATAATATCATAATTCTTTAAAAAATGTATTTTAAAATTACCAGATTTGTGTTAAAACTAAGAAGTTTTCTGGGTTTGAAAGATGCTTTGTAATGATTTGAACTGTGTGAGAAATTAATTATTCTTTTGTTCCATCTTTTCATTAGGTTTGGGTGTCTATAAGTAAAAATTGCACTTACTTGATGGTTTATTTTTGTTAAATTATTATTACATGATATTTATAATTTTTTAATCTTTTGCACTTTTTCATTTTTCTGTCTATTAATAACCATGATGTATTGTTTCAATTTTATTTTCTAAAATTATTCTTTTATCTTCTTAAGAGCTAAAACAATCATATTTGTTTCAACAGTATAAACTTTATGTTTATAAAATCTTATTAAATTCGTTATTCTGTACGTTTTTTATTTCTGGAAAATACATTTCTTATTATCTTATGTAATTTTATATCTAAGAGTTGATTATTTAACACCTTTACATTTTTTTTTTTTTAACATCTCTTTCTGATACTAAACCTATAAATGGTCTCAAAATATTACCATTACTTGCATTTTCATTTCTATAATAACTTTTTGGTTAACATGTGAAATAGTATACATATTATATTTCGAAAAATCACTTGTATCAAATCCATTTATCATTTCTTTCATACCAGAATAAAAATCATATATCTTCATAATATAAATTAAATCATATGTATCTTAATAACATAATTATGTATTTTATTAATAACTTTGTTTCATAATTTTATAGTGAAAATGATACATCAATTCTTTAGATATGTCTAAGTTTAAAATTCCAACAAAAATTGGTTTATTAAATGTTATTTTTTCTTATTGAAATGAACATCAACTAAATGTTCTATATTTGTTGTTGCTCTATTAAACTAGGTTTAATTCTATCATTATGTGAAACCTTATCCATATTTATTCAATTAAAATGGTGACATTTTCTTATGTTTTTCAAAATATAATTATTCATTCATTTCTAGAAATATTTATCAAAATCTTTGCTAGCTGAAATTTTCGTTTGTGTTTTTAATCTCTCTCTCTCTCTCTCTCTCTCTCTCTATATATATATATATATATATATATATATATATATATATATATATATATATATATATATATATATATATAAAGGTCAATTAATGGTTTCAATTATATAATCCATGAATTTTTAACATTTTAGTTTATGTTCCAAACAAAAATTTAGTTATTTAATGTAAAACATATTTATCTGTATTTTCTAATGTTGTTAATAATCTATTCCTTGCTTCTGTCGCTAGTTGAAACTATTTACGAGTTTAATGTAATATTTCAGGATATTTTTAATTAAAATAGAATATCAGACGCCATATTTGCTCGTAATTTACGTGCAGAGATATCTACACAAAATTGCACACATGCAGTTCACGAGTTTCCCGCTAGGTAACACTATAGTCGCCTATTATCACCGGTTGTACCTTAATACCAATAACATATACGGAGGAAGTTTACAACTAATCTAAAATCGATGTAAATAGCACTTTTGACGCACCTGTTCAATGAAAAAATGTGTCGGTATACTTGAAATTCTCAAACTACAACAAAGTAATGTAATGGTTTTCGCTCAGTGATATCGCAACTTGAGATGCCTGGTTCGAATACGGCTTCTATATTTACATTAACGCACCTAGTTACAGATTTTTTACAATGTAGGAATGTTAAATATGCATTGTAGGATACAACTTGTGTACAAATAAGTTTTATAGCTTTTTACATTTCTGAAAGAAATTGTTTTATTTTACAGTAAAAAGAAAGAAATAATTTGATTTCCTTTATTGAAATATATAAACTAACTTGGTTGGTTTGCAGGTAACATCTAAACCCATCTTTTATTCTTTTGGACAACTGCGTGAACTTCAATCACATGTAAAAATCAACACTGCCTTGTACAGACCACTGAACGCTACCCTTGTATGATGTAGCCTGTGTTACACCGAGCCACATAATTGTGATGCGTAAGTTTTTGTGTGTATGAAACGAAACCGGTCGGAGTTTCCGCCAATTTGAATAGTGCACATTTATTTGGGCGTTAATATCTCGCATAGTTACTGTCTCACAGTCAATATTTCTTTATGCACGCAAGGGGTGCTTATGTGAGCGTATATGTATTTCGGGGAAGTAATTTCTTTGTAAAAGTTCATTGGAGCAATGCTCAGTTAATATCAAACTAGCTACAATCAAGTGTTTCTTCTATGTCAGCGCAAAGGTTTTCAGCATCTCTAAACAATATCGGATTTACATGTCTTATTAATTATCATCAAAGATTGAATAAATTGGAAAGCGCGAGGAGTGTCACCTGGGCCACATACATAACCGTATGTAGTCAAGTCGAAGTGACTGATAATTTTTAATACTATCGTGTGACGAACATTTATTCACTTATAAAGTTTTCGTACAGTATAACTGATAAAGTTTCTAATTCGAAGAGATTTGCTCCGACTCATATTCAGACCTACTATATCTGATGTCTGTCTACGGCTAACAAAATGTGAGGTAGTTGTAAGACGATGATTCCTAAATTCTAACTGAGACTCAGTTAGGTAGTAGGCTTTGGCGTATTCACGAATAAGGGCGTGGGGCATCGGAGACGGAGCCAGGGGAGCCGCCATCTTGTTACGTCACCGTTCGCCATCCTTGATGTCATTGACATCCTGACCCGTGTCTCCTTTGAACTTGACCTTGACCCCGACGTCCTTTGACCTTAAACAAATACTAAAAAACCTTTAAAAATTCCAAATACTCTTAAAAAAATTCAAATCAATTCTAACAAAAATCCTAAAAAAAAATGAATTATTAAAAATTATTTTATAAAGTACTAAAAGGATCCTCAGAAATGACCGATTTTTCTATAAATGCTGTCAGGGATCAGCGACTCTGGTGACAGGGATTAGCGACTCCAAGCCAGGTGACCGGGATCAGTACCTATGACCTTTGACCTTGAAAATGCTACAATTAAAAAAGAATTCTAAACAAATTTATAACGAAAATTTTAATTTAAAAATCGTTAAAAAAATTGAATAATCGATTAAAAAATTTATAAAAAATATATAATCAAAATTTGTAATTAAAAAATTGTTTAAAAATTTTAAAAATCGTAAAAAAATTATTAAATTTTTTTTTAATTTCATTAAAAAAAATTCTTAATTAAAAAGTCTTTAACCCCGGCAGCCATTTTCCTTTCTTCCCTCAAAATTTCCTCTTTTCTCTAAAAATTTTCCCTTATGAAATTTATAAAAAATTTCATTACAAAAACTTACATTTCCTGAGGTCTCCCTGCCACACCATCAAGTACTCACCACAGTTCGAATCCAGTAGACGACTGCCTCCCTCGCCACCACTCCCTTCATAGATACCCATTCCGCCATCTTGATTTTTCCGTTCGTCATTTGTTTATGTGCTACTTGTGGCATCCATCTTTGTTTATATGTTACTGGAGGCCACCATATTTGTTTTTCGTTCGTCATTTGTTTACATGATACTGGTGATAGCCATCTTTGTTTGTCTGATACAAGAGGCTGCCAAATTCGTTTTTCGTTCCTCATTTGTTTACATGCTAATGGAGGCAGCAATCTTTGTTTATATGTTACTGGAGGCCGCCATATTTGTTTTTCGCTCGTCATTTATTAACAATCTCTATGAAGCAGCCATTTTTGTCTATATTTTACTGGAGGCCACAATATTTGTCTTTCATTTGTCACTTGTTTAAATATTACTGGAGGCCACCATCTTGGTAGGGGACCACCATCTTGATAGGTGACAGTTAATGAAATTTTCCATCCTATGTTTAAAAAATACTTTTTTTCGAATAAATGGTACAGCTACATGCATGATGCATGAATGACTACAAGCTAAATGTATTAAATATTTTAAAACATATTGTTGTTATAAAAAACTTAAAAGACCAACAGGAGGATACGAAACACACAAATTAAGAAAAACAAATGATTTTATAATAACAATATATTTATATTTTGTAAATAAATTTTCAGAAGAAAACACTTCAACACATAATCTGATATAACCCCGATCCTTAAGTGCTCTTATGATCGAAACCACCTCTTTCATGGTCGAGTGATCCCCACGTTGTTGCCTATCAAGCAACAATTTCAGTCTGTCTACAAGTTTGTTGGGATCCCCGGTAAACATATCGACAGTATAATCGTTGACTTTTCTGCCTCCTTCAAATCACTTGTCGAAGGAAACTCGTTGGGGAAATGTGCAGGACGGTCGAGGAAATAATCATCGTCTTCAACACTATCACTGTCGTCATAGTCATCATCAATGCTATCTTTATAATCGAGTTCACTTCCTGCTGCATCCTCAATATCAAGTATACTATTCTGTGTAGCAGTAGTTGCATGTTAATCAGTATTTAGAGCTGATGACCGTTTATTTTTAAGTTTTTCGACTTCACACTAACATCTTGCAAGTGTAACTTCCACACAAACCGACTGTACTGCACTCATTCCGTCTTTAACATTAACTGTGATGTTATAATCGTCTGCGGAAATGGTACCTATCGATGTAGAAGGATATATTGATGGCATCACTTGCTGGATACCAGTAGACGAACCCTCTCGATAAACAGCGATGAACTAATCGAACCCACGCCTGTACCTTCCTCGATTGTAGCAGATAGCCCTTAACGATCGTCAAAAATCCATATTTCTCTTTCCAGCACAAGGCACACATATCTTTGAAATATGATAATAGTCATGTCCGTATTGACATGATCATCGTAAATGTGGCGTAAATTCATATCGTCCATGCGAAACAGCACCAGCATGTTTGCGTTGTCGCGAAGCATCTGTTTGGGAATGCGCGAATAAGCCTATCCGAGGTACACACAGTTCACTTTCGCGTGTCGACCCATGCTAAAGTATTCTTAAATACAAGTTTGTTTCTCGTAGGCAATGTCGTCGAAGAGAAATATCGAGTTTTGTAGTGCCTCGTTCGGAGGTACGACAGCTTCATTATCACTGCATGGAAAATAGCCCATGACTTTCGAATAAACGTTCACGTTCTTGAACCGAAGGCCATTCGGTTCTTTCAGCAGGCTCAGTAGAACGCAAGTCTTGCCGCAACCCGATGGCCAGCGATGATGCACCTCAGTGTATTCGGAAATAGGCTTCCATGTCGTGATTCGTGGGAGATGGCTTCATCCTCAGCATGAATTCGTATGGGTAAAGTAACATCTTGCATGATAATACATATGTTACCACTACTATCTTGCAGTGAGTTTGGTGCTAATTGCGGTGCCGATTGCGTTACTGATTGCTCTGCCGATTGCAGTGCTGGTTGTAGTGCTGATTGTGGTGCTGGTTGCGGTGCTGATTGCGGTGCTGATTGTGGTGCTGGTTGCGGTGCTAATTGCGATGCTGATTGTAGTTGCAGAGATCAGTGCTACAAATTTTATAATTTCTCTTCAAAATATAATTCCGAGTAAACTTTCTCTGGCAGAAATCGCATTGAAATGACATTCTTGAAATTTCCGTATTGCAGGTCGTTTTTTCATGTCGACGCCACACTGCGCAGAGCTGTAAATGCTTTACCACGGAAGCGACAAAGCAGATGCATCATTGACATTTTTACATCCGTACTGTTCCAAGCCTGGATTGATACTGAAACGAAAATGTTTAAAAGGATTGTGTTTGTTCCTTTCTCGCCTTCTCACGCCAAAGTACATTTTTAATGTAGGCGAAAACTCTATCTCAGAATCGTCACCGGCGACAACCAATTAGCGATGATGGAGGTCACAGCCCCATGGTCGTTGAGACGAAAAGACGCAGGCCGTGGAAGGCATGGGTTATTTCCCATGCAGTGATAATGAAGCTGTCGTACCTCTGAACGAGGCACTACGAAACTCGATATTTGTCTTCAACGACATTGTATGCGAGAAACAAACTTGTATTCAAGAATACTTTAGCATGGGTCGACACGCGAAAGTGAACTATGTGTACCTCGGCTAGACTTATTCGCGCATTCCCAAACAGATGCTTCGCGACAACGCAAACATGCTGGTGCTGTTTCGCATGGACGATATGAATTTACGCCACATTTGCGATGATCATGTCAATACGGACATGACTATTATCATATTTCAAAGATATGTGTGCCTTGTGCTGGAAAGAGAAATATGGATTTTTGACGATCGTTAAGGGCTATCTGCTACAATCGAGGAAGGTACAGGCGTGGGTTCGATTAGTTCATCGCTGTTTATCGAGAGGGTTCGTCTACTGGTATCCAGCAAGTGATGCCATCAATATATCCTTCTACATCGATAGGTACCATTTCCGCAGACGATTATAACATCACAGTTAATGTTAAAGACGGAATGAGTGCAGTACAGTCGGTTTGTGTGGAAGTTACACTTGCAAGATGTTAGTGTGAAGTCGAAAAACTTAAAAATAAACGGTCATCAGCTCTAAATACTGATTAACATGCAACTACTGCTACACAGAATAGTATACTTGATATTGAGGATGCAGCAGGAAGTGAACTCGATTATAAAGATAGCATTGATGATGACTATGACGACAGTGATAGTGTTGAAGACGATGATTATTTCCTCGACCGTCCTGCACATTTCCCCAACGAGTTTCCTTCGACAAGTGATTTGAAGGAGGCAGAAAAGTCAACGATTATACTGTCGATATGTTTACCGGGGATCCCAACAAACTTGTAGACAGACTGAAATTGTTGCTTGATAGGCAACAACGTGGGGATCACTCGACCATGAAAGAGGTGGTTTCGATCATAAGAGCACTTAAGGATCGGGGTTATATCAGATTATGTGATGAAGTGTTTTCTTCTGAAAATTTATTTACAAAATATAAATATATTGTTATTATAAAATCATTTGTTTTTCTTAATTTGTGTGTTTCGTATCCTCCTGTTGGTCTTTTAAGTTTTTTATAACAACAATATGTTTTAAAATATTTAATACATTTAGCTTGTAGTCATTCATGCATCATGCATGTAGCTGTACCATTTATTCGAAAAAAAGTATTTTTTAAACATAGGATGGAAAGTTTCAATAGCTCTCACCTACCAAAATTGTGGCCTCCAGTAATGTATAAACAAATGACAAACGAAAAACAAATATGGTGGCCTCCAGTAACATATAAACAAAGATGGCTGCCTCCAGTAGCATGTAAACAAATGACGAACAAAAAAACACATATGGTGGCCCCCAGTATCATATAAACAAAGATGGATGCCACCAGTATCGTGTAAACAAATGACGAACGAAAAATCAAGATGTTGGAATGATTATATGTGAGGGGAGTGGAGGCGAGGCAGTCAGTCGTCTGCTGGATTCGAACAGAGGTGAGTAATATTGGTGGTGTGGTGGGGAGATCTCAGGAAAGGTAAATTTTTCAATAAAATTTATTAAGGGAATTTTTTGGGGAAAAAGAAATTTCGAGGGAAATTGGGAACAATAACCGCCGGGGTTAAAGACGTTTTCATTTTTAAAAAATTTATTTAATTTTTAAATAAAATTTCTTAACATTTTTTAAATTTTAAAACGATTTTTCAATTAAATTTTTTAATAATAAATTATTTACAAATATTGTAATTGATTTATTATGTTTAAATAGTTTATTAGTTAAATTTTTCGTTATAATTTTCTTAAATTTTTTTTTAGCATTTTTGCATTTTCAAGGTTAAAGGTTAAAGGTTAAGCTCAAAGGTCATAGGTACTGATCCGGTCCCCTGGCTTGGAGTACTGATCCCTGTCACTGGAGTCGCTAATCCCTGTCAGCATTTCTGAAAAAATAAAAATGGTTATTTAAGAGCATTATTTTAATAATTTTTTATCATCTTTTAATAAAAAATAATTTCGTAATTTTAACCTTTTTTTAGAATTTTTTGGAATTTTTTTATGAATCTTTGGAATTTTTTAAGTTTTTTTAGGGGTTTTTTGAGGTCAAAGGTCTTCGGGGTCAAGGTCAAGTCAAATACCACACTGGTCAGGGGTTAAAAGGTCAATGACATCCAAGATGGCGGACGGTTAAAGAACAAGATGGCGTCTTCCCCGCTCCAGCTCCGACGCCCCACGCCCTGATTCGTGAAGCCTCTAAATCCTACTACTCAGTTAACATATATTTGCTTACTTCTTAATAGATTTGTCAATAGGAAATTTCCATCACCATTCACATTTCTGAAAAAGTATAGGATGATTTATTTTTAGGGGTTGAGGAGAATGAATAAAGCGGGATATGTAGAAATTTAATGAAACACATTTTGTGCAGCGAGAAATTGTTGAAATAATGAGTGTTTCTGCGGTTCATAAATGGGGCTGCATCAGAAAATTACGTTCGCTGTGCAACTGATCCTGATAACAAAGTAAACATAGCATTGTCCTTACTACAACAACACCTCTCATTGTCATATCCTGTGCACGATCCTGTATGTATGTGTGTGTATATGTGGGTATTCATAAATGTATATATGAATACGGTTAAGCCTAGTCTTCCATTAAAAAACCTTTGTGACGTTTAGCGATTGAATATAGTGTATACGGAGACTGCTGTATCCGCATGATAAAAACAAGGATGATGTATGATACTTCATCCTACATGTCTGTGATCCTTTATTACATCTAACACTTGAAAACTTATTGAAGTTGACTTTCAACTGTAACTATTTATAGCTTACATTCCGAAGGAGAAAGAAAGGTTTATGAGATAACTTCCCTGACTGGCCTGTGTGTTCCCCCTCCCCCCGCACTCTCTCCGAACAACCACTTAACCACCTCTCCCATCCTTTCAATTTTTGAACGCGTCGACCGAATTTTAAGAAACTTGGTTCATTTATAGTTCATACTTAGTAAGGACACCTGACGTTTACAGTTGTGGATAACGCGAGAGACTTACTTTAAAAATGGCGGTCTTCCTATTAATTAGGATGATGTCATATCTCAGGAAATATTCCACCGATTTAAACCAACTTTCGTATGCTGGCGAAGCAATATGTGAGCATTAAATTAAATTTTGAATTCTCGAATCCGCCCTTCGTAATGCAGTTGATTGCACGTTAACTTATGACACGAGGTTTTCTGAGTTCGAATCTTGGATAAGGCCCGTGTGTATTTGTAATTGTCTTACTACTGTTGCATATGTTTCTGGTTTCGTCTCTAATTATATTGCCTGCAACGAGATGACAAATCATTCCTACCAACTCAGCTTTTAAGATATTATTAAAAAAAGAATTGCTCCCAAGTTGAGTAAAGTAGGCTCATATGTTATATCAGTAACTTCCTGTTTGTGTTGACTATGAATCCAGCGATAGTTTACTTGCACTTCTTAAACTACAACCAAATGAATATATGTCTAATGATTTTCGCAACGTGATATCGCAACTTCAGATGTAGTTCTAGTACAGCATCTGTATTTACTTTAATGTACATATTATTACATTAATATACCTAACGTTTACTTGATAGTGCCAAGCGCCTGTCAACGTGTCTGTCCTCCAAATGTACAGTATGTCGAACAATATAGACATGTTCTGAAAACGAGAATCTATTTTGGAATGTCTTACGCATGCTTTCAATACCTCGTGAGTAGGGTCAACTGCTTTGTGTGAAAAGAACTCCGCACAACCTACGGTTCAATGTCATATGTGCGCCACTCCTGTGTTCCTTGGTTTACTATACGTTTGTCTGTATAGGAAAAGATATATTATTTGACCAAGGCAATCACATTTAGGTCACTGTAGGAGTAAATATAAATAATTCGTTGACAGTCTCTGAAAAGCAGTACCAGTTAAAATCATCCAGTTATGAAAGTGAATCTAAGTTTACGTGTTTGGGAAATACAGCAAATTAGGATAATATTTGCGAAAAGCTGGCGTTTCCGATAACTAGTGAATACAGCCATTGGGCCGGTTAAACATTTCTGAAGCGATATACTGTGCATCCATACGGTGAAACATGAGGTGTTAGTTTTCTTTTCACAGTTTCTTACAGTTGGGTGTCTGAAATTTTTAATTTATAATATTGCACCACATAACATAAATAATATATCCGTCCAAAGAGTTCTTTGCAAATCTGAGTGTAGGCTATGCATGGTAAAGTGAACACTTTTGAGGCCCTAGTTACTTTTCCCTGTCAGACATTTTTTTTTATCCTTTAACCACCTTGTTAGATAAAAAATCAAATTTATGTAATAAACAGAGAGCGTATATTCCACCGCACTCGGTAGTTAACGTCTAAGGATAAAATAAAATCTAGTATTTGACTATTATTCCAAATGAGAGGGCTTTCAAAAGTGCCCACTTTTCCATGAATAGCCTATACTCACACTTGGATGCTATTTAGGTTTTTTAAGTAGCCTTGAAAACATTAATGTTTACTTGAATTGTAATATTCTTTAAATCCATTTTGTAATATATTCTGTGTGAAGGCTGTTTCAAGTATTGATTCAGTGGCATAGCTTGAAATTCCTCAAGAGAAGTGTTACACTGTCTGAAGGAAGGGAGGCAGGCTCAACTGGCATTAGCGGTGCTAACGCATGTGTTAAGACGGGGTGTCCACTGAAATTCCATTTTGATATTCCCTGAATTTTCCCTGTTTTCCTGACAGAATCTTACCATTATCCCTGACCTGTTTTCAGAGCCATAACCTTCAACTAACATATTTTTCCACAGCTGACAGAAAAAATTACATTAGTGAAGTTTAATTAAATTATACTGCAACAGCCCAATCCAGCAGTGCCAACATTTTATTCAGCTCATCGACATTTCTTGCGATACATGCTATTGACTTCACTGGATTGACCAATACAAACCCGCATATATTTTATTTTGCACGTCTACGCCCTATGACATTTGACAAAGATGTATAATTGCTTGTTGATGAACTTAAAAATCCAAATTTGATAACGCATATGATCATAATTTCATCATACTCTATTCACACAACTAAGAACTTTTGCAGAGTAGCAGTTATTTACATTTTCTCTGACACAGCTTAAATACCCCGACTTTTTCCCTGTCACATGAAATTCCCTGTCTTTTCACTGTTTTCCCTGTGGGTGGACACCCTGAATTATTCGAACAAAAGTTATTTCATAATATAATAACACGCAACATAATTTACAGCAATTATGATTTTATCAAAATGAAAGGCTTATTAAATAAGTTTATTCTAATAATTGACATCCGTATGGTAAAAAAAGGGGCGGGGTTACAACACCCATATTGACTCTCTCGCACAGTGAAAATTAAAATTATTTTAGTAACTGTTACAACTTCCTACAAGTAAAATGTTTTTGTCATGGAAGAGTTTATATCCCTTCTTAAGTTATGACATTTTTTTTCGTTAAATAATAAACATCAGTGTTGTGTTTGTACAGCTTTTTAAAAATTCTATTGTTTGTAATTTTTAAAATTATTTTTTATATGAAATACTTCGAACATACCTGTAATATAATTAGCATAAATTCGTAAAGCTATAGCTTGGCACATATTTAACACTCCCCCATAAATCCCTTATGTTTAGTATATACCAATCTTCGGATTCATTTTTAATTTTTTCTTATATTATTTCTACATATAAAATGGTAACACTTCTGGCATTGCTTGACCATATACATTATTTGTACCTAAATGCATAAGAAATAATTCGAAGTATATATTGATTATTTTCATTCATGTATCAATTATTAGCTTTAATACATATTTTACAACATTGTGATATTCCAAATCTTATATCTTGTTATAAAATAAAATCACATCATAATTTTCTAAGAAATATAATATAATGTTAAGACATTTTAACATCATGTCCCATAACAAACCTGGTGCTGTAGAATACCACGAAGTATCAAATTTATATGTTTCTAAACAAACGTATATAAAATTTCCAAATATACCACCTTAAATTAGTACGACTGATTTATTATATAATTTTGTAAATTATTATAAATTTCTATTATTAAATATCTTCCAATCGCATTTAGCATTTTTATAATCTCCATTAGATGTATGAAGTTTATTTAATCTCGAATATAATTTTTCTTTTGTTCTTATTTTTGTTTCTTTTAATTTTTTTATCGCTTTTATATATTTATATGGATAAACATATTTTTAAATTATTCAATTTATTGGTTCATTTTAAAAATATTTTTATGTTTCTCTTAATTGTTATTTTTTATATTGTGACTTAATTTATTAACACTTATACTCACAAATTTTAATGTATCTAAATATCTCAAGTCTAAGCCATTTTAAACTTTTTTATTAAATTAAATATTTCAATCTTAGATAGTACGAATCATTTTAATATCACCTGCTTTATTTTCAAATACTTTTACAAATAAATGTACATCATATACCATAAAATATTGAATATAAACTGGTATAAAATTGGAATTTCGCAATTTAAATTACAATAATAATAAGCAGTTCCTTGATATAATACCATTAAATGATTATGATATTTAACATTTTAAATATTACATTTAAGGTAATATGAAAATTTTTAAAGGTTGATTTTCTAGTTATTTAAAACTTTTTCTTTTTCATTTAATTATATATTTTTTAAATATATATTATGTGTTTATATTTAATATCTTTCTAATTTTTCAGGAAAACATTTTATATCCTCTTCACAAATGACATATTTTTGAATTTTCAAAACCTTCTAACTTTTCTTTTGATATTTTCTTTTCAGTTTTTTTTACCATAACTCTCTTTAATGATTCTTTATTTAGCATTGTTTTTTTTATAAAAACTTATTATTTTTATATATTAAAAGTATAGTAATTTTGGTAATTTTCTTCCTTACAAGCATTTATTTGATATCAAGTGTAACAATCAATGATTGTGTCTGTATTTAAAAATCTTACATATAAATTTTCTAAAGTATTAAGTTTTAAAAAATATATACTTTTTCGTTCAGATCAGCCACTCGGTCATGGATTGTTTGTGCCGATTTAATACACTTTCTCATTTTACTTTTCAGGAATAGCTCACATTATTATCCAGAAATAGTTTACATTATTTTACTGATTTGTGAGTATTTACACTTTGTATAAGGTTGTTTCGCAGAATAAAACTTACATTTTTGGGCAATTTTTACATCCTATGCTGTTATTCCTTTGTTAGAAATCAATTTCTCATGATTAGGTCAACATAAGTGTTTTTCTTTAATAATGAGTATACGAATATTTTGGGCTTTTTTTTTTTCAGGCGATGTGGTCCATGATTCAATAATAAAAAACAAGGAGAAGACCAAAGCTTACTGGGAACAACTTATGATGGCAGCAACTATGGCACATCAACAGAATACTCGGCACACTATTTCAAAAAGTGACCTGAGCATAAGCAGCGAAGGAGAAGATGTGAAGTCGCGCAGCGATACTTCAGAACTAGACTATTTCGATGCACAGTCGCATGTGTCTACTCAGTCTCCCTCAGAGAATCACGAATTGTTGGATCCCAGTCAAGATGGGGAAACTAACGATAGTATGGGGCCTAAAATCGTAGAGACAGTAGCTAAAAAACACTTCGAAAAGATAGAAACGGGAACCGAATCCGAACTTGAACCAAAGAAGGAAATATTTTTCTCGGGCATCGTAAAATCATTGAATAAAAGTATATCCGAGAGTGTGATTGAGCAGGAGATTCGCTATCAGAAAGAACGGGAGGAAGCGCTGATTAGAGAGCGAGAGGAAGCTCTGAAAAGGGCTGCGTCATCTAATTATGCAGCTAACAATGCAGTTCAGCAGTTGCCAAAGCCAATTCCTCTGCCGACTATTCATTCGGCACAGAATTATTACGTACAGGCACCGCATGAAACGTCATTTGCGATTACGTCACCGTTAATCGTTTCACAGTTTAATCCTGCTGAAACTAGGATCGCCCTGGAACTTCGGGAGATGAGAGAACGTGAGGACGAACTACGTAAATTACGCAAGCAAACATTATCTGAACCGGAGAGCTTTGAAGTTCAAGTGACGACCATAGTCGACAATGGTTTCAGTAGTTTCCCAAACACAGACGAGGGAAACTTTTCCGAAAATGGCAGCGAGGGAAAGGACATTCCTGTTGCAGATGACACTAGGTAAGTGTAAGTGAATACTATATTTTGCTTCGCGTAGCATAGTCAAATAATTGCAACATCCTTCAGAATTTCTGCGAAATTATTTATTTAGCTATCTAACCATTACATTCGATATTATTTCTTCAAACTGTGCACGTGTTCAGATTATTGTTTTAAATTGTTGATGTATCACTTCCATTTGTGATGCGACACGAAATTATTTTGATATCGATTATCGAAATCACGATAAGCTATTTTATGTGATGTAAATGTGAACATGTGCATGATAGTTATAATATTGTTTAATTGAATACCGTTGATATAAAAGAGTTTAAGCCAACCATGTTCGTTTTCGCTAAACTTTCTCCTCTACATATGTGTGACAGCCTTACAAACATATAATTACCTGCCTTTTCACAGATATATGGCCAGCACACAATAGCCACTAGTATTATATGTTCCATGAAAAAAGTTTTGCATCGCATAGCCTATGTAACTGAACAATTTAATATTATTCAGAAGTATGTTGTAATTATTTTATTTTCAGTGATGTTATTTGACTGTTTTTTTCTGACACCATACTGAATTTGTGGACATACGTCGTTTTGCATGTAACCATATGACAGATTACGTAAACTCAATGGTTGATTGGAAAGAATTTACAAATATTGCACAGGTATTTTAAATTTAAAACGGAACTCTTGTTGTAAAATTAGTTTTTTTTTATCATTGCTTTTATAAGAATTTTCAAGTAATCTTTCAATGAATAGTGACTAAATTGAGATTTTTGGACATTCGCCATTGCAACGCTGGTGTGTCTTGGAAAAACAGGGCTGAGCACGAAAAAAAACTTAAATAAGACAAGTAACATATGGACGAGAAAATAAATATATGTATACAACACTGGAAAATTTCAAGAGGGAATAGAGTCAAAAAATAGAACAGCGACTAATTACGAAAAATATATTTATAGATACACAAATAACAGATAAAACATATAAAATAAGACAGGCTAGAAACCTGCTTGAAAAAGTTAGGACAACACTGACAAAATAATTAGGAACAAAATGGGAAGGCACAGCAAAGAAACGCACTAAAACACAGTAGTTTTACCAGACACGACAGAATGCAAGCCAGGTATACCGTAGTGAAGCATATATAAGCAAAAAGCGAGAAAATTAGTAGGTCAGCTAATACTTGAATACGGCCAAAATTTCGTAAGGTGTGCGCATCAGCAGGAAATCTTTCGGCAGGTACGGCAACTCGTCCCGTTTGTCCAAGGCACTAAGTGAATGCATCCTTCCGAATGCCAAAATTTCTGAAAGGGTCTAATGACCGCTTGGACAACAGGCATATATTTTTATCAACTTCTCCCTGATTCCCCTGGAGTCGCGTTTAATAAAGCCAGAGTTTAAGGGGGGGTGGAATGGAGGTGACTAATTGATGGGCACTTGCCGACAGTGGAGCGAATGTGGGTAATTAGCCAATGGGAAGCATTGGCAGGATGGAGGATTGCTCACTAAACTATAATTAGCCAATCGGTGAGATTGGGGGGAGGGGGTGGTGCGAACACATATGACTGGTAGAACAAAGGTTTCCGAAGACACCCATGAAAATTCGACAATTAAATATATTGGAGAGGGTGGAACGGGCGTGTTTGAGGCATGTTGACTAAACACTAATTAGCCAATGAGAATAATTGGTGGGATAATTGGAGGGGGTGAAACGAAGGTGACTGATAGGTTGAGTTAGAGCGAACATCCCTGATTGGTCGGGTGGAACAGATGTGAGTAGTTAACCATTGAGAAACATTGGTGAAACGAAGATTTCCTAAGACACCTGAGAAATTTAGCCAAACGAGTGATTGGTGGGAGTGGAACGGCGGTGACTAGTTGATATAGGCTTGCCGACTAAACAGTAATTGGCCCATGGAAGCATTGGTGTAGATAGGGGGCCACAATTAGCCAATGAGAATCACTGGTGGCATTGGAGGAGAAACGATTGATTGAACACTTAAATATATTGTAAAGGATGGAACAAATGTGAGTAATTGATGGAACGAATGTAAGTAGGAGGGGGTGGAGCAGATGCGACTAATTGCCCTTAAAATTTAAGTTTTTAAATAATTTTTTATACATTTTAAAATAAATTTTATATTAAAATTGTTTATAATTTTTTGAGAAAGTGAGAGCCAACTAAGATGGCGGCCTCCAGTAACATTTAAACAAATTAACGATAAAACAAATGTGGCATCCTCCAGTAATATATAAACAATGGAGAAACGAAAAAACAAATATGGCAGCCTCTAGAAATGTATAAACAAATGACAAACGAAAAAACAAATATGGCGGTCGAATGCACCTAGGAAGATGGCGGGCGTGGAGGAAAATTTTTTTTAAACATACATTTTAAAAATATCTTTTATAAAATATTTTAATTAATTTAAATTAAAATTTTCATAATACAATTTTTTATAATTTTTTAAAGAATTTTTTGGGGGTTTTGTTGTCATATGTAACTGGGGCAAGGTCAAGGTCAAGGATCAAATGTATGGGTGAAGGTCATATTGGTCAAAGGTGGCGGACGGGTGACGTAACAATATGTCGGCCGAGTGGCTCCGGCTCCGATCCCAGATCCCGTTGTGTCCAAACATACATGATCCTAATACTTATTCCTACAATATTTCTGGAGAATGCAAATCCAGATCAACTTGCACACATAACTGACGGCTAAACGGTATGACCTAAAGAAAGAAAAAATTGTAGATCTTCTTAGCAGTGTGTACGATAGTACAAGGAACTTAGAACCTTATATACAGGATGGTAAATTTATTGTTCTGATTTTTAACTAATTACCCATTCTCTATTAAAAAAGAGTCCATTGTGATGTAGTGGTCAGACAACTAGCCTCCCACCTAGACGAACTCTCTCAATTCTCGGCGAGGTCAAGTTTTTGCAAATGGTGCCAAGTATTGCAGAATTTTAGAGAATTCGGTCAAAAACAAACCGACTATCACGCAATAACATAAGGTTTAAACAGAATGGCGAAGTAAGATTGTGTGTGAACTTCTTTTTAGTTTACCTACAGCAAGTGTAAATCGTGGTAATGAAATTTGGTATCATCAGACAACCAAAAATTGCAGCACTTCTCATGATTATAGGTTTCGCTAGACGTCTCATACTTCGTGCAGAACAGTTCACTCAATAAAACTTAATTTTCGTGGATGGTTTCCCACTTCACTAAATACTGACACTACAAAAGTTCTATCAGAAAAATGGAAAGAGTCTGACTAATTTGTATGCTTGTTATGCAGATAAATGAACTTGTATCACATTATAAGTAAACAAGTAAGAAATTTAAATGATTGTGAAGAAGACACTTAGCAAACAATGGCAGCAATCGAAGCCATTACTGCTGCCTGAATCGATGATCACGTTCATTCATCCGATGCAATATTGGATATTATAGGCGTAGACATACTATTCTATTCTTTTAAAATATTAGTGGTGAGTTTGTGCGACCAAACCAAAACCTGAACATGTTGTAGTGACCATATTTTCTCAAGTTTTGCTGTAAGCATAGTAGGGACAAGATTCCATCATTTAAGATTTTATAGCCGTAGGAGACTATAGGAACTGTTAAGGTGAGGTCATGAAATTCTACATACAAGTATCGTTTTCAGCCCCAAGAATGAACATGTGCCAGGTTAAGACCTACGATATTTTCTGGGCATACTGGTTTGCCTTTATGTTATGTAAATATGTTAAAATCAGTTTTCATCATAATATTTGTCACGAAATCAGTTTGCTATATAGCAGGGTGGTTGCAACAAATAATTGAAACAAGAAGTGATGTGATAAATTTTTCAAAATAATTAATTAAAAACGGAGGGTTCGGGGGTCGTCCACACACGATAATTGAAAACAAAATTCTTCAGTGTAGAAATAGTTGTTTCTGGAATAGCTTTACAAAGATGAATGGGCCATAAAAATTTCGTAAATGCATCAAATAAACCTAACGTTTGTCCCGGACATGTTTAATTACCGCACAAAGTTTGTTTTTTTACTCTTTCGGAAATATCTTGATATATATATTTCCAGATAAACTTATGCCAAATAACATTTTATTAACCATAAGGAGAGCATATAACGGGGTTGAATAAATGTACTGAAAAACCATATCAAGGATATTTTTGAGAAAATACCTTATGTTGTCTTGAAGAACGAGAATTACAGTCCAAAACGCCCTTAAAATTTTGTACTTTTTAGGTGTACTTCTTCTCAAATCTGGACTAATAATACCACTGAGCTAAGTACCAGACTGTTGATGCTTTTCAATATCTTGTAATTCAATTATGACATTACTTAACAATGCCCCACAAATATTTGGTTCTGGCGGAGAAGAGGATTCCTCATAATGAATCTGAAACACGTGTGACAGTTCATCTGCAACAATAATTTGAATACCACAAACGTGTCTAAATTATAATTTAAGAGAAGATATTTTAAAAATCTAACATCCATGTGTTCTATTTCATGATGAGTAGGTAACAATGGAATAGTTTGGTTATTTATTTCAAGCAGGAATTCCCTGTGTTCCCAAAATTGCTTGATTTTATCAGTAGCAAAGAAGATTCCTAAACACTAACTCATACACTGACAAAACTTTTCTTTCTGGAAGTGTCAGGGTGCATGATGCTAAAATGACAGGCTACCTCTTACCATCGATTTTTAGCGACCAAAAAGCAAAGAGTGCTATACTCAAGGCGTCTGTAGAGAATAGATGGTCTAGAAATGTCGGCTGTCCGGAGAACAAGTGGGGTAGCGATATTGTTCTTTGAGGAGAAAAAAAATCTGCTCCATTTTCTCTCAGGGCATTTGATAAGTAAATTTTGGAAACAATTTTGAATAAATATTCATCATACAAATGAATCGTGAAATCCCTTTTTCATCTTTAGGTGCTGTGAAATTTCTGATTGAATTTGTTCCCTCTGGGTCAATTGAAACACCCATCTCTAGAAATAAATGATAAAATGGAAATTTCTTGGACAGCAAACTTTAACTTTTATATATTTGTACGATACCAGCCTTGCACAGTATTTCCGTGAGCACATGTGCTCCAATGGCAAGTCCAAAAGTGACAGCAGTGTACTGGTACAAATTCCATGGAACACAAACTCCAGTGACATGTTCTGATTTTTAGTAAGAGTAATTTAGTTGTACACAGTGTTTAAATAAAAACTTGAAATACTTGGCCTTACGAATCCAGTGGAAAGCTAACTTCAAATTGGGTAGCGGCACACACTGATTGTTCAAATGCCTGTAATCAACCACTAAAAGATGGTCGTTTTATTCCTTATGCACGAGGAAAGCAGGGGAGCCAATTATGATTTTGATAGCTCTATAACCACATTGTCTAACATACTGAATTATTTTCTCATTATCATCATTTCTGGAGAACCAAGTCATAAGGATAGTATTTCAAAGGCTTATGATCCTGAAATTTAATGAGATTAATACAACCAAATTTTGTGGTTAGAACATCAGGAAAATCAGTACACAAATGTGGCATGGCGAATTGTTTTCCTTATCAAGGTACTTTACTTCAAGGAGACTGATTATCTTCTATTTCGTACACGTGTAATTTTTTTTACTGGTCTGCTCACAACTAGAAAAGTAATAATCACTCGTTAATTGAATTTAAACTTAACACATTTGGCATGTACGTCAATAAGAATACCTTCCTTTGTAATAAACTCTGATCACAGAATTCGATCACTCTCAATTGTTTCACACACTAAAAATGGGGAACACCGAATGAACATGTCAAGTTTGATTTTCATAACGGCAGCTAAATTGTTCGGCTATGGTAGATCTATAGCTGTAACACACTTCAAATTTATTTGCTAGGTCCTTTTAACAAGTCTATGATATTTTATTTTTGAAGAAGAGATCCTGAAATAAAATTATCCCCTGAATGTGTATCAATAAGCCTATCGATAACAAGTGAACCTGAATGAGTAGCAAGGTATGGCAAAATGGCTGGGTTAATAGTAAAACAATATGTCACTTTCTTGTTCTTAACTACCCATTTTTATTACATTTATACATTTCGTATTATTGTTTCCTAAATTATCCCCAATTTATTCTTAGGAAAAAAAAAAGCACACTGAATGATCTTCCGTACTATAATTTTAAGTTTTCACAGTTTTTTTCTTTTTGCAAAATTTGCCTTGTTGGGTGGTCCATATTTTTTCGGTTTAATACACTACCCTACATTTTTTTGTTTCCTTATTTTCCTTCGATTGTTTACGTTCTAATTTAAATTAGATTGTTTGTTCATAACAACAACAAGTTTTCTCAGATTTCTCAGTTTGCTTTGCAATTGTAGACTGACTTTTGGATTTACTCATAAATGCAAAGTGGCTGAAACTGTGTGTTCAGAGACTTCATCTGAACGCTTTTTGTGAAATTTGGCGGAAGTACTTTTGAAATGAAAAGTTATCTTTTTCCACAAGTGGTTTGCAAAAGCTACATTTTTTAAAATTAATACACAGCAAAAGTTTGCGGCCTACTAAAAAAAAAAAAAGCTTAAATGCTCTTTGTGGTTCAATTCATCGCACATTATTGAGTCTATTTCAGTCTCTGGCAGGTACAAACGAAGGACAATAGCTGCTTCCTTAATGTCAGTTATATAATTTGCCGAAGGCTCAGGGTAACGTGACCTGTTAACCACGCTCACATAATATTAACTAACATTCTTGCTGAGATGAAATAATCAATAATATCCAGCAATTAGTAATCGGGAATACTACTACTTGAGTGATTAATTCTCTCAAAAATTGTCATGGATATTCAAATTATCACTTTCAGGGAAAAGTCTAAAATCAACAAGAAATAGTTAAATAGTTTAATATTTTCACTGTGGCCACAAGTTGTACACAATTATATTTCATCATTGGCCTTTTACAAAATATTCGTGGAAATTACTTTGTAATCGGAACCGGTCTTACTGTTAACTGATATTACCTATTATAAATACATCAGTTAGAAAATTTAGTTGAACACATGAAATAAAGGTCGTAACAAATTATTATGAAGACCTTAAAATCAATTTGATTCTTGTTCATATAGTAAACTACAATTTCTTAAATCTTAATAAAGTCCTTAATGTAGTTCAGAGTAGGATTTTGTTCTCTTGAAGCCGCAGAATATTTTGATTAATGAGAAGGAACTGAAGATGTATGAAGTTTTGAAGACTGTCTCGAGAGGAACGCGTCTCAATAGTCGAGAATGACATGCTTAAGGCCGCATCACTCATCGGACTCGGGACTCCTTAAAACATGCAGTGATGTATTTACTGAATTGTGATTAACTATTTGGACCACTAGAAAACATGGATTACTGGATTAGCGGGTTATTTGATCGTTGAGTTACTGGATTCTTCGATCATTGGATTCTTGGACGCACTTTCAACACAAAACGAGTTGAATTAGTTAATTGTACGGGGCACTAAATGAGGGGAGGAACGTGAAAAAATCGAAGCGAGTCACTCACCTGTGTGTGAGAATATCCTTGAAGTACTTGACAGTTTGCTGGCGAAAGAGAATTCCTTAGACGATTTCATGCTGTCTGTTGTTGGGTCTAGCAATTAAATCAAGAGCCATCGAACTTATTAAGTTTCCTGCGCCAATTACAGAAAGAGTACGCAATATGGCGAAGCGCGCATTGGCGTATAATACTGGCTGCTGCGGGCATTATTGTGGATACGTTGAAGGAGTAGGCCACTTGGCCTCTAAGGCATAGTTGGGGACTCTTACCATCGCCTGCAAATGGGATGTGGGCCAGGCAGATGAGAAAGTGATGGCTAGTCAGGCGAAGAGGGGAAAGGAAGACTGGATGATTTATATGTATAACTCTGCAGATGTCACGTGGAGGGGAAAAAAGAAGACAGCAAATTCTGCAAGCTTTGCTGTACTTGGCAGTAGCATATCAAGTCGCATATGGGTGACACTTGTCGCGCTGAGCTGTTATTGGCATTGGTGGGATGTGTTAAACATGATGACGAGCGCTCCAGCAGTAATGTGCCTGGGACGCGGTCCTGGTAGTGGAAAGCTGCCGCGGCTGTGAGCAGCTCAGGTTGGCACAGCCACAACATTTCAAAGCAGTACTACACCAGAAAGAAAATTCTCGACTGCAAAATTTTAATACGTACAAATTAAAATTCCCTGAAATACATTTATTTGCCACTTCATTGCAAAAAAATATATAGCGATGTCCAAAAATATAGACATGATGTTATTAAGAAAAAGGGGGGGGGGGGGGTGGTGGAGTGAGTGAGATGTAACTATTGATTGGTGGAGTGCGATTATTTGTGATGTGTGGCAATGCTGTTCTGAAAGGGGATGTGACTGAGAAATCAGGATGTGAGTAGAGGTATGTCGTGGCCGTGACAGAGCGACAGCGACCAGCAACTCGGATAACAGCTGGCACTGGTTGCCGATTCGTGGGAACCCGTCGGCGCGGTCTTCTCTCATGACATGTGACAGCGGAAAACCCTGGAGCAGTGACAGTCGCCGTGACAGGAAATATAATACATCCCTATATTCAAGAGATCCCATTTCCACCCATACAATGTTAACACAGATTTTCCTTTGTGACGATCCTGATATTGCCGCATTTTCTAACGATTAAGCCATCGAAGACTTAGAAACAGCGGCTTTAGACTGAGCAGCTGTGGTGAGTTGGGTTTGATTTACCAAAATGCCGAAATGCTCATTTGCAGTTTCATGGCTCTGTTTAACACTTACTAAAATGTTATTACTTGACATAAATGTGTTTGATATATCTGGCACTGGTCTAACAGTTATAAAACTGTTAATCTGTGTTACATGTGTTCGCCTAGTTAAGCACCTATGTAATTCAGCTTGATACATTACAATGTAAAAAATAGTGTAAAAATACACGTACAACGTTCTGGTAATTTTACATTTCCCGTGTGTAATTTGTAAAAACAAGTACAGTACGTGTAAATTTATAGCACTGTACAACTTTATTCATAACATAGCACACTGATATTATAAAAAAACACAAATGTATTGATATATTAACAATAAGAGCGGTGTAAATTTACAAATTTGAAAGTACATGCAAAAATCCACGAACGTGAAGTATTAAAACCCAAATCTGTGTATTTTACATCCACGCCAATGTTGTATTAAAACACGTACATCAGTGTAACAGTACATATTTTTCTATTTCAGTCAATAGGTAGTACAATCTTACTGTAAAAAACACAAATATAATGGTAAATTAACACTAAAAAGTGCGTGAAGTTACAAATGCGAAAGTATGTGTAAAAGTACACAAATTCATGGTACTAAAACCCCAAGTCTGTGTGTTTTTACAACCATTCCAATGTTTGTATAAACATGTACATCAGTGTAAAAGTACATGTTTTACTATTTCACTCAAAATGTAGTACCATCTTACAGCAAAAAAAAAAACAAAACAAAAGTGTACTGGTATATTGACATTAACAATGACGTAAAATTATAAATTCGAAAGTATATGAACGAATATTTACACATACAAATTAATGGTAATTTTACATTTTTATGTGTAATTTCCTAAAAGGAGTACCCTATTTATGTAATTTTACACTAATGTTCCTATGAATTTAAATATAATTACAAGTATTTGCTAAACACATGCGAGCTAGCGGTCGGGAGTGGAACTACTTCGAACTCCTTTTGTGTTCAAAAGAAAATCTTAACTCCCGCTGATGGTATATGCTGGCTTTTGTATAAAACTACCTCTTCTATATCTGAAGTCAACGGTTATCTACTTATTGGAGATTACTTTTTACAACTCTGTTAATGTACAGAAATTTTGTAATTACAGTGGCGCAATAACACCTGCAATGTTTATGTACATTTACAGCATGTGGCAGGAAATCTATAATTTACATAGCCAAATTGCATGCACGGAGTGCATGTTATTAAACACCATAATAAGTTAAAATTACGAACTGATATGGTAATATTACACTTACAGTGTACATGTAATTACATATGATGAACATTACACAGTAACAGACTGGTGTAGTAAAATTGCCATAGCAATGATTGTGTTAATTTACAACTTGTGTTAGAAAATTAGTAGCAAGTATAGAAAAATAACATGTACAGAGTACATGTGATTTAATGTGATGATTAGTAAAAGAAACTGACAGGTATGATAAAATTACACTAACAAAGTTTGTGTAAATTTACATTGTGTGGATTGATGTTAGTAACAAAAAAAGTAACATGACACATACAGAGTACGCGTAACTGAACATGATGATTAGTAAAAAGAATAACAAGTATAGTAAAATTACACTGGCATTGTATTTATAAATATATACGGGACACCCAGTAGAAGTGACATACACATGTACGTGTAAAAATACACGAACATGTGTGGAGATTGTGCTGCCACGTACACTCGTGTAAAATTACACAATTTTTTATAGTGTACATCATGCAGTGAAGCTTCTATGTCATTTAGCTCCTAAACTTATAGTGATAAAGTTTTAAACTAATCCCTTCTATCAAATTTTTCAAACAGTTCACTGAGGATGGAACATACTCTATCAGTGCTACGCTCACTATTCGGTGCAACGGATCCATAGCTTTAATGCCGCGAGACGAGCCCACAGATTATAAACGAGTTCGTCCTTGAGAAGGTACTTAGTAAACGTCACACACTCCATCTTAACTAAACATGGTTACCACAGTAAAATTACAATAATTAATAAACTACTGAGATAGTGATAAAATGAATCATGCGCGCAATTCACACAGCACAACCAGTGCATGTATTAACTCAAATTAAGTAAAATAGTTGTAATAAAATTAAATATTGGAAAAAATAAATAAAATCGTTAAGACACGCAAGAAATACCATAAGAATCCTAATTTAGCATCTGAATGTGTGGCTACTGTCCACGTCATTGACATAAACAGTGGTCAGGCAAGATGGCCAAAAACAGCAATGAAACAAAAGGAATGTGATATAAACACATGGAATGGCGAATGACTGCGACAAACAGGGGATAAAATAAACGCAAAGATAATCACAGGTAAATAAAAATAGAATATGTTACCTGTTTCGTTACTGACAAAATATGTTATCTCAAAACATACATATAAATATTAATACATTACTACATCAGCACATACGAAAATTAACTCAGGAAAACACCAAGCTGCTAGCATTTAATTTGGTTCAAAACACTTTCAACACTGGTGATTGTAACCACAAGTAGTGTAAACAAACACAAACGCTACCACTTGATTTGTGCCACTACGATATACACACTGCTGCCAAGCATCACTTCGAGGATTCATGAATCTATGTGCTAGAACAATGAAACAAGAAAATGCAAAACATTTGATATAATTAAATTCTAGGCAAAGCAAGGTCAAACACAGCCAGCAATCCCATGTCGAACTTGCTTCTCAGTAGTATGTATAGCCCTATAGGGTACGAGGACAATGTATTTTAAATACTAGGCAAAGCAAGGTCAAACACAGCCAGCAATCCCATGTCGAACTTGCTTCTCAGTAGTATGTATAGCCCTATAGGGTACGAGGACAATGTATTTTAAATACTAGGCAAAGCAAGGTCAAACACAGCCAGCAATCCCATGTCGAACTTGCTTCTCAGTAGTATGTATAGCCCTATAGGGTACGAGGACAATGTATTTTAAATACTAGGCAAAGCAAGGTCAAACACAGCCAGCAATCCCATGTCGAACTTGCGTCTCAGTAGTATGTATAGCCCTATAGGGTACGAGGACAATGTATTTTAAATACTAGGCAAAGCAAGGTCAAACACAGCCAGCAATCCCATGTCGAACTTGCGTCTCAGTAGTATGTATAGCCCTATAGGGTACGAGGACAATGTATTTTAAATACTAGGCAAAGCAAGGTCAAACACAGCCAGCAATCCCATGTCGAACTTGCTTCTCAGTAGTATATATAGCCCTATAGGGTACGAGGACAATGTATTTTAAATGAAAGCTGTGCGTTTCAGAGGCTCTGCGTCTTTCAAGGGCGGTTGGAGAGGGGGTTTGGGACGGGGGGATTCGGGTCGACTCGGCCGAGTTCAGGATTCTACGGCTTGTCTCTGGGAAGGGGGGGGGGGGGTGCTCGAAAGCCTTCGACTCGGGGTTGTCGAATGTACCCGAAGGTGCTTAGCAATTATGCCCACTAATTATTCAAGCATATCTATGTATGTTTTAGGGAAAGCTTGGGCCATATTGGTTTTATAGGCATAGGGTGTGTCAAATCAAAACTCTGTACTTATTATCCCGTTTAGAATTACCTTTTCTTAAATATTTTTTTAAATTCTACCGAAATTGTAGATAGAGAAAAATGGAACCATGCTAAAGTCTCTCATTCAATTACTACATTTCTAGCTGTTCTCTCTTGGGAGTCTAATTATTACACTATGTCGGAATATGCAATTTAATATTATCTCGACTTTTTTGTAGGAATACGAACATGCTACTTATTATTTGTTTTTAATATATGTATATGTGACTAATCCAAGCCCATAATAAGAGTAGCCATCACCCGCACAATTATGTTATAGTCTTGGTATCTATCAGCATCTACCAATACTTTCAGAGGCATAGTTTATTTTAATTTAAATATCAATAGTGTTAGATCCTTGATACGTGGAATGTACGAGAGCTGATCAGTTGATAGTTAGTCGTATTTTAAATGCTCTTGTTGGTCATCATTCCATAACTCATCCAAACTTTCGATCAATCCATCATTCTTCCAATCTTCCTCTGCAACCTTCACCAATCTTCCACAATCCTCGTCAATCTTCGCCAATCATCAGCAATTCTTATCAATTCTCACCAATACTCATCAATTTTCACCAATCCTCATCAATTCTTGCCAATCCTTCGCAAATCTCGTCAATCCTCACCAATCCTCGGCAATCCTCACCAATCCCCTCCTCTGCAATCCTCTTCTTAAATGTTCAGCAATCCTACACCACAATACTCATTAATCCTCCTGTGTAATATTCACCAAACCTCTGCAGTCCTCACCAATCCTGACCAATGTGCACAAATCTTCACCAACCCTCATCTGCAATCCTCAGCAATCCCACTTACCACAATTAATCCCATGTTATGCAATTATCAATGCATGCACCACAATTAACTATCCTCCTTCGCAATCCTCACCAGTCGTCACCAATGCTCACCAATCATACACAATCCTCACCAATCCGCACCAATTCTCCACAGTCCTTGCTAATCCTCATAAATCCTCACTAATATTCACAAATCCTCCGCAATCCCCACCAATCCTTAGCATATCTGCACACCACAATTCACCCCATATACTGCAATTAATAATGTATGCACTGCAATTAGCACCACATAAACCACAATCCACACTGCATGTGCAATGATATTGCTCTGAATTCCTCAACAATCCTAAGCAATCCTCTACCACAATCGTCACCAATCCTCCACAATTACACACGCCAATTTCAGTAATCCTCCTATACAATATTCTGCAATCCTCACCAATACTCCTTGGTATTCCTCATTAAACCCTTGATCGATCCTTTGTTTGATCAATCCTTTGCTTGATCAATTCTTCGGTTTGTTTTCTATGCCCACCCACACCCCACACACACACACACACACACACACACACACACACACATATATATATATATATATATATATATATATATATATATATATATATATATATATATATATATATATATGGGTGGGCATATGTCATGATCATATTCGCCTCCTGTTTAGTAGAATATATTGAGAGTACTTTTATTTATAACAGAAATTGTAAAGTCATCGTAATTTAGAGCTGATTGCTGTTTATTTTGAATTTCATCGATTTCACATGACAGTCTTGCAAGTGTATATTTTGCGCGAACCTACTCTACTATACGCCGCAGGTCACTCACTCCTTCATTAACTGCATCATCATGATCGCTTGTGGAATCAGTACCCATCAATGCAGTAAGATTTATTGGCGGCAGCACTTACAGGCTCTCAAAATACGAATCCTTGCAGTTCTATATGTAGTTCTTCAATGCATCGCTTGCATAAACTGCATATGGCCACTGTAGTAATGCTTTATCACATTAAAAATTGTCTCTTCTTACAGATGGTTCTTTAATGTCGACAAGATTTTGACCGAAGGTGAAAACTCTATCGCAGAATCAGCATCGAATGCAATCAGGTGGCGATGATGCAAGTCCCGGCTCCATGATCGTCGAAGTCAAAAGCAGGCTTTCGTATTCGCAATTCATCTTCACTCTGTAGAGAGAGAAAATGCATCCAAATAGATGTTAAATTTTAAATGTCTGAACATAAACTAAGGTATCAGCATGCATTACAACTCTATATTTACAATCTTCCATCACTCGGAAAACTATAAAATTTTTCTAAGTCAGACAGAAAATTAACATTTTTTTACGATTTCGGTGTTTCGAACTTGGGTCCATACTCCGTGCCTAACAGTTACAGATTGCCAAAAATGTATATAAATTGAAAATGAATACTGAACCGCGAGAAAGTTATGTACGGACATCGATAAAAGGCTTCCAACACTCTGGTATAAAATCGAATTGCAAACCTGTAATCACACTCCGATTTATATATCCGACGCCTAAAACTTACGTTTCGCCTTTATTTTAAATTTCTTATATATGCACCGAACACTGGAAAAAAATATCACATATTTCTAAGTCCGAAAAAGAAGTAATATATTTTTAATAGTTTCGGGTATCGAAATCAGGTCTTCACACTATAACTCGCATTTGGATATTGCTGAAATTCTTATATCAAGTGCCCATGAAAACTTAACAGTGAGCAATTAATGTACGAACATCTCTAAAATGCTTCCAAAACTTGGGTCACTAAACGAATAGCAAACCTCTTGCCACACTCTGATTTCTATAACCGATGCTTAAAACTTACATTTCGCCTTTATTGTAAATTCGTAAATCATTTTCCCATCACTCAGAAAAAGCCGTCCCATTATTTCTAAGTTGGACAGTAAATCATTATTTTCAATGCTTTCAGTTCACGAACTCAGGACCCTACACCACGGCTACCCGAGGCACATTGCTTAAAACTTTATACCGGTCGCTCATAAATACGAAACAGAAACAAACGGACGAACTGTGCTAATAAGCTTCGAAAACTCGTGCCTTTAACTAAACTGCGTAACTATTATACCCTTACATTACTCTTCTAAAACTCGCGTTTCGCCTTAATTACATATCCCTGAAACATTCTCCCATCACGGAGTGAAAACAGCAAAATTTTTATAATTCCGCTAGAAAGTAACTTTTTTTTAGTCTCTAGTCTCGAACTCAGGGTCCCACGCCTTGCCTAACCACTGGATATGGCTTAAATGTATATATTAGGTGCGTATGAACATGTAAAGCGAAAGAAAATCACGTAAGATGTTCGTAAAAAATGATCCCATGCACAGGTCGGTATTCGAACTGTGGTCCCTATATCATACTTTAGATCATCTTCATTATTCGTCCACAATGTGTCTAACAGCATACATTAGGATATGTTTCATATACCTTACATTTATACCGACTCTATACCAAATAGTAATACGGCGTCACTTACGTGGTTCTTCCATGAAAAACGGCAGTGTATTTGTGTCGGTTTTGGTGGCAAGGCTAACAGAGATGTCCACCATGACGCCACATTATGATCGCTCTAGGCACGGCCTTCGTTAGTAGAAGCCCGGAGTGTTAAACTTGGCAATCTCACCGAGGTAGCAGGCAGGTCGGGGGCCGATCCTGACAGCGCGAGGACAATCGAGCACACGATCGCTAAGTTTATTACGTCATTCAATTGGTCCATATACGAAAAATAATTGAGTTATTGTTACCAAAGTAGCTGCACTTTAAGAGACAATTTATCTGTGTGTATAAATCGTAGTGTGAACTTTCAGTAAACCGTATTTTATTTTGAAATTATTTCTTGCCTGTTTTAAAGAAATAATTGTTTTAAATGTTATTTAACTTTTAGGGCATGTTTTTATGTCTTTTATAGCCATTGGTAAACAAGATCCTATTTATTTTGTAAACTATGTGTTGGAACATATCGGAATGAAACAAAAGTTTGTATTTTGTTACGAAATCGTGTTGCAGTATTTTACATTTCCTACTCTGATATTTATATGCTTAATTTTCTCTTTTGTTAATAATATAACATTCTGTACTTTTATGATGGAGACATATATACCTATTGCGTTTCCGTACACCTGAGTTCCGTAAGCATAAAATATTATCACGCTACATCGACACTCATTTGCCCGTTTTGTTGTTTATTTCTTGAAATTTTCTAAATAAACTAAAGAATTGCTGAATATTCATTTACAGTAATTCTGCAGTTACAAATAAATTAAGTTAATTATACTTTGATAGAGAAATATGGTACGTTACACAGTACTGTAAACAAAATATTAAAATATAACAGAAAGAAATGCAACCAATATACCGTAATAAATACTGATACTTCAGTTTTTTTGAAGTGTTGTTACCTGTTATTTCGTGTCACGAATAATTGTTAACTTCCTCTTCATTTCTTACTTTTCTTTCTTCAACCTTGCTTTTCCGTGACAACTGATCTGTCCAGTGCTCTGAGCAATTTTTCAAAAATTAGTTTCCCACATTTGAGAGGATGTTAAACAATACATTCTTCACGGAGTTTCCACAGGGGCACACAACATCCATAAATTCTGTAAGTTTTCTGTATTACGCAGAATGTACTGTTTGGATAAGCTAACAAAAAATTCTTCTGGTGTCTATTTTCGAGGAACTGTTTTTCAGAAACTAAGTGTTTCATTACTTCATGTGCAATCACTCCTACACGTATAACACGAGCTGAAGGAATGCTTAGTCTGCCTCTGTTAAGTTAGTTAAAATATGTATTGTTAGTACAAGATTGAATCAAAAGATCGTTACAATAACCACAGCCCACACCCATAACTAATTTATGGGAATCATAACCACAAATATACTAAAGTGACGGATATTCTTCGACATCACCCAATTCGACATCGATGAAGTATTATAGGTTTTCAGATGTGTAATTTGAGGAACAAGATGAAATGCTGGTCTCAGAACAACATACATAATTGAGTACATCAAAATGAAATTTTACCTATCCATATCTGGAAGAATGTAGCCCCAAGATATTTCTAACACGTAGTTACTTTCCTGAACTCAATTAATTCCT
Source organism: Dryococelus australis (assembly GCA_029891345.1). Classification (NCBI taxonomy): domain Eukaryota; kingdom Metazoa; phylum Arthropoda; class Insecta; order Phasmatodea; family Phasmatidae; genus Dryococelus; species Dryococelus australis. The sequence goes on from CM057009.1 coordinate 18,666,988, forward strand.
GCACGGATATGTTATAATTTCCTCATTGTAGCAATCTGCATTGGGTAAATCGGGCTTCCAGATTGCCGGTCTGTAACTTTCCTGTGAGAATGTATACAATGCCTAAGTCACGAAGTGGGTACCGAAAGAATACCAGAAACTAGTGTAACATGATGAACAGATTTTAGTACATAAGCAGTTAAAGAACTTGACTTCAGAGACAGTGATTTCATTTCCAACCACGATCCGAATCGGTGCAAAAATTTGATTCTTTCGCCGTCCATGCTTGTGAAAGGACGAGGTAGTCACTTTTCTTCAGAATAATTTTGAGAGAGCTTTTTAAATGTACATTATTCAACCACTTTATTATTATATTAATAAGCTCTATCGTTCTGTCAGAAACATTTATTTTAGTTTTTGGAGCAGTGAGAGTTGACTTTGTAAAAAATATTTTGAAATTACCGGTAACTGAACAATAGTGAGGGCATGTCACTTATGGAGGACTTCCAGTTTATCGCACCTGGATTAATTACAGGTAAAGGGGTAATTACAGGTGTTACCTGAATTAATTTAAAGTAAGTGTTAAAAGAGTTAGCATCAGAAAGACTACTGGGTCACCCTTATGCTCATTGGGTCATTAACTTGTGAGTGTGTCAGAGGCGAGGCTACAGACGCTCCACTCCCTTCCCCTAAGGTTATCTAATCCGAATGCGTACCCCACCACTCCCCTCCTAGCCTTTACCCTACGAGGTATGCTGTGATTAGTTCTAGACATGACTGTTAGGGAGCGATGCTGTCGCCCTCGCTCGACCACCATTTTAGTTTAGGAATTGACAACCAGCTTATTTATGGACTCGGCCTAGGCAGCGTGCCTATTGCTCAGCTGCCATCGCTAGTATTGCTTGATGTTATCAGTGCTGGTATCGGCTGGAAGCTATACATGCTATATGCAGACGTTTTATGGTTAAATACAGTATAAAAAGCTATGAACTAGAGTGGGATCGAACTGTCGAACTTTGGGTCGACAGATCAATGCTCCAGCCAACTAAACTACGACGATATGGATAGCAATGGAGATTTTAATGATGTATATAAGATGTAACCTATATATAAAGTATTATATGCAAGTCGGTTTTGTACTAAATGATATCACAAACATCGATTATGAACATTCACAATTTATAAATAAAAGTTATATATTTAATTAGTATTTTTTTTATTTATTGCTTAAAATATTCAGACATTAGTGTTTCGAGCAACATGTCTACGAACTGGTATTTTCAAGAATAATTAGATTATGATGTCACAAACATCACTTATGAATAAATATAAATAAAAATAAATATATATATACTTTTTATAAATAAAGTTTTGTGTTTAAATTAGAACATTTTTATTTACATTTCACAAACAAGTGTATCGAGTGAGATGTCTAAAGATTCGTATTTTTTAGACAGATAAGAATATGTCGTCAGAAAATTTGATTAGGTGACTACGACCATCGCCATATTGAATTTAGTAGATATAGGAACAATCTTTATTTATTTTTTAATTAATTATGCAACCAATCTGGCCATCACATACAACAAAGCGCTTACCTTACCACAAGTAATGTTTCAAGTGTACTATGTCTGTATCAGACTCACCCAAAATTATAAGCATAGCCTTTGTACAGTTAACCCTTTGGGCACTGAACCCTAGGGTACTCAACTCTTTCAACACTTAACCTTTTAACAATTAATATTATGTAATTTCTTTGAATTTAACAAATATTTTTTTTTAGTTGTATTCCTGCTGCGGGTCATTAGTGTAATGTAATTTTAGGATTACCAAATTCGGTTATCAGTTAGGACACTTAATATTATTTTATTTCGTATTTACCAAAAATTTATTCTGGGTTTGTATTCCGGCTTAGAACAATTTACATAATGCCATTCTAGGATTACCATTTCAATTCCCAGGCAACTGACCTAATATTTAAAAAAAAATCTGGGAAATGCATTCTTACGCACTCATGTATGCTCACTGTCTATCGTCTTACCTGATCGGTGTCTCATGCACGGATGATGTATTACATGTTCACTGTAAACTGTTGAAGGTCGATAAAGGTAGAGGGGGAATGCAGTTGTATAACATAATTGGGTAATGACATAATTATGTATATGTTGGAATAATGCAAGTCTATAGTTGCTTAAACATGCAATGAATACTTACTATGTATGCACATACACACACGAATAATAAGCAGCTACACAATCACCAAATTAATATGTCCTCTCAGCAAGACAGCCAGACTTCAACTGTCACATAGCATTTAATTTGTTTCAGACTTTGTAATTACTATAATATTATTATTATGGATGGGATGTATTACAATTGCACCATGCCAGCAATCACTATACACAGTTACCAAGTATGCACATTATACATAGAGAGACACACGTCTGCTTCCAAGGAACGATAGCTCAAAACTGAAGCCTTATAGTAAATATGTTGCCCACGGGATATTTCAAGCAAGAACACTTCCTGCTTTATTCCTGTCAGGTTAACAAACTCTATTACGAAAAACAATCGTATGTGCAGTTTCATCATGTACCATCACCCACAGACAGGACATTCCAACGAAGTACTCTGACAAAACATTTCCTCGTGTAATAGCAAAACACACAACTTCACCTATATCCCTGCACCCTGCAGATTTACTGGTAATCTCACTTAGCGTGCACCATAGCTCGAAGAGCCGGCAGGACAGGATCTCTGCTGAACAGTGAGTTGATTGATACAGAGATCGAGTCCCAGACAGTGTATGTGTAATTTTGTTATTTTTTATCCCTAAACTTCGAACTCCGACAATTTCTAACCTTTAATATCTTCTAAATATAATTTATTTTCTACAGTTTAACCAGTCATACACTTTAATGTAATTAAAGTTTAACCAGTCACACAATTTGATATTTTCTATATTCTCGTGAACCTTAACATTTTCGTGGAGTTTAGTGGTTTCTTGAAGAGTATCCTTTTTCAAAAGTAAGCTTTCACTAATGTTCAAATAATTTGATTAATGATATGTTTTGACTTGATTTTGCTAATACTCGATGTGGTAGACTGTTTAACACACCCAACCACACCCATAATTACACACACATATATACACACATCAATACACAAAAATCCGCACCAGTTCACACACCTACACACATGCACACACACATACACAAACACACACACTTTCACCTATCCCCTGCAGAACTACCAGAGATATTAGAGTGTCATAGGATGGAGAGCCAACAGGACGGGAACTCTAACAACAGATAGGCATATTGATACTGTTTTCAAGTCCCGTTCAAGACACTTTTTACTTGTGCAATGACACTATTTGCACATCATCACCATATGAAAAACAGCTCTCGACTAACACTGTTGACATATACCAAAGGGTAATCGTTTCTCATATGCATTCGACTGTCATTTATTTCTCTCTCACCTACATTCAAGCAATTACACATATGCAATCAATTTCCTCAATTTTCTTAGATCCAGTGTTTTCTTATTGGATATTTACTTTGTCAATGCTTCTCATTGGTCCATTACTTACATTTGTTTAACTGTTAGCAAACCTCCAAAACCTACATTCGACTACCATATTGGATTCCAAAAGTATTACAAATTAAAGAATATATATAATATGATAAGTTATTATTAGGGTACACCCTTACCTAATCATGCATAATGGAATTGTTAATGAATATATACTAAATACAAATGCATGCATACACACATACAGAAAACACACCCATGCATACACCCAAATATAAATGCATACACACACACTTACCAAATACACATTACACATCTACCAACAACTACACAAATATGCAGGTATGCACATGAATAGTATGCACCTACACATAAGATACCGAGAGAGACTACATACACTCAACACAACACCTAACACAAGACTGAATGTCATTCGTATATATGAAACCCTAAATGTTTCACACCTGTGTCCGACTATCACCATCTTGCTTTGACTTTGCATATGAAAGGAAGAGAGTTAAATTTTAAAAAATTCACGTCAATGTCAGAAATCATCGACGTCGCTTTGCAGGCAGCTTGTGATGCAATATACGTATGCCACCACTTGGGAACTACTGCAGGCAAGTTTCGAACCCGACTACACAATATGCATTACAGAGAGACATCCATGCATTGGAGAACGATTTGTTTACCATACAGCAGTTACATAACTTCAGCGTGATGACCCTGGGACAGAGGACAACAAACATGCCCTAATACTAACCATTGAAAGTGCAAGTAACACCTTCCCTGCTACTGAACAACGCACACACCATAGAGTCTTGATACCAAGGTAACTAAACATTTTCTGAAGAAGTGATTGTGTTGTCGAATCATACTAACACTGAGTCAACACCATGCATAATATACAACCCCAGCACTTGCCACAAATTCGTGCACGAAGGCCCACTTTGTATTCAGTATGATATTACCTTTAAAAATGAGTGTGAAGAAATTTACAGATCGATATACTTTGCAACATGTAGTGATAACATACATTTCCGCATACAATTGAAAGAATTCTCACTAAATGAAACCTACAAGCTAGTATCCAGCTTTGTTTGCGAAGATAGTGATTGCACCATTCATCTCTGTGTTCCGAAGCTGTCATCATCCAAGCCATACTCGGAGATGACATCAACTACAGAGAATCTTGCGATGGTAAACATCACTATAGAAGATTTAAGAAAGACATACTTAACCATTTACCGACAATGGATGCACCGTGTACATCAATTTTGTGTTCCATATATAGACAAAAAACTGCTTCGAGAAGCCAGAAGTTCTCCAAACACAATCATATCAATTCAAGACGAACTAGATAAATAATTCAGTTATGTTTATTCATACATTAAGAATTATAGCATATGTACTCCGCCAGCAGGTATGACAGTAGTGACTCCATTTCCAATGACTCGCCCTTCAGTGTCTACAACCACAGCACTTCAACCTTATAGGTCCGACATGTTCATCTACAGAGACAATTAAGCTCTTCCCTTCAAAGCATTAAGAGATGCTGTCATAAAAATTTCAGGTAAGCGAAAAAAAACAAGTAAAGAAACAAATTTATAACTGTCATTATTTTTTTATTCTTGTAAAAAACATGGAAAAATTCATGTATGTATGTAAAAACCTCTATTTATTAAAATAACCCAACTGCCATAAGTATATTCAAAACCACTATGAAATAAAGTTTAACCAGCAAGCAATATTGTAAGCTTTCATACTAGCATAAATATCAGATACTGATAAACACATCTCATGCCAATCGTTAACAAACACACAACATTTGTTACATAACCATGTCAATCATGTATGCATCTTAATTTTTATAATTATTATAGGAAGACTCTGTTGTGAATAACTGTCACATTCTTACACTTTCCGAAGATTGAATTGATTAATTGCTAACTGCATAGATTAACCTTTTGTTGGATAAAACAACTAAACTACATTTTAAGAAACTTAAAAAAAAATGTATCGAAGATGGTAGGTTAGACCTACATTGGGAAACTTGAACACTCACCCATCAAGAGTAAAATGTGTGCATTTGCATAACAAATAATGAGTATTTAATACAACTATTTAGACACAAGTAGTATGGAAATAGTGATTCAAGAACCATGCAGATTATTTATATATTTTATTTAATCGCATATCATGTAAATTAACGAGTACCAGTGTAATGAATATCCAAATGCAAGTAGTATGTACATAATGAGCTGAAAACAACTACCCATCAACCGATAAATAAAGAAAAAACGAATATGTAAGACCTCTGTTGGATCGAGAAATTAGGCCCTGCTTTAAATCACATCAAGGACACTTTATAAGTACTATTTACACATTTAATAAAGAAAATTATTAATTTCACTCTGATTACACATTCCACCATAGGCAAAGCTAATGTCAGACTAAAATTTGTTTGATATTATGAATAACTTATATGCATATTATGTTGTAACATACTTCACAACAAACACTTCAACAATATGCCTTTCAAAAACCAAATGCATCCTGTCTACATCACCTGTGCTGCATTCATCATCTCTAAGATGCTTTAACCAACAAAGGTCTTTAACCAACAAAGAACTACCTAATCACACTTACCCAGTCATCCATCAGTCTATTATCATCTCTGGAAGGGAAAACAACACTCTTAAAGACTCCGAAAAGATACAGGTGACTGTTGCACAAACACTCGTCTTCGCCTTTACGATATTATAAACTTGCACGTATAATTAATTAATCTGTATTATAAGAATCCTTTATTAAAATTTAATTAATTTTTATTTTTAAATAATAATAATAAAATTAAATCCAAGGAGATGAGAGCAAGACTACTTCAATCATTGCCGCTAGGTATGTATCGATGACAAGTCATTTGTTCCTCACTGCCCGAACAGATCAGAAACACCTAATACAACAGCCCACAATTGTAAACATACAACCCATGCAAATAACAACTTTACAATTCGTGATACAGAACATATCTAATAAGCTATCACACTACAACTAAACCTATCTAACAAGCTATCACAATACAACAAAACATATCTAACAACCTATCGCAATACAACAAAACATACATAGATCTATTCCACCACACACACATGCACACACACTGAACGAAATACCTAAATATTCATCACATGATATGGCAGAATGAAGTAAATACCTTAACATTCATTGCTTGATACCACTCTGGTCTACCTAAACACACCAAACACTTGCACTTTTCTTGAACATAGTAGCATACGAGGAAGAAAATATAATTTTAATACCATCCCAGGATAATTAAACATATCATAATAGTTATAATGCATTACTTTTTTAAAATATGTCTGCAAAACAATAAAGAAAACTATCTACATATACAGTTCACATACAAGAAGTAATCAATTTTTATAACTTAGTCGTTTACCATGCGGACAGAAGGACGTAAATTCGAACATTCTGGCAGACCTTACCTATACACACACCCAAGATAATCTATTTAGTAGAGAAAATTTGCTATAAGAAATTGTTATGTTAGAACCAACTCATCTCCTACACACCATTCAATTATAAACTTTGTTGTAAAACTCACATTATATTGTAATTGTGTGATGCATTCATTTATTTTTCACACTTATATATAATAATTTCTTTTTTTTTCACACATCACAATATATCATCACTTCATTTACAGAAACAGAGGCCTCGCCATATTACAATATTATTTATTAATTATGTCAACCAATTTTTCCCAATTCCCAATCGTAATTTATTGAGATAACAACTAATTCCCTAACCCAAACCAACGAACACCCATCGTAAAATGTTTAAAATAACTCATAATAACATGTTATATCACACTCGCTGCTAAAAAAACAGACAAAACATCCATTTCTACATATTCTATCTTGTAATATCCCAATTACATAAACAATACCTACATTCCATTCCATTACATCATATCAGTTACACCAAACACTTCCGTTCATACCATCCAGGGGAACAGAGCATTCGTATAAGCATTCATATGAAATAATCCAGCGAATTACTCTGATAAACCACTTCATCCTGTATTAGAAAAACACACATTCAAATATTGTCAATAAATATACAGTCTACCATAGTAAACTATCCAACCTTAACGAAATAATATTCCAATACAACATATCGCCAAGCCAGCATTTCAAACGTTCCAGTAGAAAAAACATTATAAACATCAATACTTGCAATCCATATCGCAACACGCAACTCATTTGCACAAAACATACCATCCATTCGCAATTACCTTAACACCAATCATTTCCAGCAAAACTAACATACCACACAGACAAGATATAAATGATGTTTAGCATCGCAAAATTATCTGTAGTTGATGTCATCTCCCAGGTATGGCATAGTATGATGATAACTTCGGAACTCACTATCTTCGCACACAAAGCTTGATACTAGCTTGCAGATTTCGTATGGTGAAAATTCTTTCTACTCTATATGGAAATGTATGTTATCATTACATAGTTCAAAGTATGACGACCTTCACACTCATTTTTAAAGGTAATACCACATTGTACACAATGTGGGCCTCTACGCACGAATTCATGGTAGGTACTGGGGTTGTACATTAGGCATAGTGTTGACTCAGTATTAGTATAATTCGACAACGTGATCACTTCTTCAGAAAATGTTTCATTAACCTTAATATCCAGGCTCCATGGTGTCTGGGTTGGTCAGTGGCAGGGAAAGTGTTACTTGCACTTTCAATGGTTAGCCTCGGGACATACATGTTGTTCTCTGTCACGCAGAATTATAGCGCTGTGTTACGCTATGGTTGTATGGTAAACAACTCGGATCTCCATTGCATGGATGTCTCTCTGTAACACTCATTGTGTAGTGTGGTTCGAAACTTGCCTGCAGTAGTTCTCAGGTGGTGACAGGTGTATCTTGCATCACAGGCTGCCTGCGAAGCGACGTCCACTGTTTCCGGCCTTGAAGTGGACTTTTTTTAAAATCAACTCTCTTTTTTATGCAAGTCAAAGCAAGATGGCGATAGCCGAACACAGGTGAGAAACAAATAGGTTTTCATATCAGCGAATGACATTTAATCTTGTTTTAGGTGTCGTGTTGAGTGGACATAGTCTCTCTCAGTATCATATGTGTAGGTGCTAATTATCCATATGCATACCTGCATATTTGTTTAGTTGTTAGTAGAAGTGTAAAGGGTATTTGGTAAGTATGTGTGTATGCATGTATGTTTGAATGTATCCATGGGTGTATGCGTTGATGTTTTTGTGTTTGAGTATGTGTATGTATACATACATGTGTCTTTAATATATTTGCATTAAATATTTCATTATGTGTTATTAGGCAAGTGTAGAGTGTGCTAATAATAACTTATCATATTATATATATTCTTTAATTTGTAATACTTTTGAAATCCAATATGGTAGTCGAATGTAGGTTTTGGAGGTTTGCTAACAGTTGAACAAATGTGAGTAATGGACCACTGAGAAGCATTGACAAAGTAAATATCCAATAAGAAAACAATGGATCTAAGAAAATTGAGGAAATTGATTGCATATGTGTAATAGCTTAAATGTAGGTGAGAGAGAAATAAATGACAGTCGAATGCATATGAGTAATCAGTCGAATGCATATGAGAAACGAGTACCCTTTGGTATATGTCAACAGTGTTAGTCGAGAGCTGTTTTTCATATGGTGATGATGTCCAAATAGTGTCATTGCACAATAAAAAAGTAAGTGTTTTGAACAGGACTTGAATTCATTATCAATCCACCTACCTATTATTGGGGTTCCTGTCTTGTTGGATGTCCATCCTATGACACTCTAATATCTCAGGCAGTTCTGCAGGAGATAGATGGATGTGCATGCATGTGTGTTTGTGTATATGTGTATGCATAGGTTTATGCACATGTGGATTGGTGTGTATGTGTGTATGTGCATGTGGATTGGTGTGCATTTGTGTGTATGTGCATGTGGATTGGTGTGTATTTGTGTGTGTGAATGTGTGTGATGTATGGGTGTGCTTGGATGTGTTAAAATTCTACCACATTGAATTATAGCAAAATCAAGTCAATATGTATCAACAACAAAATTATTTAAAGGTTAGAAAAAACTTACTATTCAAAAACGACTAACTCCAAGAAATCATTAAACTCCAAGAAAATGTTAAGGTTCAAGAGAATATGGAAAATATTAAAGTGTATGGCTGGTCTAACTGTAGAAATATTAAAGTGCATGGCTGCTTAAACTGTGGAAAATAATAATGTGTAGAAAATGTTAAAGGTTAGAAAATGCCAGAATTAGAAGGTTAGGAATGAAAAATAAACAAAATTTCAAATACACTGTCTGGGATGCGATCTCTCTGTCAATCCACTCACTGCTCACCAGAGCTCCCATATTGTTGGCTCTCCAAGCTATGGCACACACCAAGTGAGATTGCCAGTAAGCCTGCAGGGTGCAAGGCTATAAGTGAAAGTGTGTGAGTTTTGCTATTACTCGATAAATGTTTTAATAGAGTAATTCGTTGTAATATTCTGCTTGTGGGTTCTGGTACATGTTGAAGCCGCACAGTCGATTTTTTTCCTGATAAAGTTCGTTGACCTGACAGGAATAATGCAGGAAAGGTTCTCGCTTGAAATATCCTATGGACAACATGTTTACGATAATGCTGCAATTGTGATCTGTCGTTCTTCGGGAGCAGATGTATGTCTCTCTATGTATAATGTGCATAATTAGTAAATGTGTATAGTGAATGCGAACACGGTGCAAGTTTAATACCTCCCACCTGTAAAAATAATAGTAGTAATAATAAAGTCTCAAGCAAATTACATTCTCTATGACAGTTGAAGTCTGGCTGTCTTGCTGAGAGGACAATGACTTAGGTGATTGTGTAGTTGCTAATTATTGATGTGTGTATGTGTGTACATTGCAAATATTAATTGCATGTTTATGCAAGTATATATTTGCATGATTACATCATATACATGGTTACATCATTACACGATTACATTATACAACGGCATTCCCCCTCCACCTTTCTCGACTCTCAGTAGTTGACATCGAACATGTAACACATCATTCCAGCAGGTGATGGAGTTCAGGTAAACCAATAGACAGTGAGTGTAATTGAATGCATAAGAATGCATTAACCAGTTTTTTTTAATATTAGGTCAGTTGCCTGGGAATCGAACTTGTTAATCAAAATATAGCATTTCATTTTCACAAAAAGAAAAATACACAAAGCACGAAAAAACACGCAATATCTTATCGCGGATGTTTGCTTATCGTACGGCCCCGAAGGATAACCTTGGCTGCTGGCTTATCTCCCATGTTATAACTTTTAAACGCGGCGAGGCCAGTAGTATTAGAGCCTTGCTCGTGTTTGGCAAAACGGACAACAAATATTCTAAGTCCATTACCTTGAAAACAAAATCACCCATAAGAACCGAACCACGGAACCGAATTCAGTCAAACAACCAGCAATGTCATCACAATTACTCCAGCAGTACAATTATGACAAATAAATGCAAATATGAGGTAAGAATAATAATGTTACATTCATCACAAACAACAACCAAATACAGGATTGATATCCTGTATATTGGATCAAAAATCAACTGTCAAACTACAACCGTAATACTCCACAAGGTTGCATTCCTCCTAATTAGTTCCCTTCATGAACTGTAATTTCACTGTCAACTGTCAGTCACGTATGTGGGTGCTTATAGGTGCAGTTGTAAATTCATTTTTCGGGGTCTTTTGGTGCAAGGGTAGTGGCAGGTAAGTTAGTCAGGCTTCCTTTATGGCACAAACAATATATATTTTATAATACCAACAACATCCTACTATGAATAAATGTTATCTATGGGCTAATTTAAAAAAGGAACAGATGCAATAACAAAAAAAAAACCATTATTACAGCAAAAAAGATTTATTATGGATTAAAATACAATTCAGCATGACCATGAATATGCATGTCACCAGTCGTACCAACCAGCTTGCGATACAACCAAATCTGATCACCAAGTTCAAAATTAATCTTCTTATGCGAAAACATGGAAGCATTACCAAATAGGAGGAATACACCCTTGTGGTGTATTAAGGTTGTAGTTTCATAGTTGATTTCTGATCCAAAATACAGGATATCAATTCTGTATTTGGTTGTTGTTTGTGATGACTGTAACATTATTATACTTGCTTCATATTGCATTTATTTGTCATAATTGTACTGCTGGAGTAATTGTGATGACATTGCTGTTTGTTTGACAATTCGGTTCAGTGGTTCGGATTTTATGGGTGATTTTGTTTTCAAGGTAATGGACTTAGAATATTTGTTGTCCGTTTTGCCAAGTGCGAGCAAGGCTCTAATACTACTAGCCTTGCTGCGTTTAAAAGTTATAACATGGGAGATAAGCCTGCAGCCAAGGTTGACCTTCGGGGCCGTGCGATAAGCAACCATCCGCGATAAGATAGTGCATGTTTTCCCAAAGGGTTAAGTGCCTAAAATGTAAAATGTCCAAAGGGTAAATTGCCTTAAGGGTTAAGTGTACAAAGACTATACTTATAAATTTTTGTGAGTGTGATACAGACATAGTACACTTAAAATATGACCTGTGGGAAGGTAAGCACTGTGTTGTATTTGATGGTCGGACTGGTTACGTAATTTTAAAATAAAAAAAGATCGCTCCTATGCCTACTTGATTCAATAATGCGATGGTCGTAGTTATTATCATATTTTCTGACGACATATTCTTATCTGTCTAATAAATACGAATCTTTATACACTTCAATCGGAACACTTATTTGCAAAATTTTACTAATTATATTTTTAGTTTAAACATATCAATTTATTTGTAAAAATTATGTTTATTGATATACAATGTTTGTGACATCATGAGCTTGGAAATACAAGTTCGTATACATCTCACTTGATACACTTGTGTCTGAAAATTTAAAGTGATAAATAACAAAAATATTAATTAGTAACATACTTTTATTTATAAATAATGATTGTTCATAATCGAAGTTTGTGTTATCATATAGTATAAAATCGACTCGAATTTACGAGTTCATTTATAGGTGGTTCTTTTTTCATATCACATCATTAAAATCACCATCTTATCCATATATTTGTTACTCAGTTGGCTGGAGGGTTATCTGTCGTCCCAAAGTTCGGCAGTTCGATCCCACCCTAGTTCATTGCTTTTTATACTATATCAAACCATAATACTTCTGCATATAGCATGTATAAGTAACATTGCCTTAGCTTCCAGCTAATACCAGCACTCCTACCAACACACGACAACATCAAGCAATTCTATAACTGGCGGCCGAACGACTGGCAAGCCTCCTATCAGCCAATTCCAGAATTAAGAAGGGGGTCGCGAGTGAGCGACAGCATCGCTGCCTAGCAGTCAAGTCTATAACTATTCATAGTATACCTTGCTGGGAAAGGTTGGAGAGGGGTAGGGGTGACCACTCAGAGCACAGCAGAGTGGTGGTGGGGTAGGTGTTCGTATTAGATAACCCTAGGGAAAGGGAGCGGATGGTTTGTAGCCTCGCCTCCAGCACACTCTCGCATGTTAAACACCCAATGGCGATAAGGGTGGCCCAGCAGTTTTCCCTATGCTGACCCTTTGTAGACTTACCTGAAATTAATCCAGGTAACACCTGTAATTAACCCTTTACATGTAATTAATCCAGGTGCGATTATGCAGGTGTGTGGCAAGTGTGGCAGAAGTGACATGCTTTAACTACTCTGAACATTTTGCCACTCAATAATATTTGGGCAGACTATTTTAAAATTAAGTTTTGGGGCTGTTTTCACCAAAAAATTTCTCTCTTCTTCATACAGGTCAATTACGTCTTTAAATTTTGCTTGGAAATGTGGTTTATCTTCACCTGCATTAAGGATGGAAACATTAACTTTTTTTTCTGGATCTTTGAGATAAAGCCAGTTGTTTCTTATATTTTTGAAGTTGTGAACACTGTCAAAAGTCAAGAACATTTTGTGGCCTGAAAAGTGTATAAAATGTTTGCTTGGAGAATCTGCTGTGAAAATATTAAACATGTTGCAGTTTATTCTGTTGTTGTCAGTAATAGCTGCATCACAGTCAAGCCACATGCTTCGACCATGTTCAAGAAACTTGACGTCATGTTATGTAATTTGGAGCCTGATGGATTTTCAGAGACAAGAGAGCAACAGTTAGTTTGAAACTGTCGAAAGTTGATGATACTATGTATGCGACAACAGTTTTCGCTTCTTGTGAAATGTCGTTATCAGCCATACCATATAATTTTCCATATTTGTAACTAATACCAGCTTCAATGTTTATTTCCTCAATTTGTAACATTACATACATCTCTTGCGTATCTAGGTCGTCGTCTAACGTGGTTAGAAAGTGGTTATTCTCAGTTCCTTCGTTAGGAGATGCCACAATGTTAGACAATTTTTTTTGCAGGTACTTAGGGTGTGGGAGTACCAACAAACTGTTTGACCTGATAGCGCTATAGCATTCACAGGACCTGTCATGTAACAGAAAATAACGAACAATTGTGGGAATGGAATACGATTTCTTCTTCGTAATGCAAAGCTCTATTTGTTATAACAGAAACTCTTTAACTGCGCTGTAGTTTTGTCACACGAAGATGAATGAAATTTTTTTTTGTGTTGAAGTGAGATACTGTGTGTATTCTCAATGAGAGTCTGTATCGAAGGAAACGGGGGAACAAGTAGTTAGATACTTGCACAAATACTTTCAATATGGGACCACTTTTCCACTTTCAAATTTGACTGCAACACCCAAGTGAGATCTGATAGTGATAAATGAAAACCGCTTACATTTACATAAAATTTTAAAGTGTCATCAATCTTAATAGGGCCAACACTTCTGGAATGTCTTCAAACTTAATTGTGTAAAAGAAGAGAGCACTATTAATTATTTTATACCTGACACAACTATGATTTTTTATCCTGTCCTCAAAATCTGAACACAAGCTGGTATGCAAAGTCCTGAATAAAACCTTTTTGCAAAATATTTTGTCACGTGTTTTTTTTTTCCATATTCACCCATGCATTACCATCTATCTTGAGGACTGCTTCGCTGAGATATATGTGGCTTACTCAAGCAATACGGCAACGATGTAAAAATACTAGGTGTGGAATTTGGTTTAAAAATGGGATGATTTCTAAGATATTCTTGCACAAAACATTTCGTATCTGTATAAAATGTCAACAATTTATGTCACCTTCACTGAAATGTTTGATACACACGACGGAATTCACCATAATTCTCTAGAAATCCTTTTTAATCCACTTTAAGTGTTATTTTACTTGTGGAAACGAAAATGCATTTACGTAACCTGAACCAATTTCCGAGCCATAGTTACTATGGCATCCAGGTACACAGCACTTCTTCGGAATCTTCTTCGTACAAAATAACAAATTCTTGCGTGAAGTTCAAATACAATACCCGGGAAACTCAAGGAAGCGCATGTGTTTCACAAACGCGCGCCTGGCTGGGCCGACCAATAGCAGTGAGAGACTGGCCCTTGGCATGGCGTTGTCACACTTCAATACTCCGGCCTCTCAATAAAGACGGCCATGCTCCAGGCCGTCAACATGACCATCGACAGCGATTCTTGGCTGTGACGTCAGCTAAAATGGCGGAAAACTCCTACTTCCTACTCGACCCATCCTGATTCAGAATCGACATAAGCACACTACTGTTTTCCATGGAACAATCACATAAGTGAGACATTATTAAAAATTACTGGAATAAATTCATTATGAGTGTATGGTGGATGGAACATAAAATATATGCTGTTAGACAAATTCTGGACGAAGAATAAAGATGATATAGCGTGATATAGACTCCGCAGTTCGAATACCGACCTGTGCTTTGGATAATTTCTTAGCGAACATTTTACGCGATTTTCTGCCTTTTTACATGTTGATACGAACCTAATATATACAATTAAGCCATATACAGTGGTTAGGCATGGCATGGGGTCCTCAGTTCGAGACAAGAGACTAAAAAAAAAATTATTTTCTATCGGAATTTAAAAAAAATTGCGGTTTTCATTCCGTGATGGGAGAATGTTTCAGAAATATATAATTAAGGCGAAACGCGAGTTTTAGAAGAATAATATAGGGGTATAATAGTTATGCAATTTAATGAAAGGCACGAGTTTTCGAAGTTTATTAACGCAGTTAGTGCATTAGTTTCTGTTTCATACTTATGAGCAACCGGTATTAAGTTTTAAGCAATGTACTTTGGGTAGCTGTGGTGTAGGGTCCTGAGTTCATGAACTGAAGACATTGAAAACAATGATTTACTGTCTGACTTAGAAATAATAGGACGGCTTTTTCTGAGTGATGGGAGAATGATTCACGAATGTACAATAAAGGCTAAAGACAAGTTTTAAGCTCTGACCCCTGCTGCTTCAATTACCCAAGGAGGCAGCAAGTCTGAATCCCCAAAAAAAAATTTTTTTGGCCTGAGCGAAATTGGCAAAAGCCAACAAGCAAAGTTTTTTTCCAAGTAGGCCAGGAATATAATTTGCTGAGCTAAGTTCAAAAACATGAAGTGTGGAGAAAGTTAATTTTATTCATTTTCTTTATCTTTTCTTTGGCATGCAAAACATCAATTGATATGTATAAAATACAGTTTACACTTATCCTGAGAAAAGAATATTACAATATCAAAATATTTGGTTACAATACATATCCTTAGAAAGCCTATAGTTTCTCTAATATTATCTATTAAAAATACAAATTTTTTGAGGATATTATGATTTAAGAGTAATAATCTCTGTTATAATACATGTTCTTCAAAAATACTATCCAATTACTGGAACTCAGGTACTTATATGAAAAATTCTATACAAACTTTCAAGCCCATTTTAACTTATTAAAAACATCATAAAAAGGACACTTAAAAACCATAATGCCTTTAGGATAATTATCAACAATATTATATATATGTATGTGTGTGTGTGTGTATATATATATATATATATATATATATATATATATATATATATATATATATATATATATATTCCCTTATTTTCGTGACAAACAATTATCTGGCTATGTAGGGCCAGCCAAAAGCCAATGCAAATAGTTTAATCTGACTTCTGAATTCCTTCATTTTAATGGGTCTTGTTTGACCAAAACTCTCTTTAAAACATTCATTAAATCTCAACGAGAATCTCATTTAAGTTTTCGCCAACTTGCCTATCATTGCAATTTTATGAAACATGGCAATAGAAATACAACATAGTAAAAATCTTAAAACCTCCAGACTGAGTTTGACTTGCCTGCCATTACATTACAGACTTAGCGATTTAGCATTTTCTCCCCTCTTCCACTGACTAAAGCAACTGCTCGCAATTAGAAAGCCTTAACTTTGGAGGAGAAAAATGAAAATTTATTTTCTTAGAGCATCATCAAAACTATTATTATCTCCAATCAAAATTAATCTTAAAGTATGAGCCCATGTTAGGGTGTCTAGCCTTAGATCGAAGTGACGTCGTGACCTACTGCTTAAAGAGCCTATCAAGTGATAGAAAGTATTGTTATAAATTACATAACTTCTGACATGATGATGCTCCCTCGAGGCCGAAATCTTCTGACCCTGAACGAGCAGAATAACAAAGTATATATACTGTTACATTTCAATTAATTGCTAGAGGGGTGAACAAATTCCAAACCTCATTATTACACTCTGAAAATACAGGAGCCAATAAAATTGAGTTTTACCATATTAGGAACTACAATCGTTTTACTTGGTAGTGGGATGTATCAAAGTTTAATATGCCCTAGAGGGGTATCGGTAATGATCAGCGAATGAAATTTCTTATTTCTCAACATGTCCAAATAAGGACGACACTGCATCACGCAAACAGCTGATTTAATGTCGCGCCGACCTTCTGTGCAGATGATGAATGCACCCCCGTCAAGAGGGGAGGGCGATTGTAGCGCTCGGCTCCACCGACAGCAGAAATGTAACTACAGCTGCTATAATGTCACTTGTTGATCCAGATGCCGTATGCACGACATTGTTCTTTAGCAAGTGCAGTGAAAAGTTTAATTTTTACTGCTGTGCCGGATAAGAGTAACACCAGCGAGCAGCACAAAGGTAGACAAAATGGTAGATTATAAGTAAAATGTTGAAATTAGTCCATTTTGTTTCACTTTTCAGCAAAATTTTCATATGTGTATAATGGACTGCATACGTTGTCTAGTTGAATAGTTGAATAGGGGCCAGACCAGAGACAACAAAATCGCGTAGATTTTCTTGCAGTTGTCTCAAAGCATCGGATATATGTATGTATGTATAAGTGTCTGACTAAAGGTTAGCAATTCGTTTAATGGCCCAAGTTTTGGAAGCATTTTAATGTTGTTCGTACATTAATTTCTCACTGTTAAGTCTTCATGCGCACCTGATATAAATATTTCAGCAATCTCCAAATGCGAGTTATGGTGTAAGGACCTGAGTTCGATACCCGAAACTATACAAAAATATCAATTCACTTACGGACTTAGAAAAAAATATGAAAATTTTCCCCAGTGTTTGGTAAATATATTTTAAATATATAATAAAGGCGAAATGTAATATTTAGCCATCAGATATTTTAATCAGAATGTGATAAATAGGTTTGAAATTCTATTAGGTAGCCGAGTTTTGATAGCATTTAGTGATCTTCGTTCATTAATTTCTAGATGTTCAGTATTTATATTCCACTGATACAGATTTTTACCTTCCTATACCCGTTAGGTACTGCACTGCATTGGGACACGAGTTCAAAGTCCAGAATCGTAAAAAATTGTAGTTCTATATCTGACTTAGAAAATAGCAGATGATTTTCGAGCTATGGGAAGAATGTATATATAGAGTTGTGATGCATGCTGATACCTTAATTTATGTTCAGTCATTGAGTAGTTAACTTGTGTTTTGGGGGCATTTTCTCTTTGTAAAGAGTGGAGATGTACTGCGAACATGAAAGCCTGCCTCTGACTTTAACTATCATGGAGCCGCGACTTGCATCATCGCCACCTGGATGCTGTCAGTGCCGATTCGCGATAGAGTTTTCACCTGCGACCTAAATGCTCGTCGACACGAGATAAATACTTGTACGAAGAGTCGTTATCGCGCATTGAAGCATTACGACAATGGTCACATGCAGTTTATGCAAAGCGATACATTGAAGAACTATGTATAGAACTGCAAGGATTCGTCTTTTGAGAACCTGTAAGTTTTGCGCCAATACTTCTTACTG